>JAVDPK010001260.1:504160-544257 GCA_034780415.1 Cichlasoma orientale | reverse complement strand
TATATATTTTTTTTTTTTTTTTTTAAAGGGTTATCTTGTTTTGCAGCCTGATTATGTTTCACTGTTGCATTTTTCACACTGAGTGATCTGACACATATAGTGTTATCATAATGTGTACAAACCATGACCAAAGTCGCAAAGATTATACTAGACTGAAATCTTCCTCTAGATTCATTCACGCAGTAAGAGAAATGCATTTTTAAGTTATAGTCTGCCTTTTTTGTGCGAGTGTATATGGTTGTTAGGTGTTAGGCTTCAAGGCAGGCTGTTTTTCAGAATGAAGGAGACAGCTGGGCTTTGGCGAGACTCGCCACTTCTTTTCATATCACTGAGATGGCACATAAAGAGAGAGAGACAGATAACCACACATACAGGTATAGAGAAGCAGCTATTCCTCCTCCTTCCCTCCGTATCTTTTCACCGTCTGCCGGGCTCTTCTCTCTTCTCCCTCCATCTCCTCGCAGCCCTCACTCATTCCAGTTATCTGATAGTAAAGACTGACACATCTTTGTTTCACTGGGGTTTGTGCAGCTTACAGCATGGCACACCTACTGTAGCTAGGGATCAACATGGCAGCTAACACAATCCTTGTTTAGATTTGGTGCTTGGAAGCTGCCATTCATGTTTCTCACAAAAGTTTGCATTAGTCACTGCATGCTTTGAAACAGCCTCTGACCCTCTTAGTTCAGCTCCTGCGCTGGCTGTCTCATGCCATTGTGTCAGTTTTGTACTTTGTAATCTTCATGGTTGTACTGGTGTATAAAACTGAAAGGCTGTAATGGCATACTGTGCAGGGTTTGGCCAAAAATCACACAAAATTAAAATTTTGGAACACAAGTTTTGGAATGAAATGAGTCTAAAAAGATTAACAGCCTTTTTCAGACTAAAATTGAACCTCCTGAGCTCTTTGGTAAGAATTCTTGGGATTACTTGGATCTGATAGTATATAAACTAAGCTTCCTCTTTGAACAAGAAGTCATTACTTCATTACATAGTTGTTATATACTTTTGTACTATACAGTTGTGGTCATAAATTTAGATATATGCATCATGGGCATGAATGTCTTGGTTATTTTTGGGCTTTTAGTGATTTCACCTCATATGGGGACAGTGGGTTTATTTTACAGCATAACACAATAAAGTCAACTCTAACAAAGTATAAAACATTATTGAGCAGAATGAAGTAGAAGTTGCAGAAAAACCACCATGTAATGTCCCCGTATGAGGACGCAGGGACAAACATATGCTTTTTTTTCAGCAGTGGTCTCAGCATTTGATTCTACTTTAAATGTTTGTAGTGCGCATCTGCATGAAACAGAAAAAATATTCCAGTGAACTTAATTATTGATTTAAATTCACTGTAATCACTGTCTATACATGGGGACCAATCAAAGTCATATACAATTGAAATAATTTAAATGCTATCCAAAAAAAATTCAAAACAGGCCATTTTTAATTTAGGATTTGAGGGCCTTGCACAGGTGTAAGCAGAAAAGTAAAGATTTAGCTAAAAGTAACGAACAGTAGCAGTACACCATTAAAAGAAAGTCATAAGTAGTTAAAATTGGCATGCTAAAAAGGGAGTTTATTATTGAAATAGTGTGGCTAATAGTTAAAATTGTAAGCTAACAGTATAAATAAACAAATTTAGGAACCTCTGTTTTATGCAGGTTGCTGGGTGGCCTAAAAAAAAAAACTAAGACCCTTTAATCTCCACACTGTTTCTGCGGGTGCTGCTCTCTGCCTTTATAGAGCAGCACTGTGTCACGGTAATTTCCCAGGATTCATTCCAAGTCATTTCCAAATATGCTGATTTGATATAAGTAGTTACCATAATTCTTTCAAATGGCAAAGGCAAATAGCTCCTCTCTAACTGAACAGAGTGTGAGTTGAACTGAGTGGCACGGACAAGATGTGTGGATTTCGTCACTCATCACCAGCTCTGCACTTTCCACAGGGATGATGAGCATGCCCTGATCCTTCAGTACTGCCAAACACTGGGAGGGGAGGCCTCTCCTTGCAGCCAGCCCCAGAGCCCTGCACAAATCTTACAGGCTGTGGAGAAGGAAGAGCGTGGCGAATTGGAGAGGATCATAGCGCGTCTGGAGGAAGAGCAGAGGTAGGAGATTGGAGATGTGGAAAAACTGGACAAATAAACTTCAAAGCTGGCAAATCTTATTAAAATGGATAATCACGTTTTTGCCGATACTGATTAAAAATTATTGATTGGTTCTGATGAAAAGTGAATATTTCAAAAGGCATAAAAACTGGGGTTTATCTGGGCCTCTTTGTTACACTAGCTGTTTATTGACAGCTTCTTGTTGTCATTCACGTGCACGTGCAGAGTCACACTCCAGTGCACGGCATACAGACACACACTTCCCGTACCCCCAGCGCATCTCACGCGCCAGCTCCTTCCCTCTTTTGATTTGTAAATGGAGGTGGTATAGAGACCGAGTGACTGCGCAATCTGTTGTTGTCGAAATGCTTTTTCACACCCACTAGCTCGACTGGAGTGATTTAACACTGATTACACACATGCACAGGCAGACGGAGCAAGGAGGGGAGAGGGCGAGGGCGTCACTGCTGGTCTCATAAATGCCAACTTCAGTAAAGTACTGCAGCTTATAGTTCTGCACTGAGAGGTAGTAAGTGCGGCAACAGATTTGGCAGGGGGTGTCCTTTATGTTTGGCCATCCACTTTGGATAGAAGAAGGAAGAGGTAAAAACATGAGCGTGGTATTTTGTGTGGTACCCTGCTGTGGAGAAAGGGGTGTTTGAATGTTTAAGTGTCTTAAGAATATTAATAACACTGTATATTTACACGGGAAAGACCAACCAGGAGCACATATTGCCCTTATTTGTTGTTTTGGATAGAGATATCAACAATTTTCCAGCTGATCAGCTGAGTTGAAATTTCTTGACTGCCAATGCAACAGCATGTGCTTCACATAAATGTCACACTCATCTATGTGCATGGAAGCATTTCTTGTTTCTCCACTTATTTGTTCTCGATTTTCATTCAGAACGCTGCAGAGGGAGTATGAGCAACTGAGGGAGCAGCACGGCCAGCGAGGCACTCCTACGGGAAGCCCCTGGGAGTCGGAGGGCTCGTCTGCCCACCCCGACGAGGCAGATCTTCTAGCTGAAGCCAAGCTGCTACGACAACACAAAGGCCGGCTGGAAGCCCGCATGCACATCTTGGAGGAACACAACAAACAGCTGGAGTCTCAGCTTCATCGCCTCCGACAGCTACTGCACCAGGTGACATATCATGCCCACAGTTTTATCCCCAACTTGGGGTTACTTTTTGTTTTCTTCCTTTTACCGAGTAAAGCACAAAGTGAAATAATGATTTAAACAGCAGTTGTGAGGAGGTTGTTTGCAGAAAAAATAAATGTAGTTTTGGTGCTTTGCAGGCAGAAAACAGAGTTTCTAAGAAGCTAATTTTAAAACCTGAAGTAAGATTGTAATACAGCAAATGCATACTGCAGATAAGAGGGTTGATGATTACTGTCTTATGGCTACCTAGTAGGACCAATTTGTAGCAAAGCAGAGGAATTATGGTTTTCACAGCTATTATAGTCTCTCTTGAGCACAGCACATACACAACTGTGGTATAAAGTTTATTTTCCACATTAGCTGTCCTTCCTTTCAGTTCATTAGGCTTGTTGAGGAGCAGCAGGGCAGTAATCACGGTTCACAGACTCACTCACGCACACCAGCTGGCAGAGTTGTTTCAGAAACCTCAGAAAAGAAAAATCATTAAAAAAATTTAAAAGTAAAACATGGATACAGAATGGTTCCAGTCAACTAAAGAGATTCGTTCAAAGTCGGGCACCATCATGAGTGTAGAGTTATTAACCCCGAAATCCACATGATAGCCCACTTTTATCTTCAGTTTGTTTGTGCCTTTGAATAACAAAAAAACTGCTCATCAGCACTCAGATTAGATCCTAATCGCATCATTTCCATTCCACCCAGAATCCATCTCCAGTCTCCCTATCAATAACTTCCAGATTTGTTTATGCCCGACCTAATTGCTCACTGAGGTTGGATTGTTTGTGCCAAGTGAGAAATGCACAGCCCTCAAGCCAAACAAGCAGCATTCCTGACAAAGCAGACTGTGCACACATGGGGGCAGGTATTGGCTCTCTGGGAGCTGAGAAGCTGTAAACATGGTAATAACTCATAACAAACAGGAGGCAGCTGACATGACTCAGCAGATATTTAATGGAAGATGATTAACATTTGGACAGAAAAAGTTTTCTGTCAGTACATTTAAATTGTCCTTCGGCAGAGTGCAGTAGATGGAATAGTTGTTAACACATTGATTTGTACTTTCTCTTACAGTACGATGATACAAAGGTGCCAGTTATTGATATAATTATTAGAACATACATTGACTCACTGATTTGGCTTACTACTTCATGACTTGTGAACAGTTTTCACTCTACAGGCATCGTTTTGCCACCAGATTGTTGGAAAATTTGTCATTTTTGAAACAAGCTCAGTCTCAAAGCCAGAAGATGCGCGATTTTTGATCTGTAGGCATTTGAGTGAGAGGAGTGCCATCTAACTGCTTCACGGTGCCATTATAAATTAGATCAAGGGGGGAAAAAAAAAAAAGCAGAAATGACTTGTGTTTCCATGTCGCTCCCATGACCACATTTTTAACAGTAGGATCACACAAAAAAATGCAGATCTGTAAGGGAGCTTCTCGGAGCGCTCGCTCTTTTTTAAAGTTGGTAAATATTAGTTACGGAGAAGCAATTTTGCGAGAGGAGCGCCAAATCCATTTGAATTTTGAGTTGGTTATATTTGGTCACACGGAATGCCGTCGCCATGGTAACCAACTCCAGCTTCACTGATACAAGTGGATGCAGTTGACAGTTGATGACCTGTCACTCGTTTGAAATTGATCGGTCTGATGGGTGGGTTTGAATTTCCTCTTATTTTCTCAGCATCAAATGTGGGAAACAAAAACACTTTTTTTTTCCTTCTTCAGTCATCTGTCCAAGACGGGGTCAGCTTACACTGCAGTATAAAGAGTGAATCATCTCAATTTGAAGTATTTAAGCTGTCATTCACAATATAAAGCTGCCCCTGTCGTCTCCTTCCTCGCTCTCACACATACACGCACACTGCCAGACAACAGATAACAGTCCCAGACCCTGACAGTGACTGTGACCAACAGGAGGTAACAGGTGTGCCAGATTTTCCAAATAAAAGTCCTGTTTCTTAATGGAAGACCAGTATGCTTTAGGTTTAGTGGAATTTAAAAAAAAAATGAAAGCCTTAAAAGCCCCAGGATAGTCACAGGAATTGAACAGGAATTCTTGAAAATCTCACTTTAAAAAAAAAAAAGGCTTCAGTTATTTATTGGATGTTATCAAGATGCTTTAATGCTGTTAAATTTTCAAAAATAAAAGCCCCCCCCCCCCAGTCATAGTTTATCTACATGCTTAAGGTGCCACATTTCCAAAATAAAAGCCTCTTATTTTGTTTTTTCATCTTTTTATGCCGTAAGCATCAAATGAATCTCCCTTCAGCTTCCTCAGCCGGCCTATTTACTTCCAACCTTTTAGCAGCAAATCACAGAACAGGTCCAGCAGTAGCAGCAGTCCCAGTGCAGTGTTTTCAGTGCACAGTATTGTTTGAATTACTACTTTCTGATTTCCCCCATGGTGTCCAATGAATGTCAGTAAAGTGAACTGAAAGGAAGTGATTACAAAAAAACAACTAATGCTGAAAGGTACCTGTTTTTTTTGGTTTTTTTGGGTTTTTTTGGGGTTTTTTTTTAGGAGTTTTCTTTTTCATTTAGTTACACTGGTATCGTGATGTGTTCTAGATCATTCTCAAGTATGACAGAATCCAGTTGTTGTGGGTAAATTATTGTGTGTTATTTGGAAATTCCCAACCTTATTACACAGTCTGTAACTTACTGTCTTGGATACACAAAGGCGAAGAAGTAAATCAAGGACGGTGTCACATATTTTTAATTTGAATGCTATAGTCATGAAATGCTTTAAAACTGCACGGAAAGGAGTTCTGAATATGGTTTATACAGCAGAGTGTTGTAGTGCTGTATCCTGTATAAGGTACTGCGTCTCTGCCTTCACTGAGTTTGGCCTTGTTTAGACTTCCCATCGATGCTGCAGTGGATTTATTCTGATGCTGATTGTAACAGACAAAAAATCCAAACATAAACGGCATGCACAGCTATACCTGCGCACACAGAAACATCCCCACACTAAGTGAGAACTACAGTTCTCAGCGTGTCCCCGGAGACCTGACGATATGTCAACACATCTTTCCATCAACTGCTGTGTTACTGCCAAGCTTCAGAGTAATAAACCCAGCCCGCCTGATGGCACGCATTAAATTCACACTCCCGAAGGCTGACCAAAGCCCTGACCTGAGCTATTCTAAGACGAGCCTCGAGACAGTTGGTTGTGCTCCAGAGACGTTTCCAACATGTTAGCCTTCACTAGTGCTAGGGGCACAGGGAGATGAAGGAGGGGAGGAAGACGAGAGAGGGGAGGGAGCATTGATTTACTTTCTTGAACTTGAAAAGCCAAAGGGAATGTGTGATTGTGCCGTAAATGTCACTGGACATGAAGTGTTCACTTCTGAGCATCTGAGAAATTGCTTTTTCAACAGACCTTTGACATATTCTGAAGTATTTATTCATCTTATATATAAATATCAATTTATTTGTGGATCTTTAGATCACAGTCACTGGAGGGCAAATCATTGTTCAATAATAAGGTGAGGCTAGGGGCCTCAGAGCAGAGACACCACGGTGAAAAGAACAGTGAATAAAACATGCTGAGTATCAACACTGTTCTTCAGATTTATGTATGTACTGTTATCTGTGTTTACGGTTTTCTGTTTCACTTATGTTAATGAGCATAAGCACATATTTTTTATCTTTACGCTCACTGAATACCATCAGGATGTAACGTTTGGTTAAAAAAAAAACCATGCAAATGTTGATTGAGGGCTTTGAATGTGCTTCATACTGTACCATGTTAAACTCAATTTGAGGTATTAGCAGGCTTGTTCGGGAATGTTATTGTACACATGACAAGAGCCTCGTTGTGCCGCCCTCTGCTTCTCCCTTGTCTCCGCCTGCTGCTGTGAAGCACGACTAATTTTGAAGTTGTCAGGCAGATGCCAAGTGGAATAATTGTTTTACAATGACTGAATGTTGTTTTTTTTTTTTTTGGGTTTTCGTCTCTCCGTCAGCCCGATGTGGACTCGAGGGTAAATGGAGTGTCCTCCCCCATCGTGCAAGATCGAGGGCCACTTACTGAAAACTCAGGTGAGACACTCAAGCTGGAGAGGACTCAGTGTACTGTTGTTGTTGTTGTTTTATATATAGGAAGATATCAGTCCTTAGGATTCAGTCGCAACTGTTTACAGCATTTAAATAAAGTAAAAGTACGACCATTGCTCGCAACAGATAGATCGTAATATTTACTTTTCTGCAAATGAAACCATTCCTCACTGTGGTGCCATGTTAAAGTGTGTGTGGTAACTGAAAATCAACGTCTCTGTGCCTGCGTGCATGTGTGTTCAGATGAGCTGCTGGAGTCCCACAACAGCAGCTCTGACCTGGCAGATGTAATGGAGCAGATTAACAACTCCTTCCCTGCATGCAGTCGTAAGTTTCCCAGTCCTCCTCCTCCAATTTCCCACCGTGCCTTCCCCAGCCTCTGACAGCAGATTTTTGTCGCATCATAAGGTCACAGGTCAAAAGAGGAAAAAGTACCCACGAGTCTGTTTAACTAAAAAGCTCTTCACAGAGAAAACTGACGTGTACAGTTTGTTTTTTTGCATATTTGTCACGCTTAAATGTTTCAGATCAAACAAACAGATTTTAATAGTAGGCAAAGATAACCTGAGTAAATACAGTTTTTAAATAATTATGTTATTTATTAAGGGAAAAAAGCTATCTAAACCTACCTGGGACCTAGGACACATGGATGCGGCAATATTTACATGACAGATTGATTACATGATAAATCCTCACTGTCGAGTAGCCGGGACAGGAGGATGTTTTGGCATTTTGGCTTCAATCATGACCGAGATGATTAATGAGTTTTCAAAAGTAGTTGCCATTTACAGTAATTGACTGCCATTTTATTGCGTGGCCTTTTACATTTCAGCGCAACGAATGGCTTTTGTGAGCTTTAACATTTCCCTCTTTTATTAAAGCATTTACATATTATTGTTGAAACAGTATTAAACAGGATTTAACTTGATCTTGTAGAATATTTTAGGTTCGTGGAATAACTGAAATTGCGCGTCCTTGATTCCCTGCGTGTTCCCAGCATAACACAATCTCCACAGAGATCTCTCGGGTGCCTTTTCCTACTGAAATAGTGCGCACTTGCCTCTGCAGTAAACAGCAACAACAAATGAGAAAGAAACTTGAGGCTGTGGAGAAACGGTGGTACTTTTCTGACATAATCATAATCTACAATATCAGCAAGCTCATCATCCGCCTTCTGATTTTCATGCCGCCTCTCAACACTTATATCGATCCTCGTGTCATCTTCCTCTCTCAGCCCCTCCTGCTCCGTATCTGTCCGATTCTTTCCTCATCTCATGCTGCCACTCAGCTTCGTTTGTGCCTGCTTTGTGTGTTTTTGTGTGCGCTGTTAAGTGTCATGAATTCAAAAGGTCTCGTCCCGTATACCAAGTTTTTATGTTTTCAGATGGTGCGGTCCAGGTTCCTCTGCACGTATTTGTCACTTTGCGGTTTCGATTCTCGCGCCTGCTGAGATGCAGCGATTTTAAACACGACCCTGATTGTTTCAGTCATTATCATTTAAATTTGATATTTGATCAAATCGGGAAGTAAACTTAACAGCTCATTGCTCCTAATAGCTGAATCTGGAATAATATTCATCACCTTTGGGGATGTTAATCAAATAAAAAAAAATAAATTAAAACGTTGAAATATCGAACTCAGTGATTTTAAAATTGTATTCCATTATTGTAGAGTCGAAACCCCCCTCGGAGGGCTTTAGTTAAAAATCCATTGTAATCTGGCACGCGCTCTAGCGTTATTAGAGTTTGGTTACTGCAGAGCTCCGAGACACCGGGACTCAGCCGCTCAGAGTGTGTGCATGAGCACGTGGGAGGTACCCAGAGGCTGACAATTTTGTGTAGACTTCTAAACGCTGAAATGAACTGGAGAGTTCAAGTGTTAAACTGCTCTAATTTCTCTTTGTTTTGCCTCCTGCAGCCTCAAGCCTCTCCTCAAGACCACAGGTAAGAGGAAGTTCTCCCATACATTTAGAGACACAAAGGGACTGATTTTTTTTTTCTCTAAGCGGCTTGGGGTTCATTGTTTTTGTTGAGGGATTGACATTTTGGTAATTGCAAAGGTTACAGAAGTTGGAATAGAGCACGTTTTAGAGGTAATTACAGCTGCCGCCTCAAAAGCAGTCCCCTCCATGTAGCCTTCACCTGCCTCAGCCCTCCACATTTGGTGGCCTGTGAGAAAGGGGCTGCTAATGGATCCCCGGGGAGTGCCATTAGCGGCTCCTCTCTTTCTCTCAGTCTGAGGCCAAGGTGCATTTTGGGACAGAGGTATTGTGAAAGCTGTTGCCACTGACCTCTTCCCACTGTAATTATTTACCCTGCTCCGGTGTCCCTTGGTTCTGCTTCACGCCTCCTTTCCCCTCACTATCTTTTTAAGCTGCTCAGCTTGTCTCCCTGCACAATAAGCAGTACTTTTACATGCCAGTTAAACTGCCTATTTTCTAAGAATCGGGACATTTCAACCAACACAACCTATCATTTAAAGCAGTTTACGTCTCAAAATGTAAGTCCGATAAAGTACAACAGGAAGCGACGTGACCGCAGCTCTCCTCGTTCTCCTGTTAGTTTTACTTTTTAGTTCTTCTAACTGCTGCCTCGCTGTAGGTTCGATGTTAATGATTTGTTGTTTACTGCCTGCTTTGCAGTGCGTTCCTCTGTACAATAATGCAATCTCATCTGCAGCAGTGTTACACAACACAAGCATTACCGCATCAATTGAATATTAGATCTAATGAGTTCATTTCCCAAACATCTTCCACTCCTGGCTTTTTATAGTCCTCGGCGGACAGCGCTCCGTACACTTTCCTTTAGGTTTAACTAATTTCATTTCAGAGGAGAGCTCTGATTTGTAAAATCTTCCCAGATTCATCCACACCCACCTCCTCCTCTTCCTCCTCGCTGCGCTCGTAATGGACTCTAACTGGCTTGAGGGACTGCAGTCCATTTACCAGCTTTCAAACCCGATTACTTTGTTCGAACTTCTGACATTTCCACACGGTGATGTCTTGATGAAGAGAAATGAGGCGGGCTCACCTGCAGCGCTCGGAATAACCAAAGTGACGCATTGAATTCCGGCTTTCTGCGGGTGTGCGTGAACACGAGGACTTCTCTGCTGAGCTGTTGTTTGAAAGTTGGCTTTCTGTGTGTTTTCAGATGATGTGAGGACTGACCGGAGGATGGAGAGACCGTTCCCAAACAAATGACATCCCCTGTCCCTGAATCCCAAAGACGCACAGGAGCAGACAACTTAACTACTTTCACCACCTTGTCTTGTACTATGCAAACTGTACATTTTATGAACTGTAGATTGTACCGAATTGAACATTTGTCAGTGATTTTATTTAGTTATGCAGATGAGTATACGGACACGGGGCTTTGTATAGATTTTTTTTTGTTTGTTTGTTTTTCTGAGGGTGGTTTGGGATTTCGTTCTTTCTGTTGACTTCACTGGGAATCAAACTGTTACATTTTTTTTTGTCATTCCACTGCTTTGTACCATCGAGTTCCGATTTGCTACTGTTTGTCAGCAAAAGTAGGCCCAGACTTTGTTTGGGGAACACACACAGACACACACGCGGCTCCCGGTGGCCGAAAGGATCGTTTCCAAATTGTAAATTGTCACCTTTCAGATCGCCTGGTTTGTTTTCCTATCTGTCTCGTAGCATGCTTGATGTCAAGTTCCCCTTTAAAGCATTGATATGCCGGCAGACTTTGTCTCAGCTGCGATTTTGTTAATGTATACTTTTACCCCTTCTGTGCCTATAAAGTTTGTCGTTCCACACGTGGAAGACGGAGGCGAGAGTCGATGCATTACTGTGGGATTGTGTATAAAAGGAGAAGTTTTTGGAAATTATAGATTTAAATCTAAAGTTGTCCCGAATCTGGGTTTATGAGAGGCCCGCCGTTATCCTGTAGAATAGTTTTGTTTTTTTAAAAGAGATATATGTTCAGAAATCAGAGGAAAGCCATGATTGCCTTGCTACCTCAGACTCATAGACACAGTTTTGTTTTTGTGGTTCGTAAACTTGTCAAACAGTCGTGCGATCATTTACAAACATGAACAACCTGGTAGAGATTTCTAAGCTTTAGCTCACTGTATTGGTGTACACTGCAATGAGGAGTTACCAAGTTAAAAAAAAAAAGAAGTTACTATTACTGTACCACAATGGGTCTGTGGCCTGCTGAAGCTAGCCTCCCGTTATGATGAGTAGTATTTTATCTGTCTTTGGGTTTTTTTTCCTCCACTGGCCTTCTAGCACTGGTCCCTCACTGCGTCTTGTTGTTGTGCTATATGCTATCCTGTAAAACTTGTGACAACACTACTATAACCTCCTCTGACTGTAGAGTGATGGTGATGATGATGGTGATTTTAATGGTCATGATGAACCGTACCACGGCAGAACTGTGTCGCTTCTCCTGAGGTATGTAAAATAGATGGACCACACTACATGTAATATGGCTACGTTGTTTTATTCGAAATAAAATTTTTTATAACAAGTACACATCCCCGTGTGCTCTTATTATTTTTAAATGCAATGCCGATTAATAACCTTAATGATTCATAAACGCTAATCAGATTGAAAGCACACCTGGTTTAAGGAACACAGGGCTCGTTACCGTCAACTCCTCAGCTGTCATCCAGCAACAGGCGTCATTATTTATCAAAGGAATTGATCACGCAGTGAGAGGTTGTGTCATTATCGCATGTTTGCGGTGAGCATGCTGAGCTATAGCTGAGAACTCAAAATGAATAATGAAGCGCAATTAGCCTTTTCATATTTTACTTAAGCCCTTCAGATCCTTTTCCCTCCTCTCCAGTGGAGGAACACTCCTCGTGCTGCACACATTAGTTATTTCACTTTTCTCAAAGATTGCGCGATTTTTTTATTTATTTATTTATTTATTTTTGATTAAAGACATTTACCTTCGTCTTGCCCGGCTGTTCCTTATTGCTGGTTATGAATAAAAAATCTGATCGGACGCGTGATGTCACCGTAATGGAAAGTCAGCTCATTTTATCAACCTGTCTGACTAAATTGTGTCTCAGCAGGAGATTGTCAGCACTCTTGAGCTATTAGATCATGCTGAACTTAAATTGCTTGTTTTTCTGTTTAACTGCTCCGTCCTCAACTGCTGTCATTCTTGCCTCATCACATCAAACTTGTATAATCCTGTCCTCTCCTGTATAGCCCAGAAGAAAATTAACTGCAGCCATACTGATCTCTGATCAATTTAAGCTTTTTTTTTTTGTCACACCTGTGCAGATTCAACAAACAAGGGTAAGGAAAGCAGTCGATTTCACCCGTGCTGTATTCTTATTGGTATTCCCTGTCATCCAAGGTCCAGCAATTCCACACTTAATAATGTAAGACTAGCCAAATGGTGGTGCACCCTAATTGGATCTCAGGCTACTACATATTCTGGCTCTGCTCGCATCCTTTGGCACCCCTGAGGTGCTTTAATTAGTCTACCACTCCCACATCTGTGATACGCTGCAAGGATCGGCCTATATGTGGAGGCAAAGAAGTTTGTAAGTTATGAAGGAATATGCATGAGGGAGATGTGCTAATTTACTTAACTGTCATTTTATTATGAGATATAGTAATTAATTTTAAGCTTACAAGTGGGCTACGTGTGAACGTGAATTTGGTTTGAATACTGAAATGTTCTGACGGGCTCATATAAAACCGGGATCGTGTGAGTTATTAGAAATCTTCCCAAAGTATACATTTTAATCCTGTTCGGCCGGAGCCGAGCCGTCTGCGCATCAGACTGTCAAATTCAAGCGAGGTGCGGCCTTTTTGTCATTATGTGATATCAATTTAAGTAAGGTTCAGGCTAAATCTGGGGAAGAATGGATGCAGTCTAGACTAAAACATCTGTAACCGTGTCCCGTGGCTCTAATCTTTATCTCACAAAGGACCCTGGTGAATAGCTGGTGGTGGGGAAGCTTAACTGTGGGGTTTGGATGTGAGGTGCAGTAAGATGTGCTAAAATGTTACTGTCCAAGCTGGAGATGAAATGTATTATTGGCTACAAGAGATCAATTTCCCCTTTTAAGTCTCCAAACGAGTTGAGTTTACATTCATCCCAAAACATTATGAATTACTGTGTAACAGTGAACTAAAGGTCTGAGTTTGCGTTTAGGTATCGCATCGTTATTTATTTACTTATTAAGTTCTTGCTTAATTCATTTTTAAGTGTGAGTTTACTCTTTGTGTTTAAGCACTTTTAATACATGAAATTTGTACTATCCAAAAAACTCAAAGGATGTACGGTACAGTAATCATACAAAAATTATTTCTTTATTCAAAGGAATTTAAATTGACATAAAAAAAAGTGCAATTAAAAAAAAAAATAATTGCAACAAAGTTTCTATGCCACCTATTATTAATAGCACTTATTTGTTGTGGTTTACACATTCACCTAACAAGTGAAAGGTCCCTGCTTTGATCCCGGGAGGAGACACAAATCCCTTTAGGGTTGCATCGGGAAGGGCAACCAGCGTAAAAATCTGCCAAATCAAACGTGGAGCTACCTGCTGTGGCCACCCACTGTGAATAAGAGAGAAGCTGAGAGAAGCTTCTTTCTAAAACAATGACCTGCTACAGATCCTTTGGGGGGGGGGGGGGGAGTATGCACCACAAACGTTACAGTAGTCCTCACACACGTATTTATGTACTCTAAGAAACTCAATAACATCATCTGTTAGGCAATAGGTGTGTTTGTGCCCCCTTTAATTTTCATACACATCATACAGCAGCTGCTAATTGTGTGAACACTGGACACCGCAGCCAGGTAACATTGTTACTTCTGATGCCGTTTAAGTGACTGCTTCTTTTTTGTAATTGCTTCCTGTGAACTAACTGAACTTATTTGATGGATTTGTTGAACACTGAAGCACACTGTGTCTGCTCATTTTGCTCAAAGCTTTACTGAAAAGAGGGTCTGTGTGAAGAAGGCAAGTGCCTGCAGATTCATTTCATTTCATTCAAATACACCGAGCAGTCTGAAAGACAGCGCTTTCTTTCATCTCCAGAAACTTCAAACAACACTGATTTTGCTGCAGGGTGTCGAAGATCAGGCCAAATATGCATTAATGCAAAGTAAAGTAAGTCAGCAATTTACCTCACCGAGGTGCAGATAGAAAAAAAAAAATAGGGTCCTCATAAAGTGCCTGACAATGAATGTCTTACATTCCTGTTAGTTCATGCAGGGTTTCCCATCCTGCATATAAGAGCCTGCCACAGGATCCTAGGTGGTGTCTAATTTCCTTGTCCCCTTTACTCCTCTGAGCAACACCATCTGTGATTTGCTAATTCTCTTTGCTGTGGGTAAAAACACACCACGGTGCCTCCAGGCTTTGGCCGTATGGCCTCAGTTGTCCACCAAAGCAGCCCGTTTTTCGGTGCTGCTGATGGTGCTGGATGGTTATTTATTTATTTATCTCCCTGCACATTTCTCATTCATACAGCAATGCTGGCTCGCAGATCAGTTCGACAGCTGTCCTCTTTGATCAGATGCTTGGCAGGCAGCAGCAGCATAGCTGGTATGGGTGTCTTGGTGGGTATAGCTGCCCCTGGCACAAGGCAAGGACAGGGAACAGATGTTGAGGGGGAGGCAGGACCTGTGTGGGATATAGGATACAGGCTAGACCTCAGACCTATGAAGGGGATGAGCAAACTTAGATGGTGCGACTCAAAAACGGATCAGGACGAAAGCTGCTGTAATTTTCCGTCTTTCATTCTCGCGATCATGTCAGCAGTGGAATCTCTTTTATGCTGACGCGGTTGTCCTCCGTGTAAAAGCTCCATCTCACACAAACTTGAGTCAAACTTGTATCCTAATGAACCTGCTGGCTTTAACAGTTCCCTCGCAGTACTTATCTGCTGAGGTTTATTGTCCTCAGTGCACTTCAGATCCACAGAATATGCTGAGTGCACATGGTGAGTTAGCATTAGCTGCATATTATCTCTCTCGCTGACAATTAATTTTAAGTAGCTAACTGCACCGGACCCCTCTGGCGGGGCATCGACCTAGGCTTTTCATTTTGGATGCTTTTGGGAATATTCTGGGCATTTGTCCCATGTCAGCATTTTCACATGTTGGCGTTAAAGCAAAAAGAAATAGAGAGCACAACCTGATATATCAAGTATGCTTTCTTATATCACTTTTCAGTTTTTTTAAGGACTCAGCATTACATGTCACCCTCTCCCGCCCTTGCCTTTTGTTAAAGAGTTGCCCTCACATTAATTTTCACTTCATTTCTCTCCCCTTTCATTTTTTTCTTAAGAATAATGTCATCCATCAGTCGCCCGTCTCCATGGTGCCCATGTTTCAAGGCAGTCGTTACACTGTTCTTTACATTTATATGTCTATAATGGATGCAAAGTAGGTGCACCTCTTTCTCCCACTTTCCCTTCCAGTCATGTTGCTGTAACACGCTTCCTGAGGCTATTTAAGGTCCCTCGTGTCTTTGCAGCAGGCTTATGCGCGGTGCCCGGTCAGGACCGAGGACTAATGAAGGGCGACAAAGCCAAACTGGTGTGTCTGAAATGGGAGCGATGGGAGGTGTGCGTGGAATTAGTCAGTGTCTTCTCAGTTTCATGACAGCACGGCCCATTAGCTGCAGGCAGGTCACTGACGTTCCTGTTCACGGTTTTTAGAGCTCTGCTGCCATCACACCAGTATAAACCAATCAGGCCTCTTGTAAACACAGAGGACCGGGCTCTAATGGAATTTGATAGGTATTTTGTATCGGTTCAGGAGTTTCTGGAGTGTCTGGAAAATATGAACTGGACCTTTGTTGCGTTGTGTGTGTGTGTGTGTGTGTGTGTGTGTGGGTAAAAGGAACAATAATCATAGCATCCAATCTTGTGCAGACTGATGGCAGTTTGATTTCCCCGTGTGTGTCTCTGTGTCTGTGTGTGTTACAGTCACAAAATGTCTCAGGTGTCCCCCACCCCACCACCACCCCCTTTGCTTTCATAACCCACCATCCTGCCAGGGGCAGATCTCATGCTCATCACACCTCTGCGGCTGACAGAGTTTGGTTAATGCGTCACAACACTTTGCCACAACCCTGCTGGATTGTGAGCGAGAAACACGCTGAATTATTAAAAGATTGCTCTTGGTCATGGTGCACAGACGCACTAGCATATTGATGAGAGTAATACTGAATGTGGATGCCACCACGTTATAGTTCACGGTCCATATTTTGAAATCGGAGCGCTGTGAAGTTACACAAAAAGGAGTCGGCGGCACCGAAGGCACTGTGATTTTAATCGCTCTTGCGCAGTGATTTGTTGTTGTTTTGATATGCAGATCTGAATTTTAAACGGGACAAAACCTTTGGCGTGGCAAACGCGCTCTCAGGTGTTTTTTTTTTGCTCGTTGTCACGTTCGTAAAATGCCTCAAACAAGCGCAGTGGAAAGAATTCACGCTTTACACAATGTTCCCCGTGTTTGTAAAACAAAATGTGTCTGCCGGAAGCAAATTCGGCGCTGATTGCACCGCCGTGCAGGACAGGTTCGGTTATTATCCTCAGGATGTGTTTTTGAAATTATATTTTCTGTCTTTGTAATGGCTCTTTGTAGTCAGCCTGTTTTATCAGCTTTATTCAACAACTAACTATACATACTGCTTTACAGACAGCTAGGTGAAAAGGGATAATAAGCAAGGGGACAAGGATAGAGGTTAGGCTGGGACAATCGCTGTGTTGCAGTAGGATGTAATTATCTACTGGTATATAATAAAAGAAATAATGACAGAACTCTGCAGAGTCCATGCTGGCTGGCTCCCTTTCACACTGTCATGGCTTCCTGGGACACTCCACATCCATCTATCCAGCCATTGTCATTGGTAACACCTTTGGTTCATGCTTTATGGAAGCTCTGGAAATAAGCTCAGTGTGATGATGCAGTCACATCAGATGATAAAGTCCACGCGGCATGACAGCTCAGCTTTCTTTTATCTCCTGCAGACATTAATATTTCTTCTGGCGTGGTGCGAGCTGAGGCGAGGAGGTGTCATTTGTCTGTCTGTCGCAGAGATTACCCCAAACCACAAAGGCAAATTTCATGAATCACGGTGGAGAAGCGGGGCAAGAACAAACGAGGAATTTGGTGCAGATCCGGACTAATTTCTTCAAAATTGCACAGCGTGACTTTGCCCTTGGCAAACTCTGAGTGACCTTCTTGTTCAAAATCAGGTGTTTTGTTTTTTTTTGGGGTTTTTTTCTCAGTAGAAAAATGGGATCTATTTCTGCAGGATTGCCAAAATTCATCTGGATTAAGTCACAAAGTGCAGTTTGTTACGCCAATTAACATTACATTCGTAAACGAACTTTTCCCTGCTAACTGTTCCACGGAGTAAACTTGACTTCCCAACAACTCTGAAAACTTTTACACAGCACAGAGCAGACACAGGTGATTGACAGCTGGAGCTGAAGGATGTGTGAATGTACCAGCACACTGAAAATGCACTGCAGGGTGAGAAGCTGGTTTTTCTTCCACTGTGTTGTAGGTTATTGTATTATATTATAGCCCACAATGTCATATCCACACTATCAGAATGTTACCAGAGAACTGCTCCAAGTGTAATTAGTGTTTTCACAGAGATTATAAATATGGATGTGCTTCGTATCTTATGGCTCAGCCACACTAGAGTAAGAATAGGACGGCAGCCTCTTTAAGACTAGGGGGAAATATATATATATTGGTGGTTGCCTGGTGATTGCATTGAATGTTTTTGCATTGGGTGACCGATTGCCTGTAGTTGCGGTAACCAACTGGCCTCTGAGCAAATGCTTATCTTGTCTGCTACACATCTCTTTGCAACAGCGTGCTCGGCTCAGCTGGCTGCCATCTGGTTGTATTCTGGTTATATTCCTAAATAAAAGCAAGGTTGCTGAGGACCTGCAGTACGTCATTCTGCAGTTAAATCACCGTCCTGCAACGATGTCACTATTTGTGGCGGAATTTCTGTTTCACGTCTATGACTGTAAGTAGTTAATATGAATTTCCGTTTATGTAGATGGCAACAGAATTGTGATTTTTTTTTGCCAGTTTCTCACAGTTAATCCTCATATTGTAAACATACTACATGTAATTGCCAACTTGACCCCATTCAACTGCAAACTGATAGCAGACCGACTCCGTCTCATTGGCGTTTTATTGCTGTCTCGATGCACCAAATTTGCTTTGAAGATGGCAGCTGTCTGCGAGTGGCGGCAGACCCGGTCCCCGTCTTCAAAGCGACCACTTCAAAGACTCGCACGTTAATTCCTCACTGTTGCAATAATTATGACCGTGCAGCTGGCAGTGCACTCACAATATGCAATTCTAATATGTCAGCCCAAAATCTCCAATAAGTGTTCATTTGTGCTGATTGCCTGTGAATGCCACATCATTTGATTTGCATCATTTTCATACTATTCAGTGGGCCCTCATGCTGATTGTCATCCTGGAAGACACCATCCCCCTCTGGATGGAAAAACAAAAAGGTTTATCACTGAATAAAGCTGAGCGAGACTTTTTATTGATTTGCAGTGACCCCAGCGTAACACAGACACCAGCTCCTCCCACTGTAGGGGTCAAGAATTTAACGAGCAGGGACATCTGCAATAGTTGACTGCTCCTTAATTACTGTCAATAGTCAATGATTAAGCCTTGAAAATCTTATAAAGCTTTGACAGTACAAAGTCATGGAATCATGCAAACCATTCATGTGAAAATTAAATGGACCCTCTAGCAGCTTAAAAGTATCTGGTTCCTCAAAAAGAGCAAAAAAGTTGCTCCACAGAGAAAGGGGCTTCATCAGATACATTTTTTTTAATAATATGCATGTTCTTTATGACAAATGGGGAGCTAATGATCAAAACACAGCTCACTGAAGCCTTTAAAGAGCCTGTCAAATTCAGCATCCAGGCTGATGTGAGGAAAGGGAGCTGTCACGCGTCAAAAGAACAGGTAACTACGCTACCACCCGAGGAACAAGGGAGATGTCAGTGAATTATGTAGGTAGGAGCTTGTGTGAGATGTACTCATCTGACTTGTCACTAACGAGTGTGTAGTGTGTGTGCGTGTGTGTGTATTTAGAAAAAAACCCTCAAAGCTGCAATTTTGCTTTTTTGTTTGTCTTTCTTTTCCTTTTTAACTACCTGAAAGACTGTTTCTCAATGAGCTCCTGTGACAAAGCTTCTAAAGACAAAGCTGTTGGGAAACTTTTCCCGGCGACAGCAGCAATGCGAGAATGGGACCTGTTCAAGTTAAGACAAACTCAATGCAAAACTGAAGAAACAGAAATACAGTGAGGACACTAACAATATAAGCAGAGATAAGGAAGTAACTAAAGCCGGAGAGAAAGACGGAGAATCAAGCTGACAGCTGGTGGCAGCCATCTCTGATTCAGCCCCTTTTAATCAGTTCTTTTATGAATATCAAATCACTTGTGATTCAGGTTCTTCTTTGTATTACAGTGTGTGAGTGAGGCACAGTGTCTTCTTCCAGAAAATGAGTAATGCTTTCATGAGTCAGTAACGCTGACCGGCCTTCAGTGTTTTTGTTTGTTCCGACTGGAGTTTCCAGCGGCTTCTACTTAGCAGTGATCCTGCCTTTCTTCTGCAGCCACACTTGCTATTCTGTACTGCCAGGGTCAATCAGTCTGTACAGTTATGCGTACTAACCCACATTCACACTCAAAATACTTCTCTATAGATCTGGACTTTACTTCATAGCATTTTTTTTTAATGACGAGAAAAGGATACAACTTCTCCTGCAGC
This sequence comes from Cichlasoma orientale, assembly GCA_034780415.1. Classification (NCBI taxonomy): domain Eukaryota; kingdom Metazoa; phylum Chordata; class Actinopteri; order Cichliformes; family Cichlidae; genus Cichlasoma; species Cichlasoma orientale. The sequence goes on along the minus strand of JAVDPK010001260.1, from coordinate 524,137 downwards.
CTTTTACTCGGCTAGAGTACAGTTCTTCTGTAATATGTTGCAAATTAAGTTCTAAGAAAGTCTAATGAGCTTCTAAAAGTGGGAAATAATGATGCAATTCCATTTATTTCACAGCACAGTTCTGTTGTAATGTAGAGTACTCTCTTAAGAAAGTACGAGTGTTCAGTGGTAGGAAATAAAGATCCAGTGGTACTTTACTCAGACTTTGGCTAATATTAGGCTGCTGGGTTACTGTATACACTATCTTAACTTGTATGGGAGTAAAGTGTTGAGGAATTACTGAGGAATTTTGCCACAGAGCTCAGCAGGACAAACATCATCCAGGCTGCCAGGGACGTGACCCTGTAACCCCGTGACCCCGTGTTTTTTAACTTAGGTTTGTGGTACAGCTGCCTTTGACTGATCAGCAAATAACCTCATAATAAAGTAAACAAACAAACCAAAACAACAACTATATTTGAAAAGGGCCATTAAATGTTTCTCATTATTTCTCACTATTGGGTCATTCCATCTCAAATCTCCGTGGGCCTTTTGGTCAACCATCTCCAATTTGCCTAAAATCTTTGTGGTCCAAACTCTGGACTTACATGATTGCTGTCGGCTTCTAGCCTCATACATCAAATACTTTTCAAGATATATTTTGTTTGGAAAATGCTCCATCGACCCACTTCCAGCATGTTTTTTTTGGACTTTGAAATCTGAGGCAGTGTTTGAACATGAATATCTTAACAAAAAATAAATAAAAATTACAGATAAAATGACATTTTCACTGCCCTTTCTTACCATAGGAATGAATCAGGATCTGTAATTTGTGACAGGTACATTAAAAAAAAAAAAAAAGGAAAAAGTCGATGTAATGGCTGCTTAAAATATGAAAGAAATTAAAGACGTCCTATAATGAAACAAAAATAATAATACTTTAAGTAAGAGTAGAGTATAAAACACACTCAGCAGTTACTGTATTAGGTACAGTTTGGCAGTACAGGGTTGGACCCCCTTTGCCTGTAGAACTGCTTTAATTCAACAATGTGCTGAAAACATTCCTCTCAGATTTTGGTCCACACCGACATGATAGCATCACACGGTCGACTGCACATCCATGATTCATTCCACTACACCCCAAAGGTGCTCTTCTGGGTCGATCAACCAAGGCACCCAAAGTGTGTGAAGAAAATATCCCCCACAAAACCACTGCCTGAACCACTGATACAAGGCAGGATGGATCCATGCTTTCATGTTTTTTACGCCAAATTCTGACCTTATAATCTGAATGTTGCAGCAAAAATCCAATCTCACCAAATCAGCCAATCTTCTATTATCAAATTTTGGTGAGCCAGTGCTAACTGTAGCCGCAGATTCCTGTTCTTAGAGTGGCTCCCAGTGTGGTCTTCTGCTGCTGTAGCCCATCTGCTCCAAGGTTAGATATGTCGTGTGCTCAGAGATACTCTTCTGCATACCTTGGTTGTAATGAGGGGTTATTTGAGTCCCTAGTGCCTTCCTATCAGCTTGAAGCAGTCTGGTCATTCTCCTCTGACCTCTGGCAGTGAGGGATTTTCTCCCAGAGAACTGCAGCTCACTGGATATTTTCTCTTTTTCAGACCATTCTCTGTAAACCCCAGAGATGGCTGTGTAGAAAATCCCAGCAGATCTACAGTTTCTGAAATACTCAGACCAGCCAGTCTGGGACCAACAACCATGAGTCACTTAAATCTCCTTTCTTCCCCCATTCTGATGCTCTGTTTGAACTTCAGGTTGTTGAGTTGCTGCCATTTGATTGGCTGATTAGGTATTCATGTTAATGAGCAGTAAAATAGGTGTAGTTAACAAAGGAGCCGGTGAGTGTATGATACAATAAAGCTCTGAATCTGAACCGGGCTCACAGTAGCTTTTACATGAAATCATTTTGTTTGGACCAGCACTGTGCACGTGGAAATCTGTGACCTTAGCAAATCAATATTGCACCGTAAATTTACACCGCGGAGAAGGTATGGAGAGGTTATGGACATGAACAATGCTTCCTTTCACTCTACTACAAATTTACCCAATTCTCATTACAAGAATCAGGGGAGAAGCTGCAGCATGACAGCCTTCAAAATAAAATGAAAATCTCATGGCTGCACTATCAGTTTCTCAGTTTCACCCCCTGCTCCCTCTACACGTCTGTATTCCATTATTCATGGATGACAGGCTTGCCAGGGAAAGCGTTGCCCCACTTTTCCCCTCCCTCCCCCCACCCTCCGCCTCCCAACCCTTTTTTCAACTATGTGAAGTAAAACTGAAACCAATCCAGCTTCGGGCCCCTCTCTGCCTTCCCTTGTAGGCTCTTTCCATTGCTGCAGTCGCAGTGAGAATTAGCTGGGAATCCGGCTTAGATTGCAGTTGGAAAGCAGGTTATCCTTTCATAGGAAGGGGCTTGGGATGACACGACGCAACACCTTGTTTTTCTGTTCCCAAATCCGCAGGTGAACAATAGAAGCTGTGAACTGGCATCGGCTGAACCAAAGCTGCCAGCCTCGTCTTCGCTGCACACAGTTTTCTGCTGATGAGGGACAAGCGAAAGTGCAGAAGTGGAGCAAAAACAGGAAGGCAGAACAAAAAAAACGCTGTTTACTCCTCGATGATCAGCGGCGTGGCCCCGTGTGAGTGTGTGAATCCACCAGTGGAGAATTAATATATAGATACACACAGTTGTATTGGTTTATACGCGCTTTGATGTGGGGAGCTTTGTTTGGTTGTGTGCAGCTGTTGGCCTGAACGCTGTTTACATGGAAGTCTATAGCTTTGGGGTTGAATGCGTATAAGAAATGTGTTCATTCTTTGCATTAATAATTGACGGCAACATCTGCTTCGGAGAGTTCTTGTCAAGCACTGGAACTTAAAGCAGCAGAGGTATGAGGAGCAGTTTAATGTGGCCACAACTTTTAGCCTTGGGAATAATACAAAAAAAAGACAGACTAAAGGAAAAGAGGTGTTCCTGGTTCCCCTTGCAGGAGATTTTTCATTTTAACTCAAAATTTTTATGTCCCCTAGTAGGGATCTAAGAAAAAAAAATGTGTGGATGAATTCAATTTGCACATTAGCTGATAGTCTTCAAGGGAGAACTTTGATATAGATTTCTAGGGAGGGCTCTCGGAACATAATTTCGACTTTGTAATTAAAATTTCATCAAGTAATGAAGCGAACCAAAGGCTAAATGAGCATAAAGGTTAATCATCTGTTCAATAGCTAGAAGGTCAGACTTTGTGTGTTTAGGATTATGCCTGATATTAAGAGTGTGTGTGTGTGTGTGTGTGTGTGTGCGTGCGTGTGTGTGTGTGCGCGCGCAGGATGCTAATATCGGCTGTGCTCTGACATGAAACTAATAGACATGTTAAGTTTGAGCTCTGACAAGCATTGTCGATTAAAGGTTAATCGTTAATTATTACAGCGTGCGGAAGAAACACCGATAGCACAGCAGGAGGGCAACAACAGTTGTTTATGACCTTGAGAGAGCGTGACTGTGAGCTTCTGTAAGACACTGGGAGGGAGAAGAAAAGAGAAAGTGCCTGCACTGTCATCTCTCCATGCATGTGTCTCTGCACAGACACAGTCTTATTTCCTCTGCGGCACTCTGCTGAACGCCGTGCATCCACAGTGCCTGTACTCAAACCTTACTGTCTTGGGGAAACATTGCGGCAATCACCTAATGGTCCGTGGCCGTCCCCTACAATAATGAATCTCTCTCCATTCTCCTCGCTTTTGCTTCCCTCCACTCGCAACATTTATGCTGAAATTGTGTTAATCTCCCATTTTTCCTATCACTCTCTTCCACTGATTCCTTCCATTTCTCTCCTTTCTGCCGTTGCACTCCACTCTCTGCCCGTTTCTTCCTCGGATTGTCTTCGTGCCTTCCTTTCGCTGTTACATGCAGGAGCAAAATGCTGACAGTAGTATCTCAGTGTGCTGGGCCAGCCCGTTCTCACTCCCAGGGCATCCCATTCTGCCGTTTTGTCAAAGCCACTGGCGTCTCTCAGACACCCACAAGGTGTGCTGTGACACACGGGGATTAGGCATCAGTGAGATGGATCTTTCATTACTATCTTTCACATATGGATGCTTGCAAAAGAGCCCTTGGCATCACATTTAAATGCACTGGATAAGCATAAATTTAAAAACCTTTTCCTAAAACTGACCATGAAGCTTTTATAAATTACCTAATAAAATTTTTGGTGCTTAAACCTAGCCAATGAGAAAAGGTAAACCCCCCTAAAGGGACACAAACAGCTGTCTCCTGGACCAGTGTGTGCCTTACTCCACCGCCACCACTCCAGCCTTCTGATGAGGACTTGTTAGTTTGTTAAAAGATGACCTTTAACATTCAGCATCCAATATTGCTGCAGTTAATTTGCCAGAGCAACGACACCAAAGGAATCCTACGCCAGCAGCAGCATCTGATACAGCAGCAGTATTTTATGTCCTGGGATGAGGAGGCATTGATTGGACTGTCCTGACATATGAAGTGTTTTTTTTTTTTCCAGTGGTCCAAAGCACTTTGTAATCCAAGTAACTGATGATGTTTTCATAAAATTTTAATAGCCATTAAATATTCACACTGATCTGACCAAACAAGCTATAAATAAACTTGTAATTGATTAATTGACTTGTAATTCATCTTACAGATGCCTGAGAGCCTTAAATCTTAAATGTACAGTTATTTGTGTTGGTTTCTTTTCCAGGAGCTCAAACTCCTCAGCGGATTTCTTTTCTTTAGGTGTCTCCCCCCTCCCCCCCCTTTTTTTTTTCAGTTGTTTAGAGGTGAGAGGCGAGCAGTCAGGTGATGCTCTCCTCTGATGCGAGAGTAGTGATCTTGATTGACAAGTTCATTGATTAGCTGGCAAAACAGACTTGGCTTTGGGGGTTTAGTGTCGAGTAAATGTGGTGAATAAAAGAGGGCATGCATTAGCTGAAAGCCTTCGTTTCTGAGATAATTCTGACTGCAGATCTGTTCATTTCACTTCAAATGGAAGACAAGTGAAATAACACACTGGTTTAATGCGCGAATTTGCGTCAGAGAATGTGAGCTCTTCTGTTTGTAATCTCCTCAGTTGTTACATAATAATCCACAGATTTACCTCCCTGTCCCGAAAGCTAATTACTCCCCTTGATTTCGAAACAAAACCTGGCCAATCGCACCCTGGCCGCTCGGGAAGGAAGATGCCAGTTGCCTTAACATGCTCACAGTGTGGGGTCATTATTGATTTGGGGCTAATCCCTCCCCATGTGCAGGATTATCTCCCGCCTGACACTGTACAAACCACTGTTAACCAAAGACAACAGAACGTATCAGAAAGCCCAGGTGAATTCAGTCACACCAGCGGCTAACACTGATCCCCACTAATCCAGCCAATGACAGGGTCTGTCAGAGAAGGCTGTCATGGCAACGACTGATATTCTGGGATGGAGAGGATAGCTTTTGTTTAGGAGGGAATGACCGGCAGTTTACAAATAACACACTGTAAAAGTGCTATGTGTGTGCGGGCTGTAAAAGAGCCTGCACACACATAGTTGTGCGCACACATTCTCATTAACTCTGGGGTGAATTTTTACACACAGACATATAGCATCCCCCCCCTGTTTCCCTCTTGGCAGCCGACACTAAATGACAAATAGTTTTCCCTCTGGTCCCCCTGATGAAGTGAAGTACATTTCAGGTGCTGCCTCACCTGCTCATGTGTTTGCACGCTGGATTGTGCGAAGTGGCGGTGTCCACTGTGATGTGCAAACCTGCACGCGGTGCTGTTTTGTTTTCCAGCCAAGCTGTTGAATAGCACGGGACTAACCCTGCACACTCTGCACCCCACACGTGTTTCATTCTTCTCCGGTAGAGGGGTGCCTGCGATGTAATTAGTCATTGTTGAGCATTTCTTTCTTTGTGAGTGTAATGTGTGGGTTTATTATACATGAGCAGGTAGACTTGTGTTGTGTTTTGTACGTGTGTGTGTGTGTGTGGTTATGAACGCTGAATGCTACATAAAAAATAATGGATTATTGTCATTTTTCCTGCTTCATTTTACGATGATGCAGAATGGTGTTTTTGCCTGTGTTGGAGAAAAATGTACTGCGCAGTGAGGTCTATAATTCATAATAATCTTACATTGTGCCTGTCTAATCACAGGGAAGAGCACGGGCCTCGGGTGAATTAGCACCGGCATCTGATGCATGGACCAGAAAATAATTGCTAATTTAAAACAGATCATGTTTCTGTGCAAATTCCGATATTACAGGCAGGAGTTCTGTGTAGGGCATCACGTTGGCGTGCTTGTTAGCACTGTTGTCTCACAGTAAGAAGGTCCTGGGTCCTGGGCCTTTTTGTGTGCAGATTGCATGTTCTCCCTGGATGGACTGCATAATCAGCTGATGCTGAGATTTTGAAAGCCTCTGTGCAAACTTCTTAAAAAAGCAGAAAGTGCACAGGAAAGTAAAATTTAGTTATTGTGGTTTTTGTGGTTCTGGTTATTGTGTTATTGTGTCTGTCCTTCCTCTGAGTCAGGTTGTGAGATGGGCTGGCTTCCTCCTTCCTCCGGGGCGCAGTCTGGGTTCCCGCTCAGCAGACAAGTCCACCTGTTTCTCATCAAACTGCAATCAGCTACCAGTACTTAAAAGTAACAGACTGTCTGGTGAAGACTGAAGCTTTAAACTGGCCCTTGAGAGGTAAATCAGCTCCTAAATGTTGTCTGCATTCACACGTTTGTCGACCCTTTTCTAGTGATGGTCAGATGAAGCCTCACGAAGCTTTGAAGCTTTCCTTCCAATTGGTTCAAGAAAAGGTTCATTTCTTGAGGCCTCATCTGCACACAAACCCCCCAAAAAACATTTATTGTCATTTCTGCTATTTGTATCAGTGTCAAAAACCTTTCAGTGTGATTTCAGTCAGTGTTAAAGTGAATCTAATAGCACATGAGATGTTTATGTTAAAACTGTTGCAGTGTGGTCAAAAGATAGGACAGTGATTGTGCTTATGAGTACTGGGTGATGGTGACTTTGTTCATTTTTTTTATTAAGATTTATTTTTTTCCCACTGTGCTTGGACTCAGTCGGTTTCTCTTTTTGGAAATAACCTCTCAGGCTTTTGAGAAAACCCTTTCACATGATACCGAGGAGGCTCTCCACTGACCTGGTACCTGAACCAGCGAGGCTTCAGACATCATCAGTGACGTCACTCGCCCTTAACCCTTTTACTACCACAGGGGTCACCGGTGACCCTGACCCCTGTGGTAGTAAAAGGGTTAATGAAGCAAGCCTCGATACACGCTTCATAAAAGACTTCCTGGATTTCTCAACACACGCTCCGAAGCCTCGGCGCAGCAGTCCCATTGCTACCTGTTTCCAGTTCAACCTTGCCTGTCTCAAGGGCAGATTACCTACCAGTACAACTTAACTGTGTCTGTGGAACTGGTCTTTCTCACCTGTACTCAGTTACCGGCCTTCAGCTTCCCTGCTTGTCCTCCTGGAGCTCACCCCTCCACGTACAAACGAACCAGTGGTGCCTCCCAAGGTTGGACTCATTCACCTTACCAAGTAAGCAAAAGATTCCTCAACACATTCTCTGACACCAACAATCTCTGTGGACCTCTGCTTTCTGGAACAATTGGATTAAGTCCTCTCTCCTCTTCCTTAGCACCTTTCCTCCCAGTGGACCCAGCAGTTACTTAGTGTTTTTCCCGGGACCAGCATCTGTTGTTAAATCTGTTCAACTGCTCATTAATGCAAATATTGAATCAGCCGCTCACACGGCAGCAACTTAATACAGTTAGTCAAGTAGACATGGTCAAGATGACCTACTGAAGTTGAAACTGAGCATCAGAATGGGGAAGAAAATTGATTTAAGTGCCTTTGAATGTGGCATGGTTGGTGCCAGACAGGCTGGTCTGAGTATTTCAGAAACTGCTGATCTGCTGGGATTTTGCTACACAATCATCTCAAACGTTTACAGAGGATGGCCAGAAAAAGAGAAAATATCCAGTGAGCGACAGTTCTGTGGGCAAAAATAACTTGCTGAGGTCAGAGGAGAATGGCCAGACTGCTTGCTGCTACTAACAGGCTGCTGCTGGTGTGATAGTGTGGGGGATATTTTCTTGGCAGGCTTTGGGCCCTTTACACCACAGCCTAGCTGAGTATAGCTGCTGAGCATATCCGTCCCTTTATGACCACAGTGCACCCATCTTCTGATGGCTGCTTCCAGCAGAATACCGTGCAGTGTCCCAAAGCTCAGATTGCCTCATATTAGTTTCTTGAACATGACAATGAGTTTATTTTACTCAGCAGACTTCCACAGTCACCTGATCGCAATCCTTTAGAGCGCCTTTTGGGATGTGGAGGAACATCATGGATGTGCAGCCGACAAATCTGCAGCTACCGTGTGACGCTATAATGTCACTACAGGCCAAAACTAGCAGGGTGTAACTAATGAAGTGGCCGACGAGCGTATAATCAGAATTGTTACAAAGAAATCTGGAGTTTTGCTTTTAATTGTACTAAGAATATTTCTTTACAGTGATTTACAGAAAATGCATTTTAACGTGCACACGTGCAGGTCTGAGCATCTCCACACTCGGTGAGGCCTTTTGGTCTTCCACACACCAGCGTGACCAAATCTATTTCTCATCTTCATATTTACGCTCACAAAGTTTCAGTGCAGAGACATATTGAATGCCCCTTTCTTTGCTCTCCCGAGATTACCTGTCAGGCTCGTCATGGTTGACTGAAGTGGACATTGTTCCAATTCTTTCTTTGAGTGCGGTATGTGTGTTTGTGCACTGCAGCAATCATAGCTAGGTCACATTCTTTATCTACATCTTCAGACAAGTAGCTTGGAGCTCCCTTGGTTATAGACCATGAATAGATCCTCCCACAGTAAATCCTACCCTGGTTACATTGCACAGCGACTTGTGGGCTGTATAAATGATGGGATTCTGCTTCTGTTTATCCCTGAAGTCAGACTATCTTGTGCTTGAATGCACAAGAAACTGCAGACCATCTTGTGATGGGATCACACCACCGTAACGGCGATGAGTTCTTGGACACATCCATCTCTTTGGAACTATCACACACACACCGCATACCTCATATGGGGAGTAGCAAATACATTAGCAATTAAAAAGACTGTGTAACAGGAGTGCTATTATAATACGGATAGACAATGTAAAGACAAGATCAAACACTGTTACAGCTAATAGCACACAAAACAGGAGGGGTTTAAATATTCAGCATAAAGAAGGAATGTAATGCTTTAGCGACCTCCAGCTTCAGTTTCCTGAGGCCTGGCATCGCTCAAGCTGAATCTCGCTTTTCAAGGAGTACAACAGAAGCACCGGACATGCCCCCCCCCCCCCCCCAACTGAGCTTTGCATTGCCACTGTAGAAACCATAATGGTGCACTTATCTGGAGAGAAAAATCAGAAGGAAGGAATTCAGTTTATCACTTTGGAAAACAAGAGATTAAGCTGATTAGCTAATAATGTTTTAAGAATAGAACAGTCGCAGCATAGCAAATCATGCATTTTAGGACTCCCAGTACAAACGTAAACGCCAGCGGCAGCTGTGTCGATTGGAGAGATCCGGTACCACTGGCTTGCCTTAACAGTCCAATTTAGTCCCATGGCAGAGCGCCAGAAGACATCACTTTATCTTTTGGATTTCCCGTCTCTTTCCTTTAATGGACAATTTATCTGCAATGTAGCCATTTCAGGCTTGATGCGGGACTGCTATTTTATTTAAAAAGAAAAAAAAATATATATATACAGTATAATGTATCTGACATTACAGTGATAATTTGCGTATTTACCTATTGAGCATTTTACTCTCTGTTGGCATGTGGCATTAATAGTAGGATGCCTTAATCACACAATTAATTGAAATACTGTAATTCTTCAATCTGAAAGGTGAGATTCAACATTTCTTTTTGCATGAGGAGAAATTGTACTAAATAAAAGAACAGAAAGTGGAGATTTTGCTGCCCCACTATATCTGCCAACTGGATACAAGACTGAATACTTAAAAACTATATTTTGTGGTGAACTATAATTTGCTGCTCGTCACAGGCAAAACTAAACAGCAGTAGTCATTATAAGAAGAGATAAGTGTCCTGTATACTCGTGTCATTTGGAGATAAAGTTCTGCTTGAGATGTGTGGCCTAAGCCGGAGAGTTTATCAGCTATTTAAACCCACAGTTCTAGAATTTATAAAGAATCATTCCTCTGTTTTGAAAACCACTTGTCTGGGTTACCTTGCGGAAAGTCTGTGGCTTGAAATAGCTCATTATATCTGGCCACGCTAATGCTGGTAATCCACGGTAGCAGAGTAGAGACGCAGCATGAAAACGAGGTTAATTTCTCTCCTGTGGGAGCCTAAAGATAACCGTGTTACAATTCCCTGAGCTTTTCAAGTTTTATTTAGGGCCGACAACATGCAACCCCCACCACCACCACCAAAAAACAAAACCCCCCCAAAACAAAACATGGCTACGTGGCTACAGTGAGTGGCTGCACTTTGTCTCTTCATATTAATGTGCACCTGCAGCACCTCTGTGAGGAACAACACTCTTTAGCTAAGGGTGGAACATAATATAATAACAGTACAGCAGTATCCTGGATTGTGTCTTGTGATATATTATTACATATTAATAATGCAACCAGATAAAACATAGGGGAGCACAAGAGACACCTGGATAAAGAACAAAAGTAACAAAACTATTGAGGTTTCTCACGCGTCTTCATGTGCACATTACTTGAGATTTGTCTGCCATATTGGATGTGATACAACCACCAGTTGCCAGGGGAAAATGCGTCTTCCCTGAGTAGTTGGCAGTAGTTCCTCGAGGTTGCTGGCGCTCACTGAATAAAACTGGCTGCAAAGCAGGTGCTGCACCAAAAACCTCCTAGTGATTGCTTTGGTTGCTAGCAGATTGCCATGGTTGCCTGTAGTCTTTTGTGTTTGTCTGCAAACACACTCTAACTACCAGCTGAATGGTGGTAAAATTTGAGACAGTTCATGTTTCAAAAGGCACAACTTTTTCAGCCAGTTGGTTGGGGAATGAGGGTGACTGATTGGTCTCTAGGCCTGTGTAACCGGGGCTTTAGCAATTATTTTCCAAGCAACTGTCATCAACCTACAGCATCCAGTTGCAACGGGTTGGGGATGGTCACTGACCGGTCTCCAAGTCTGTGTAACTTGGGCCTTATGGCCGACCAGTTGATGCCACGTGGTTAACGGTCACATGTCTGCAAAACCTCAATACACTGCAGGAGGGGAATGAGACACAACTGAAAACAATTGAATCAGGCAATCAACCTGTGGCTCTGGATGAATATGGATATGGAAGTGAACAGTTTTTGGGTGTTTTACTTTGCATTAGTGGCTACTGTTATAGTTGTTTACAGGGCCCAGTGGACTGACTTTAGTCAAAATTCAATTCAAAACAAACACACAAATTGTATTTATTTACCTTGTGTGTTACTTCTTAAAAAAATGTATTTGGTGCTGTAATGCTAGGAATAAAAACTCTTGTTTTTTGAAGTGTAAGCTCCGTCTAGCCCCATCATGTTTATTCTCATTGTTTGTAAGGGGTAAGACATTGTTTTGTTTTTTGCATTGAGAATAATAATTTCCATTCTATCATTATGTTTTAATTAAATGTTATTCAAAACAAACTCCCTTCAATGTTTGATGGTGTTTTTTTTTTTTTTTTTTTAATTTTAAGTAGGAAAGGGAAAACAGTCCTTATCACGTTTTAGGTATTATCAGAGTACAACTGAATAGTCATGCACACCAAAATAATTCCTATTAATAAATAAGATTGGGAGGTTAAGCCACTCAATAAGACCTGTGCCTGTTCTGGGGATCTGTGCACCTCAGAGTACAGCATGTTTATAGTATAAGTTGGGGAAATATTGTTTGTTTTTATGCCAAAATGCATTTCTCACAGTATAATTTGTTTCTTCTTTCCTATAAAAACTTGAACCGTTGCCCCTTTGTGCTGTTATGTCTAGTAAGTATTTATAGGTTAATAAATTTACTGTATTTTCAGATAAAATACAATAAAATTACACCCTTAGTCATGGCCTGTATTATACAGTGCTACTCCAGCTTTCTCACCCCAAGTATCTTACTTCTTAAATTGTTTGATTAATCCTGGTATATGTGAGTCTCTACTGTAGTACATGTAGTATAGTCCACCCTGCATAAACGTGTTACCATTAAAAGGACAAAAGCACTGAATTTTACTGAAGGTCAGGGCAATTTGCGCGGTGCACATTCTGTTCTGTTTGTGACATTTTCATCTTCTAAAACAAAGAACATTTTTAAATGTATTTTATGCAATCATTCAGCACAGAGGCTGGTTTACAGCCAAAATAGCTGCGGTGATTGTTTCCTCTCATTTCCATTAAAAATGCCACTGCCTGTTATAAAAAAGACATGCTGAAACAGGTTGAGGTTAAAAAGCCACCATGAATTGTTTACACTCAAACAAATGGCTCGAAGCTTTGTTATTACTTTAGAGTTTTTAGAGTTTAAAGAACTGAAACAAAAGCAACACAGACGGGTTTAATACCGGAGCGAGTTTTTGTAAAGAGCATCGTATTTATTTTATTCATCCTTGCATGAAGCCCTGACAGTCATTTCAACTACTTTAGAGTCAGACAGATTGCTTCCATTAAATGTCATGAATAAGTAATTGGAATATGATTTCTGCCACTGTTATGGGGGGAAATTATGAACAAATTAAATTAGACTTAAGTTGCGCAAATGAAACTTGCCTGTTTTTAATTACATCTATCTATTGTGTGTGAGTCATCAGCCATCCTATAGGCCACAAGAGGGAAATAAATAAATGTGATGGGACTGGCCTTTTGTATCATCCACCTACATTATATTGCCAAAAATATTTGCTCATCTGCCTTCACACATATATGAACCTGAGTGACACCCCATTCTTAATCCATAGGGTTTAATATGATGTTGGTTTCAACTCTTCTGGGAAGGCTTTCCGCAAAGTTTAGGAGTGTTTATGGCAATTTTTGAGCATTTTTCCAGAAGCGCATTTGTGAGGTCAGACACTGATGTTGGATGAGAAGATCTGGCCCCCAGTCTTCACTCTAATTCATCCCAAAGGTGTTCTATCAGGTTGAGGTCAGGACTTTGTGCAGGCCAGTCAAGTTCTTCCACACCAAACTCGCTCATCCATGTCTTTATGGTCCTGCTTTGTTCTCTGGTGTGCAGTCATGCTGGAACAGGAAGGGGCCATCCCCAAAATGTTCCCACAAAGTTGGGAGCATGAAATTATCCAAAATGCCTTGGTATGCTGAAGCATTAAGAGTTCCTTTCACTAAGGGGCTGAGCCCAACTCCTCAAAAACAACCCCACACCATTCCCAATCGCTTCCACGTTGGTATAATCCCACTAACAGTTGACTGTGGAATATTTAATAGTGAGGAAATTTCACAGCTGGTATCCTATCACAGTACCACGAAGGAATTCACTGAGCTCATGAGAGCGACCCATTTTTTCATAAATGTTTGTAGAAGCAGTCTGCATGCCTATGTGCTCGGTTTATACACCTGCGGCCATGGAAGCGATTGGAACACCTGAATTCAATGACTTGGATGGGTGCGTGAATACTTTTGGCGTTATAGTGCACCTTTTCCCTGTGAAGACAGGAAGGAGCTACTTATTACAATTGCTTTGGAGTGCTCACTTCAGACATTACAGTGGCCAGTAATGGCATTCCTCAAACCCTCGGCAACCACTCTAAGGGCCGGGTAGAACACCAGCTGGCATCCGCCCCATTAACAGCCACAAATAGGTTACCAATGCCACTTTTGGACAATTTAATGAGATTTTGTCAGACTGGGCCAAACACGGCCAGCCACCCGCCTTCACTTTGTGTCTCTGCTGAGATGAAGCGAGGCGGCAAAATAATTGCCGGTAAAGGTTTCACAAATAGAATGAAGCATTTTCACTGCAAACAGGAGCCGCTGGTAAGAGCAGGACTAAATTACAATGCCAAAGCATGCTCTAATAAAGTGCCCTCATCCTCACAGATGTCCTTTCCCCCTCTATTTCTAAATAAAAAGTTAGTTCCACCCACTGTATGAATCAGGGATGCTTTCACACTCACCGATCCATATTGTGCTAAAACAGTCTTATGAGAAATGGTGCGAGAGGAACATTAAGTGCCAGCAAGCTGCTGCTATAGTTTGCCAAAGTGGATGAGTCAATAATGACCTGAGCTTTTGTGAAGTGAAACAACTAATGTTTGTTATTGAGATGTTCTTTGTAACTTTGTAACTTGTATTATTGTAGGGTCCTTACCTTACAATATAAAGCACCTTGAGGCCACTGTTGTGTGAGTTGCTGTGTGTGCTATATAAATAAAATGGAATTGAACTTGTATATAAGCAGATATAAGAATTACACATTCTGATCCAACTCAGCAGCACTTTTTCTTGTGTGTTCTTTTATGGGATCAAAAGATGAGTGTAAGTGAGGGAAAATTAATCTAAAAGTAAAAATAGTAAAGTATAGAAAGCAGGAAACATGATTTGATTGTCATGTATTATTATTTTTACTACTCTCCTAACAGGATTAACCCCACTCTAACACCAACTCTTTGCATTCACAGAATTTTAAACTTTCATTCTGAGGCCAAACGTTACAGAGGTGCACCTCACCTGTTGTGTCCAATTCCAATTCGGAGTCCCTCTATTTACAATGGTAACCAGGCACAAAGTTCACCAGCCTAGGAAATTTACTATTTTTGCATTATTTTGGTCCACAGACTGCATGCACATTGTGTTCAGGCCTGGCTGCACAGAAATTTCCAGGTGCCCCAAGTTCATGTTTTCCTGCAGAGTAAAAGTAGACTGAAAGTTAAATTTCAAGTTGGCTTCATTGCGAGTGACTGGATAAATTGCTTATCCTTGCCTGGCCTGAGAAAAGGATTGCATTTATTGTAAAGGTCATTTACTACCAGCATGGCTATTGGATTTCACTGAACCTTGCCCTTTTCCTTCCCCTCTCTCACAACAAACACAACAAAATGTACATGTTCACACATACACGTGTCTCAGACTGGAAAAATACAGAAGCGTCCTGTCCACTGCAGTCATATCTGGAACACACAGAGGTCTGTTAGTGTTAGGAGGTATGAGGAGAAAAGCGGTAGCCCGGCCCGTTTGATGATGAATACAGAAGCTCCCCGAGACGGGAAGTGGGCACGTACAGCTGAAGTTGTAAACACTGACAAGCACAGAATGAGGAATCAAAGAAAACATTTCATGCAGAAAGTGTCTGGAGGTGCTGATTATACAGGAGAGAAGAGTTTATGCCTCTATAGCGGCAGCAGAGCTGGGCAGTAAAGGACTTAAAGCTCCGCAAAGAGTCACAGCATCTATTCATGACTGAATCACCCTTTATGCTGTCATAGTAAATTTGAGCAACGCGTCACAACGATAACCGCGTGCGAAACAAAAGAAAGAAGACAGACACATACTTGTCTGACATTTCCCTCCCACTGAGCACCTGGTATGGGTGTGTGGAGGGGACGACCTTTGCGCTCATCATTTAACCTTTTTTCCAGAGCTTATCTGCTCCTAATGAACACGGCTACTTGTTAATTCTTGACAAATGGACACAGGGTTGCCTAACAAGCGCAGAGGCACATCTATTACCAGCTTCACATATTCACCCAGCTAATGATAATAGGAAGAGCGCTCTAATGAGGGTTGTCTTGACTTACAGAATGTTCTACTGAATCTGCTACCTGCTGCAGAATTTATAAGAAGTTTTCTTTTTCACCTGCACACTTTCTCTCTTCCGTTCGGTTGTAGTCATGATAAACACAATGCGCCTCTTCGTGCTTCTCCGTTTTCAGCATTCTTTCCTCTGGATGCGATAATGAGTTGCAAGCCCGCTTGAGTAATGTTAAATGGGCCTTGCTGATGTAACGGGGGTAATACAGGTTCAATTACTGCACGAGGTGCTCAAAGTGAATACTAACCAGACATCTTATTCACGAGCTGAACGAGAAATACTTTGGAAGACAGAAAAATCAATGTGTCATTTATATCCAGACCGAGGCCTTATCTGCCACATGCAGCAATTCCAAATGAACCAATTTACCTTGATATTTGAAGCTGAAGTCAAACGCGTATGTCAAACCATTTTCAAAGTCTGCACCTCCACGCTGAGCTTTGACCCGTGCAATTATTCAAGGTGGAATGGATTCAAATTGCCCTCTGATGAAAGTGGCACAGGCTTTAAGCAGAGAGGGCAATTGTAGGCACAGAATGTGAAGCCCAAGTAGGGCAGCAGCTGGGTGCAAAGAGAAGAGGATCCAAGCGTAATAAAGAGATCCTATTCGTGGCCTGAGGGCGAGAGCAGAGCCACTGTCCGGGAACAAAGGGGCACTGTGAGGACACCGACACGCTCCCTTCTGCTTTTATTACTCCATGGTTGCAGAGAGGGGGTCATGCGCATTAACAATCAGACACTTGTGGAACAATTAGCAGAAGCCTTCGCTCTACTTTTTATATCACTGTCTCCACTGGCCTGCGTTCACGCCTCCTCCTCCACACACAAACTGCAAAAACGCTCCCACACTTTAAATATAGGCAGAAGTCTCATTTTTACGAGTCACGATTTCTATCAATTTGCAACGCCAGTAATCTCATTGTAACGCTGTTTGTTTTCAACATCTGAGAAAATTGTTCACTCATTCCGAGCAAAATAATTGCAATCAAGGACAGCCCTGTTTTTTGCTGTTCCTTATTCATGAGCCACTGAAATGAATTTGGCCATGCGGTGTTTCACTATCACCTGTGTTTTCCAGGGAGAGCATTCAGAAGTAATCTGGTCAAAAATCGTTATTTAAAAAAGATTTTTTTTTAATGGATACAGTCGCATGCGTGCAAGAGGTGTACTGTGTCGTGGGTATCTGACAATTTCCACACTCTCTCAGACCAGTGGAGTCTTACTCTCAGTGTGGAGGGCACAGAAGATAACTTTAATAAACTAAATATCTGAAGCAAGCTGGGCATGGCAGGATAACTAAAGGCAGCTGGGGAGCCCAGCATAAAACAAACTGCATCCTGCAAAGAATAGTAAGAACAACGCAACAGAAAAAAAATCCAACAGGGGCATGTATGAATAAAGGGGGAAACACAAAGTGACAAAAAAAAAACACAGGACAGGAGCACTAATACAGAACTAGCACACAAACAGACACAAACAGATGACAGATAAGGACAGAAACATAAATACAAAGGACTAATAGTCTAAGAGAAAACAGGTGAATATATGCAACCACAAAGGAAGGAAAACTCACAAAGCAGCAGAGACGCAAACATCAAAGTCAAACAGGAAAAGGCTTCACTAAGTAATATAGAATGGCATGCTGATAGAGAGAGAGACAGACAGGGAGACAGAGGAAACACAACAGAGGAACAAAAGAAAAACTGCAGACATGGTTGAGACCCCGACAACCGGGGTGTTCATTTTTTAACTAGCAACGTTGCAGTAATGATGAGGATGTGATCGTGGTCAGCGATTTCTATGTTGACTGATATGATGGTCACTGCATGAAAAGTTACAGTGAGCTATATGCTAGATAAGTATGACATGGATTAGTTTATACTAAGAAACATGAATATATATAAATAATGAAGGCATTTCCTAAACAAAAATATGTTTGTGACGACCCCGTGATGAATTTAGTTTCAAAAAAATCTTCAGATTGTCTAAATCACATACATACATAACTTTATGGATTCCAAAATACAGCCAAAGCATTGGCAGTGACCTCCAGTGTCCTTGCTACTAAAAAGGCTGAATATGTGGACAAAACCAACATGTATGTTTGTCATATATCAAAAAGATATTTCTAATGAAACAAATTTTCTCCATGTCAGTGAATTAGCTCTGTGACCGGATTTCTGGGGCTTGCTGATTCAGATTGTGATTAAATTTAGCGTTACAGAATTGCACAGCCCAGATGAGCGTCTGCGGGGAAAATGAAACTCTGCATTGAGTCACTGATGATATGAGATAGATGTGGCTTTTGGATGATAATGATGAGCAACCACTGCTTACATTAAGCTTCAGAACTGCCAGATCAATGCCTCCCTGGCCTCATCCAGGCCTCCTGCTGTTTGCATTCACTGTGGGGCATGGAGCTGATGTCCTCTCATTAAAAGGAAAGATATGGGATGTCTACTGCCAGTATAACAGCAGCATCCAGCATCAATTCCTGGAACATATTCGGAATCGGGTCTGATTTCCTCTTTGGAAACCATAAAATATGATTTGTCATATCTATTTTTTCTCTTCCACCCTGGCTTCTGCAGAACATGATTGAGTATTTAAAGAGCCTGGGGATAAACAACAGGCTTGACAAAGACATCAGGAATATGCATTGCTGCAGAGCTCTGACTGATAGGATGCACCAAGCGGTGATTTGTCCCAGATGCCAAGATGGAGACCGTCTGCCAAAATAAATTTCTTTGTCATATCCTTTAGAGGAATGTAAATGTTAAAATATGGAAGCATTAAAACTGGCAGCATATTTTAACAGGCTGCACATGTAGGCTGTTATCTTTTTGGTTTCTAAAGGCCGAGAGAAAACACAAATGTTCGCGTGTGATTTTTTTTTTTCCCCCCTCGTCATATTTTTATTTCTTTTCTAAAAGGATTTTGAAATCAGGATTCTAAGCATTTGGTCTTTGACAACGTCGAACTTCACAGAAGTTAAATTGTCTTTCTTTTGAAATACTTTTTTTCCCCCTAAACACTTTATCTGAGTCTCTTTCTTCTCCTCTAAGCTTTAGCTGTTCTATAGTTCCAGTGGCCCATCCTCTGCAACACTCTGATTCAGACTCAACCACTCATAATAATAATAATTATAATAATGATAAACGTTATTTATGTAGCACCTTTGAAAACAGAGTTTACAATGTACTTTGACAGGCAGGTAAAAACAGAATACTATAAATTAAACAGAAAGCCAGGCATGAAAAAAATATATCACACAAAACAGACACAATAAAAGAAAAGAAACAAGAGACATTTACAATTCATAGCTGGATTCAACTGCTGGCACCACCTGGAATATTTTTTTAAAAAATGTACAAGATAAAATGTTGAGCATTAGTGTTACTTCTGTTGTAATTTTCCCTGTCATAACAAGAAGCTCGTTTGTTCCTGATCTGCTTTTGTTTTTGTGTTTTTCCGTGGGTTGCCTCAGATCTGTTACACTTACTGTAAACGAGCCAAGTGTAATAACTAAAGTAAACGCAATTAGAAGGATCTTGAACAAAATAATGTACAGCAGCATTGTTTGTTTCCTGCACTTTGTGGCAGAAATCACAAAGTCTGAAAAAAATCAATTTGGCTTGTGCCAAATGTTTGCATCACTATGGTGACCTTCCTCAAAGCAACAGATTCATTCCAGGATGACATTTCCACATCAGATTTTTTTTTGAAACATTTACTTAAGTAATTATAATAAGTCTTGCCCAAAACGACTTTAAAATGTAAAGAAGTTTTCCTTTAACGTTTAGTTTCACAGCATTCATACATTCACTGAGAAATTGTTTAGGAACACTCGTGCACCCTCTCGTGCGTGGAATAATCCAATCAGCCACTATGTGACAAATATGCAGTTCATAAAATGCTGCACATACTCGAACGAACGAACGAACGAACGAACAGATGAAGGAACGTCTTCCTTTGCATGCACATAGATAGAAAGCATAAGGGCAGCAAAAAGACCCCACTGCAGAAAAACAAGACCACCAGCAGCAAACAGTAGCACACAATGTTCCCTCTAATTTTTCATGTGTCTGGGCATACACAAAAGCTCCCTGAGCACATTGAGGACCACTGTGAGCAACATCAGATGCGCACGCTGTGGCCACACACCAGTATTACACCTGTTATAAACC
>JAVDPK010001260.1:463683-497096 GCA_034780415.1 Cichlasoma orientale | reverse complement strand
AATTTTATTTTGGAACCCCCCCCCCCCCCCCAAAAAAAAAAAAATTGGTAATTTTTTACTACACAGGTGGAAACACAATCACAAAGGAGGGAAAACAAAGACAGGAAGAAAAAACACAGGAGACACACAAGAAAAAAGCAATTACCAAAATAAACAGGACATGACAACCGGGAATACAAAGGCACCAGCACATAGACAAGACCGAGGAAGGCAATGACAAGAAAACACTGGGGACACTGGGACTATAAGAACATTAGAAACACTGAAAGAACATCATGAAATCAAAGCGGGAACCCAAACTCAACAACTACTAAACAAGAACCCAGAACCATGACAGGAGTGTTTGAACAAGAGCAGAAATCGTGCTGATTTTTTTTTAAATTCACGAACAATTAAAAACAACAAAAACAGAGATTTAGGAATTAGGTAAAGTAAATGAATCCAGTGATGTGAATAGGTACCACACACAAATAAAGAGGTTACATGCCAAAACAAAATGCACAAAAGAGGATGCATAAATCGGGCCTTTGTGTGCTGACTCACCACGGATGATATTAAATGAGAAAAGTTGCTTGGATACCTTGTCTAAGTATTTCAAGCTACTCACTTGCCACTTGCAGTGTATTATTAGCAGAGGCAGTAAAACCAGGGAGGCAGTATTCAGGGAAACAACCAATTTTCATATGCCTATGCTAATTTATAAATGGAAAAATCCCCCTCAGAAAAATCTTCATAAAACCGTCTCTATTTGACGAAAAGGTGCACTGTGACTTTGCCTTTTCAGTCAGCGTGTGCTGTAGGCTATTATCCGTCCAAAGAGACATCCGTTTGCTGGAAATGTGACATGAAATTACCCACAATCCCCTCCTGCCTCCCCATCAACTTGGCAGTTTCAGAGGCCCCCAGAGTTGCAGGATAATTTAGGTAGAGATTTCATGCGAAACTGTGTATATATGTGTGTGTATGTATGCAAGTGTGTGTGTGAGAGAGAGGGGGGAGTAAGAAAGAGATAAGTTGTATACTCAGGTTGAGAGATTGACACTGAACGGAATGGAACTTTCTTTTCTGAAGACAAAAAAAAAATACATGTGAAGTCAAAGAGCGCAAACTTCTTTCTGTTGATGCTTCATTTGCAAAGTCATTATAAGCCAGTCTTAGTTTGCATGATTTGACTGTGGAAGTAAATTCTTCAAATGGCTCATTAACTACTATATGAACTTCACCAAAATTCCTCCCTTAATATGTCAGCTTTTTTAACAGTATATGACAACTTGCGGTATAATATTAGCCTCCTTTGCAAAACTAATTTGCCTCTGAATATTGCCTCAAGGTTTTGCAATCATATTCCACCTCAACAAGCAGACACTGATGCCTCGAAGGTGCTGCCTAAAGGCCCTTGCTAATATCTTCTGGGATTTGATTGCACAAATATATTCCTGAAGTAAGTTCGGAACACCTGGCTAAATCCCCAAAATAGAGACAGGACTCATCTACTTTCCATCTGTCCGGCTGTGGGGTCCAGATGTGCTGAGAACAGTAGACCAGTAATGAAGGCAAAACAGAGGGAGGAAAAAAATCAAGAGAAGAATAAGAACAATGCGGAAAGTGGGAAAATATATGTACCTTTGATTATATTAAAAAAAAAGATGTTGCAAGTGTTTTAAATGTGGGAGGCTTACTGTAGTTCATAGTTGTAGCTGTAGCTGACAGTGTTTTTCATCATGGCCTTAACGTATCCATACTGGCACACACAGTTCATGTTGAACACTGATTTTCTTGTAAATATAAATTCTGCCACTACTTTAGAGAGCTTATATACAGATGGGCAAACCAATCTTCTCTGATAGGCCTGCATTCATTATCCGTTGTCAGTGGTGATTTATGAGTCTGGCGGACCTGCGCAGTGGCAGCCATATGTCTCTGTATTCCTCCACACACAGGACCGTCTATTAATGGTTTTCGGATTCATCATCCAAAGGCACAATGAACACACCAAATGAACTTTTGACGGTACTGACGGCACCTGAGCTTTTCCTCTTTTCACCTCCCGGCTCGGCTTAACGAGTATGACTGCAGGCTTTCATCTGGGAAAGAAAAAAGCCCCACAAAGCAATTCTGGTTTCCACTGAAGGGCGTTGTTGCCAAACATAGACAGAGAAATTACCCCGCAAGAGTTATCTATCAGGCCACATGGTGTAACGTTGAGAAGGCGGAAATAACATCAGTCCAAAGATGGCCCATTAGCTGATGGGCAATCTTAATTTGCTTCCCATTGTGAGAAGCGAGCTATCATCTAGTTAGCCTCCTAATACCATGTTAATGATAAGATGCACATCATCAGCTTTCAGCACACTGAAAACCCCAACTTTATACAATCAATTTGCCCCCCACTCCCACTCCCACTGTATTAAATACCATAGGGAAGGACCACAACCCCAAACAAGAAAAAATATTTATTGATAATGAAGATGACCGATAAATGAGTAAGAACCGCGCTCGGCCTGAGGCTGCAGTCTGTCCTCACCGTGGATTGCAGCGGCTCTCGGGCCTGGTAGATGCCCTGATAGCTATGAAATGTCAAACAGAGAAAAAGGGAAGGAAGGCGGTGCACAGAAATGAGAACATGTATGAAGACCAGGCTGGCGTTTTTTAGATTTAGAGCTGTGGTCTGTTAGATCCCAGTGACCCCTGTACAGGCGGTCTGGACAGGCTCTCCGTTTAAAGGGTCTGAGTCTCTGCTCCTAAAAGGTATTACCCTAGTAGGAATTGCCAGAAACTTGTTGTCTAGCTCTAACTACCTGCATCTGAGTGCCTACCCTGCTTCCTCTAGTAATGCACCTAACCAAGTAGCCCCACTAGTTAGATACAGTTACCAGCCACACCCATTAATGGCAGCTCTTCCCTTAACGATCTATGCACTTAGTGTCCCAGATAATAGGCACCAAGCACCTTTTATTTTACGGGCTAAAACAACCCGTTAAGACCATGAAAAATATTTAATAGTCATACAAAAGTTTTAAACTTTACTGTTAAATGAAAAAAGTCCAAGAAAGTGAAGGTCCACAATTTGCAGCTCAGTCACATTAAAGCCTTAAATCATTCCAGGAAGCAGGTTTAGCTAACAACTCTGAGTTTGTTAACCCTGAAATGAGGGAGACTTGGGTTTTCTCTTCCAGAAAGAGAGTTACCTTCAACTCTAAATCAGTTACTGGGGTAACAGACTCTGTGAACTAAACCTGCTCACTGGCAGGTTTTCTTCAACAGTGTGTCTCTCTGACTCCTCCCCTCCAGCTGCACCGGAACCACCTGTCTGACACTTCATAAAGTCGCTGTCAAAGCGATTAGAGGAGCAAAAAAAAAAAAAAAAAATTGCAGATGGTACAAGCAGTTATTTATTTATTCATGTAACATGAACGCTTTTACACTCATTCACTTGTCGACAGGGTGAATAAGGACCGAAACAGCGATTACGTCACAGATTTATAATCAGCTCAGAATCAAATCTGTAGTCTCCGTCTTCCTAACTCTGTGACTCTGTGCACAGTAATGCAGCTGTCAGACTGTCAGTCACTTTCTCTGAAATATTTACTGTACGTTACTGCAGCAATCACTCTGGCACATACTGCACTACTGTTTATTCTGCACCTTTTATCCACTCCACACTTTGTACGTCTGTTTATTACTTATACATCCACTACTACTGGATGCAGTGTGTACTTGTTGAGAACGGTTATCTTTTACTTTTTTCTATATAGGTCTATTTTTTTTATACAATAGCATCTTCTTCTTTTTTTTAAAAAATCTTTCTATCCTGCATGTTGCTGCATATTTGAGCTGCTGTGACACCTGAATTTCCTCTCTGGGGTTCAATAAAGTAATATATTATATCAACCGTATCTGTATAAAGCTTTAGATGCACAACACATTGATCAATGATCAATCATTTGCTGTGTTGTAAAAGGTCACTGATTGGAAAAATATCTGGATCATGGAGATGTTGAATATTTGAGTCAAGATGAGGCTGAGATGATTTTAAGACTTGAAAACTGAACTAAATGTATTTAAAATGACTTAAAGTTATGGTGCCTGTAATTCAGAGTATGAATCTCAACATATTTTTCACTGAAAATCATGTAAATCATTCTCAGTGGGCCAACCCAGAACCGGAACCGCCTGAAAGGATCAAAGGCTCCGTAATGGATCAGCAAACTGTGTCCAAGCAAGAGGGATCCAAAACGGATCAGGATCACGGATTCAGAGCGGATAAGGTCCAGACCCAGTTCAGGCTCCACTCATTTCCCAGCTCATTCCGTCCGGATCTGTGCCTAATGCTATAATTTTTCCCGACACGATCTGAGTTTTTTATTTAAAACAGCTCATCCTCCCAAAACTGTACTGAAATATTTAGAATCTATAAAAGCTGAGACATTTCTTATAACATGTTTCCCTTTATTGATAAAACTTTACATCCGTCAAAGATTTGGAAAGCTGCCCAGCATTTTTCAGTTAAATGTGAAACTATTACCGAAATCTGACTATTAACAATAACTCAGTAAAACATCTGTCCTGTGGCTGTAAGAGAGTTTACAGTAGTAAAAAAATGTTTTTCTTTAATAAAACCCCCCCCAAAAAAACAATAGTTTTGCCCCCGGAGACTATCGCTGTCTGGGTAGCTAATATCACAGGTTCATCAGTAAACTATCTCATCTGTTTCTCCAGATTTTTATCTTCAGTTTCTGTCTCCTGCACGTTGCCCTATCAGGTTGCAGCTGATTAATTAGATTTAAAAAAAAAAATCAAATGTAAAATTAGGATACCTAATCTAATGAAAATTCAAGTTGGATAAATAATGACAGCACACATTATAAAAATAATAATATATTTTATATCAAACGTTTATTCGATCTATCATGATGACAGAGTTGATCAAGCTGATTTAAATGACTCTTTTCTTCCCTCCTCACCTTGAGGAGACTACACCCTACAATAATTCAATCATTTCTCCATGTAGATAAATAGGAATATGCTCAGCGATGAAAAGAGGGCAGTGGCAATGTGTGTGTATGTGTATCATACTTTGATTCATCCTGCATGCTTGTTCTCTGCTCTGTAGTTAATGTTATCTGTTCTGGCAGTGAATCCATGTCAAACAGTGAAGATGTGCAGGGTGATGAAGCATGCTAGAGTCACACTCTGTCCCCTGTCAACTCACTTTAGGTCACCGTCTTTCTCCCAGTGGCCTTCTGGGGCTCTCTGATTATGACCAACACAGTGGGATCAGGGGAGTCTCCTGTAGGACCAGTTATGCATTCACAGACATGTTTTAGTCAGCGCGCCTATGAGGTCGTAAAAAAGATGTCGGAAGAACTGTGTGAGATTAATATATAATATATTTAAATGAGTTGTGGCTGAAATCAAAAGATGCATATGATTATAATGTTCAGACTAATGACTGAATCTGACTAAAGTTAGGGAATATTTCAGTGTGCTAAACAAAACAGGCAAAGGATGAGAATTTGACGTCGTGATTTGGAGTCACATTGTGAACACATAATTCATCTTCACGCAGGAGCAATTCTGCTTATGAACACACAAAAATTAATTTAAAAAAAATTCCGAATAGGCTACAAATGCATATCACATGCTAACCTTCTCCATGCAGAGACATGCTAGAATGATGGGCCCAGTCTTTCAATGGATCATTTAGTGCTCATTGATCTCATGATTACCATGCTAACTGAGCTGTCAGCTCGGGCATCTGGCATCACTGATTCAGGCACGGTTATAGAGCGAGGAGGCAGACCCACTTATCATGCACGGTCACACAATCTCTAGTCTTCTTCTCCGAAAGCTTAATTATGTGCTAAAAAAGTCTTCAAACAAGCTCCTCTTACATGGTAAAGTGTACCTGTCCAGTCTTATTTAGTCCAAACAGACTGACAAAAAAGCATTGTACAGTACAGACACACACAAACGGCACATTCATTTCTGACGCGTCATCGCTGTTGTTTACTGCAAAGTCATAGGATGGATCAGTGGGTCAAAACCACAATTTACCAAAAATAAACTAAATCAAAAGCATTAAATATGATTTGGAAAGCACAAATAGCATTATTGCTTTGCCAGATTGTCAGTGATGTCCACCTACACTGAGAGTCAAATGGAGAAAGCGAGATGCTATTTTAAATGAGACCACCAACAATGGTTTAATGATACTATGTCTGCCAATCTGAGGCTCTAATTTATTATGCCATAAATCTGCTTCGGAGTACTAAAAAAAAGAGAGAAAACCCTCTTCATAAATCATTTTGACATATTTTCACAGGTCTCCATTTACATTGATAGTCTAATCAAAATCCTTTTAGTTTAATTAGAAAATAGATATTAGTTAAGCAAGTAAAACATAACCCCACTCAATCTGAAAAGTGCACTGGAGTACAGTTTAATGCACTGCTAAGGACTGTTTTAGCTCTTGCCTGCAACAATGAAACATTTTTAGGCTGTAGAGTAGAAGTAGAAGTTTGTCTTTCATGGCACAAATGAGTCAAGACCATGAAAAGAAAAGTACGGACCTTCTTGTGCTCTGAGTGAGATATTTAGTTATAGGCTGTTCCTGAATATTGGACAATTTGGATATTTGTTTGCTGGACTTTACCACTTCCTTATCTGCTCTAATGATGGCCAAACTTCTAATTGCGCCTCTCATTTCTGTTTCCTACCTGCACTGTTATCCAGTCTGATCTCAAACACACAAAGTAAACAACCAGTACACAACAGCCGCCATGCAATTGCCGTTGAAAGAAAGGATTTACAAAATGTATTGTAACAAGAGCATCCACAACTCAAGGGCATCAAAGCTAACAGGAGAAACACGGATGAACACAATTAGCAATAGGTGAAAATAATCAGGGAATCAGGGGAGGACAGACGGGAAGCAAAACTGACACAGGAGACCAAAGAAAACAACCAATCAAAGTAAGACAGCAAATAATCAGGGAAGACATAAATACAACAGTAAAGATGCATGAGGCAAGGGAACAAAAGGCAACAGGGCAAGAACAGAATGAGACAGAGAGGGGCAACAAATGGAAACAAACGGAAGACCATGACTACAACTACCAATCCTGAAACCAACACATCAAAAAATACATAGAGCAAAACTCCCTATAATAGACGTAAGCCAAACACAAACTAGACTGGTGACCTGTCCAGTGTGCACCCTGCCTCTCGCCCTATGGCCTCTCCAGGCTCCATATAATCAGTGACCTGCACAGTCTGCCTCTGGTGAGTCAGCACCAGCACCCTACACTCTGGTTAACAATATGCATATTCCAACTGTGAGAATTTGCTTGCTTGTAAGTCCTAGTTCATGCGTGCACTTTTGTCATGGTAATGCCCCATACCACGATGTGGCTATCCAGGGTAAGAGGCTATAGATGAGGGAGAAAAACTCCACACAAAGTAACTTGTGGGTGTGGTGGAGAAGAACTCCAGTTCATGAGCTGACGACTGGTGTCTATGGGCAATGTCTTCTTCTTTTCAGGGAACTAGTTTCCTTTTTTTTCTTCTGCTCTCATTTTGTTTTGTAACCAGCAGTTGTTCACTGATGTGAAACCTAAGCTGACGGCATATGTCCTCTCCAAAATACTGTGAATGCTTCTAGACCTTCAGTGATTTCATTTATTTTTATTTTCAGAGTGAGTCAGCGATTGTGACGTTGATATTTTTCAGTTTCACCTTATGCCATTACTAGCCATTGGACTTGCCTTCCGCCTCCTTCTTTTCAGGTCCTAATCAATGGCTCCTCCGACCTCAGGCGCAGGGGCAGCGCAGGGGGGGAGCAATCGCAAAGATTTGAAACACACGAGGGCGGGAAGTGAAGTGTCTGCAACAAGAAACAAGGTTAAGTAGAAAAAAGCCACAGGAAACAGCAGAAATAGTTCAGATTGTGTGCTTGCTCACATTCTTGCGTTTTAATTTTCTATGGCCTGTGACCCATCTCCAGAGCTGTGTAATCTCTGAAGAATGGTCGAGGTGCATCATTTGTCACTTTCTCCTAGCAAAGGAGGTTTTAAGAGAGCAATTTTGTCCATGTCCTTGCAGCTGCACAATGGCCTCTATATTGAGGAGAAGCTCTTGAAGAAATGTCTTTTCTTCTTCCTCCTCTTTTCATCCTCATCTCAAAATCACAAGGACAACAATTCCACAGTAAAATGTTGTTTGTTTAATTTCCTGTATCAGAAAAGAGATATAAAAGAGATTGAAATTCGGTTCCCAGGCAGGCCTGTGACCCAGAGCGGAGCTGCAGGTAACAGATGGGATTTATTGACTTGGGAAACATCTCTATCAGCCAAGTCCAAGGTCAATGAACGTAGTGTCTACCTGTGAAGAGCTGTCAGTCTTTGCTGAGCATGACAAATGGCATCCTATCTATCTAGACCTGAGGAATATGACACATCCCTGCAACAGTTCATGACAGAGTATACATAAAAACATCAGTATTTGGTCAGGGTTGTGCACGACACACAATTCAATCATGCACGCTTTTTTTTTGTTGCTTAATTTATTTCTTTTTCCTACGACACACCATCCCTTTTGTTTTTCAGTACAGCAAAACAGCTTTGTTTCCCTTCTCCATGTTCACATTGCAATCTGTCCAGCTGACACTGATCAATGGCAGCGGCAGTGTAACAGACCGCAAGAACAACAGGGGTATTGACAGCAAAAATGGATTTTACAGAAAGCAAGTCAGTACAGTAACACAGTGACTGATTTTGGTGAGAACTTGTCAAAGCAAATTACTTACTTCTTCCATTTCTCATTTTACGTCATCCGACAACCCTTCCTTTCTCTCTGATGAACGGTGACATCCTTAAACTGAGCGCGGTGCCCGAGTATCATAAATGGGGGCAGTGATTATAGCCACTAATATTCCATCATCAAGTTGTGTCTAGAAATCAAAAGTCTCTGCAGTAGAGCAACAATGGACAAGCTTGGTGCCATTACTTTGAATAACTCCAGATAGGCGTGTAATGAGAGAATTCTTTGTCAGACAAAGAATAGCCTTGTCAAGCCTCAAACACAAAGCTGCATTTATCAGCCAAAGCTTTTAAAAATCTGGCCAAATAACCTTCCAGCAACAGAAACATGATTTTTTTTTTTTTAAATCAATCATTCAATTTATCCACAGTTGTGGTCAGAAGCTGACATACACTCATCATGGGCACATGGTAATTTTGGACCTTTAATGATTTTTTTTTTAACTAGGGTGGAGTGATTGTACAGTAGACATCTTTAATCACTGAAGTCTGAATTTATTTTGGATTTTCTCCAACTCAAACATGCAAAGACTGAACTTGCACAACACTGTCTGCATCTGCCAGAGTGGCTGGACTTCTGCCTGGGGGGAAAGTTAAGACCAAATTTTTCAGTGCTGGATTTTTCTCAAGAAAACAGTGAGCCCAGACTATGCAAATTATATAGCTGGACTTGGAATCTATTAAATAAATTGACCAGGGGTGCCCAGACTGATGTGATGAATATTTGTGGCTCAATGTATGTGAGACTTGTAGGCTTGCTTGGGCATTTGGAACAGCTTTTCCTCTATGGTAAGTGAATGCAGAATGTTCATCTTAATAGAACTGCACTGAAAATGAATTATATACTTTTGTAAGTCATGCGTCTTGGAGGACCAGAGTCTTATCTGAAAAAACAGAATTCAGTCTACAAAAGTAAAAGAACTGACTTCCAGTTAATAATAGTATTTATATTTAATAGAAAGCATAAACAATGTTTTCTTAAGACTGGGACTTATGCAATGCCCAACATTTCACGCAAAATAAAGTAGGAGACTTTTAATAAACTTTTGCAAAATATAGCCTGAGTGTCTGGCCTGTTACTGAAAACAGCCATGTTTTTAAAATCTATGACATGCAGCATCAATGCGGCTGTAATGGAATTTTTGTTGTGAATGAAGAGGTTGATTTTTGATCTACAGTACTGTGCAAAAGTCTGCAAACTTGGCATATCTTGGCATGTGTGCTGAGTGTCCTTAAAAAATATGAGGAAACTGGACGAGTGGTGGACAAAAATGGCAAGCCTAAAAAAATATTCACGGCAGATAATAAACAGCAAAAGCATGAAGTAAGTGGACCTGAGAAATCCATCTGGCCCTACGGTTGATCCATCCACTGGTTGCCAAAGAGTGGCTGTTAAGAAGCCCTTCTCAAGGAAAGGAAACAGGAAAAAAAAGACTGAGGGATGCCGAATTACACAAAAAGCCAGCTTTAAAACAAGTTAGAGACTGCCATGGTTTCGGGATTTCGACCAGTGGTGTTGGGGATTTTGTCAAAACTGATGGACTTGTGAACACAGAAAAGTACTGTCTAAATACCATCTGAAAAGCTCCTGATCATGGATCCCAATCAATCATGGATTGGCCTCCCCAGAGCCCAGACCTCAACATTATTGAAGCAGTGTGAGATCATCTTCACAGAGGATGGAACAAAAGGCAGAAACATCCAAAGACAAGCTTTGAATGTCCTTCAGGAAGCCTGGAGAGCTATTCCTGAAGACTGCTTAAAGAAATCACAAGAAAGCTGCCTAAGAGAGTTCAGACTGTGCTATAGAATAAAGGTGGTCACACCAAATATTGACTTTCAAGCTCCTCAGAGTTGTACAAACTCAGTTTTTACCTCATACACTATATTTCCATGTATTTTTGTGCATTTCAATACGTTTCTGCATCTATTTCCCATTTTCCTAGCAAAATATAAAGAAATGACCCTTTTGCACAGTACAATGTTGCATCCCATTGCTGATTACTCTACAATATATTTAGAAGAAGCAATATTGGTATATGACACAATAAAAACATTACAAAATTGTTTTAAATAAATGTTTAAAAAGCACAAGATTAAGATTAACTACAGCAATAAGTACAGTTTGGTGTATACGGTTTCATGATAAATGATAATGTGTTAGAATGTGACAGCTTCAGTTGTTTGTCATTTTTCTTGGTGTGATTTAAACTGTGGCTTGACCAGGAGCCAGCCTCAAAACTCTGCAGAACCCAATACGATCAAAGATGTGCAGGATTCACCCAAACAAACCCGATTCACAGAGGCCCCAGACCGCAACCCAGAAGGATCTCCTGCCAACGTCGCAACCAGAGCAAACTCCCAGAGGGCTCCTGACTGCGTCCTGATGGGTCCAAGCTGTTTTGGTGGCACATTAGGTGGGTGGTTTTAATGTTTTTCACTAGAGGTATAGCCTGTGACTGCACTTCATCAGTGTTCAGCTTCTCGAGTCATGCGCTGCCCTTTCAAAATTCAAATGCACAATGAATTAAGATTATTGAACTGCTCCGAAAGAGCCTGATTTCAAGCTGTTGGAGAGAGTTATATTTAATGCTTAATCTTTTCCAGTGTGATTTCTTTTTCACAGTGACAGCTCAGGTCATTGTGAAAATGACAGGATCAGTCTACAGTCTTTAGTATCCATGTGCAGTTTAGGCTGATGTTTTACAACTTGCTGCAGTGGTGTGTGTGCGTGTGTGAAGTTCTGATTTGATGCTACTAGCGTTATAAGAGATACTGAGGGTAATTGCTGTCTTTTAAAACGCTGCTGGGAACAAGTTTCCATGCAAACAATGATGGGATTCAGTCTTCACAGCTGGTAAGATCATTTCAAAGTACCTGGGCACAGCGCAGGTATTTTGGTTTCATCTTACCGGCGTCTCTGTGCTTTCAGAACGTGGCACTCCAACTGATTAGATTTCAGCAGTCGTGAAAGCCTTTGAAGCATAGCATATGAAAGAACTTAGGATGTGAAGAAATTCAGTTCTTTCTGTTAAAAATCAAAATATTATAATGTGTGTCCCAGTTAGTTTAAATATGGGCCCATCCACTGATCTGCCTGCCTTGTTGCAGCTGCAGGGGTCTCCTTAACTGGATCCCTTTATGCTTAAGTCAGGTTTACAAGGTTGTGACTGCTTAGATGTGACTGGACACTTGAACCCAACACCAAATCACTAATTTCAAGACGCTGCATACTGTAAAGTCAAGACTGTACATCATTAGAGATAGAACCATTCCCCTACGAGTAACTGGTTGGAGGGAAGAGAAAGAGAAGAGAGAAAACCAGAGGGTGAACTGTGGAAGGAAATGTAAAGAAATGACCTGTGATGCTTCAGCATGGCTGTAAAAGATGGAGCAAAGAGAATAAATGCAAGCTGATGGCGTGCACAGACATTGCAAGCCAAAACAATCGTCACAACAAACGTACTAGTGTACCGGCTTTTTTTCATTTATTAAATGTTTGGTGACAGTTGCAAAAGCTCTCTAATATTCTAATTTGAATGCAACTAAATGTGGCAACCTCAAATCAAACGGTCTTCAAATGCTTTCGAACGTCAATCACTGACAGTAATCCATGTGAATGAATACAGCATGTTTATCAGCTGCTCTGACATCAAAAGAAATGACAGCCCCAACACCCACATACTGTGCATGCAGTAAGGTGCACACAGACATAACATGTAATTTTCTCTCAAATCAATATTGCTACTTCTAAAAAGGAGAAAAAAAATTGGAAAAAATAGAAAAGCATTTTATTTTTTCAAGTTCAGTTTTGTGAATATATTTAGATCTTTAGAAAACCATAATGATTCACTTCCAATAGCACAGGTGCTTAGCTCCATCCACCCACCCATCCCCGCTGATCCCCTCATAATGGTGCTGTCTTCTGTAGGGACTCACAGAAAAGTAATAAAAAAAAAAAAAGTATACAGATTTGTGCTCGAGGGAAGAAATCTTTCATATTCTAATTCAATAATTTTCCAAACAAAAACATCTTCTGAAGAAAAGCAAAAGCGGCATCATTACAATAAAGGTGTAGTCAAATGTTCAGAATTGACAACAAATAATGTTCCATGTCTTAATGAGTTGTTATGTATGCATTAAAATGGTCTAAAAGAGATGTTTTTTCTTATTTAGGAGATGATTGGAAGAGCATCTGTCAGGTAAATAAAACATGAAATGCTATCAAGCGCTCAGAGAGAGAGAGAGAGCGCGCTATATTCTTTGATGCCCGGGAGCTGAGTTCTTCTCATAAAGAGAGGAAGAGGCATTATTGATATATTAGTTTTAAAATTTCATTTGTAGCTTTAGCACAGAGCGTCATTTCCATGCAGCATTGAGTCCCCTCTCCAAAAACCTGGGAAATTACAAATTTCCTTTCTGAAAAGAAAGAGGGGGAAATGACAAAAACAAAACAAAACGCACATTTCTATTTAGAAATCTCACCCTGCACGGTTCCTGTGGTTTTGTTATATTCAGTTTTTAGACGAGCGTCTACGTGTTTTCCGCACGGTGCTTTCATTCATTGCAGTTTCCACTATCAGCCAAAAAGCTGCATACTCAGAACGTCAACTCTGTTTATTGATTACTACAAAAAGCATTAAAAGAAAAGGCCTTTACAAACACCCACGTGGACATGTGCTGAGTCCAAGTGCTCAGTTTGCAAGTGTATTTTCTAAATGGCAGAGTTAAAACCGTTAAAGAGCGGAGGGGGGGGAATAGACAGATCTCCTCCTGCAGCTCTCATCTCTCTCTAAGCTCCTCCATCCACATGAGCAGTGGTGTACACACGAGATTCATGCAGCTACAAATTAATCAGTGCTGGAAAAGCTACCAATTGAACCACCACATCTTTCTTCCTACATGGATTTATTACCTTACTGCTTTTTTTTTTTTTTACTCATTTTATTTCATCTGAAAAGACTTGTGATTGGCTAAAGTGTCCCATAATGGACTAGATTTTCTAAAGCCTGGAAGCAGAGCCCAGCGGAGGAGCAGGAGTCTAGTTTCTTTTCAGAACACTTGAGTTACAATATGCTGAAAGTCTATTAGGGATTATTTGTCCAGTGACGCCAAAAACATGTTGCCTACCCAAGCTTTAAAAGCTCACACATCAGTTAGATTGATTGCTTGCAACGTTTCTGCTGGCAGCCGCCAGAACTCTCTCTGATTCTTGGACATCAACCACATTTCCACAGCTACTCAGCTGAAGTGAGTCATTTACATACACTGTATTAAAATAGAAAGACAGATTTTTTTTTTTCATTTTACATTGTCAAGAATCATTTTGGGTTTTATTCATTTTATTTATCAAAAAGTCCAGAGGATTCAGCTTCAGATTTTAAGCACGGGGCCGCTCAGATCTCATGTTTCGGGGTAAGATATAGATGATCGCAGCTGGCCAAACTTCTGGAGGAAGTCTGCCTGAGCTTGGACTAAAGCTTCCTCATCAATGTACACTGCCGGTCTCCTTGCTGTAACAAAGTACTGCACTTTCCTCAGCGTCCACCCTTGGACATACATGAGCAGGCCACACACAGCTGCTGTTGACCTCCCTACTCCAGCGTTACAATGAACATAGACAGTGTGACCATTTTCCAGGAGACCATGAAGCAAGAATACAGCCTGAGGAAGCATCCTGATCCGCCCTGCAGAAGAAGACCGCAACATGTAAGGAGAAGGCTTTCAGTATTGTGTATGTTTCCTTATCCTAGTTATTTCCAAGAAAGGACTAAAACCTCTTCACCTCTCAGTAATTTCTGACTTTACTGCAGTCTGTAGCATTCAGCTACAAGCCAGCTGATTCCTGCTGGATTAAATCTTTATACACTGTGAGCTAAGCAATGCTCCTATGCTGCAGGCTGTGGTTTTTTAAACAGACATTACTCAAACAGAAATAAACAGCGTGTCTGCTGGGGGCATTTGTGAGCTGTAATTACTAGAGGTGCATGAAGAAACACTGAATGCAATGCCATAGCTCAAATGTATTTTTTTTAAGGTTTCTGTCCAACAATGGAGGTCCATGGATTGGTAATAAATTTAAATAAATGAATAAATAAGTAAAAACATAGTTTGTTAGTAAAGTGTTTGGCAACTGCATTCTGCCAAAACAGTTCCATTGTGCCTGCAACTCTAATTGAGGGATGGATCACCATTTTTCCAAAAGATAGTTCATCATTTGGTGTTTCGATGATGGTGATGAAGAAATGTACCAACTGAAGATCCCCCCCACAGGTGTTCAATTAGGTAGAAATGTCATGACTTTGAAGTCATTTTCATCCTCATCCAACCATCCAGTGACCACTTATTTCATATGAAACGGCCCCATCAGATTGGGAATGTTTCATCATGGGATAAAATTGATCTCTCAGAGCAACTCAGCATCTTAGAATAACTGAGATCTGGAAGGGATCAAGGATTTGGACATGCACCATTGTTCAGGTGTATGCCACACATGTACTTGTTCATTTGTCAAGAATATGCCGATGACTCATTTTTAATACATCTGCAGACCACAGGTACGGTTTTTGCACCACTGAACTGTCAAACAGCATCTTCATTTGTAATGAAGGGTTTCTCCCGTTCATGCCATCTGTAATATCCCTCTCTGTAATTGCTGGTGGACTATACACTCTATTGCCAAAGGTATTCACTTGTCTGCCTTCACATACATATGAACTTGAGTGACATCTCATTCTTAATCCATAGGGTTTAATATAACGTCAGCCCACCCTTTGTGGCTATAACAGCTACAACTCTTCTGGGAAGGCTTTCCACAAGCTTTCGGAGTGTGTTTATGGGAATTTCTGAGCATTTGTGGGGTCAGACACTGATGCTGGACGAGAAGGCCTGGCTCGCAGTCTCTAATTCATCCCAAAGGTGTTCTGTCTGGTTGAGGTCAGGATGCTGTGCAGGCCAGTCAAGTTCTTCACTCACCCATGTCTTCATGAACCTTGCGCACTGGTGGGCAGTTGGAACAGGAAGGGGCCATCCCCAAACTGTTCCCACAAAGTTGGGAGCATGAAGTTTGGAGGTCTGTAGCGACTGACACTGCAGAAACTTGGTGACCTCTGCTCACTGTGTCTCAGCATCTGCTGACCCCACTCTGTCATTTTACCTGGCCTACTACTTCATGGTTGAGTTACTGTTGTTCCCAATCGCTTCCACGTTGTTATATTACCACTAACAGTTGACTGTGGAATATTTAGTAGTGAGGAAATTTCACAGCTGGACTTGTTGCACAGGTGCCATACTATCACAGTACCACGCTGGACCTCACTGAGCTCCCGAGAGCGACCCATTCTTTCACAAACGTTTGTAGAAGCAGTCTGCATGCCTGGGAGATTGATTTTATGCACCTGTGGCCATGAAAGTGATTGAAGCACCTGAATTGAATGATTTGGATAGGTGAGAGAATACTTTTGGCAATATAGTGTACTTGCTCACACAGTCTCTTCTTGTTCTGCACTGACACTCTCAGTCACCTGAGGAAGAGTTCCTCCTCTGTTTGTCCTCACAAATCACTCCACTGTACACGTATCACGGCCATCAAATGCGTATTTCTACCTTGGTAAATCAAACTGATCTAAAGCATAAAGACTACTTCTCAGACATGGATTAAAGACTAAAAAACTTTTTTTACTGGACACCTTCAGTGAATTTTTCTTTCAGTCTAGAACTAGGCTTTATCAGTCTCTCCAAAACTGTTACTCAGCCTCTCAAGTGAAACCTGTAAAGATGGCTCTATGTGTAACTTTTTATGAGGGCTAAATAGAACAATACGAAATGGTGAAGAACCCATTTAAGAGGTTCTACCAGAAATAAAAAAGAATTCTTCTGCGAGTCAAAAAAAAAAAAAAAAACCTTTAATGGTTCTCATTAGCTCTTCTTTCCTAAAGTGTAAACACCATTATTACTGAATTCAGTCTTGTATGACCACAAAATTGTCCCTACCCTCAGTGCTCATGTCCGGTGTGGGCAGCCACACGTACACAAGGCCACAGTCTTTGTACAAATGCATCATGGTCTCTGGGGTCATGGTTTCGTCAGGGTTACGCCGGCAGCCGTGGGAATTGTTCACCACATCCCACTCTGTCTGGAAGTTCATCACTGCAGTGATGCCCAGCTCGTACTTCATCTTTACTGTCACATGTTCGACCTGTCGAGGGCAGCTGCCCAGCCAAATACGTGGCAGCACCCTGGGGTAAAAATAGCAGTAGAAACAGAAATACATTGATTTTTATTTGTATATTTAAGTGATTATTATATGTTAATCATTAACCTTATTAAAAAGGCATTTTCATTTCATTTTTTAGATTCTACTAGTGGGTCATTAAATGGCAAAAAGGGTTTGTCTATATTTCATTGTCTCACCTGATGTTTTATTGACCTCTCATCCGCCTAATTTTCATCCTGAGCACTTTGGTTTGAGGCAGACTCCACTGGTGTTCATTAGTATGCATAAAGTCAACAACCAGGACGAGGCAGGCAAAACAAAGGTGAACGCTGTTAATACCTGATGTCCCACAGCGGCGCTGCAGTGGAAGTGTCTGAAGCTTAACTTACTGTCACCTGTTCACCTTTGTTTTGTTTTTTCCACACAAACCTCACGAAAAACAGTTTTGTGATGTGTCATATGTGAATGAGTTGTGTGCAGTCTGCTTATTTTCCTGGTTTCCTTCCACAGTCCTAAGACATGTCTGTTAGGTTAATTTGTGATTCTGAATAAATCGGCTGCTCCTCTTTGTTAGCCCTGTGCTGCACTGGTTGCCAGTCCAGGATGTACTTTGCTTCTGGCCCTATCCCCTTCTTGTAGTCTTCTGAGACCCTAAGCTGGATAAGGGGTAGTATTTTTACCTACTGGTTTATCTTGAAAGGGGGATACAAGATACATCGGAAG
Source organism: Cichlasoma orientale (assembly GCA_034780415.1). Lineage (NCBI taxonomy): Eukaryota > Metazoa > Chordata > Actinopteri > Cichliformes > Cichlidae > Cichlasoma > Cichlasoma orientale. The sequence goes on along the minus strand of JAVDPK010001260.1, from coordinate 479,339 downwards.
ATTCTAATAGAGTTCATGAGCTCAGTCGCTTAAAAGTGCAGTAATATATTATCTTATGAGAAAGATGTCTGTTTTGCCTCTAGTGTTTAGCTATGAATCAAACGGAAAAACAAACGTCTCAATCTGTCGAAATAAAAATGATAAACATCACTAAAAATAGCTGAGTAACCCTAAGGCCTCCTCTCTAAATATGAGCTTGACAGATGACTTACCAGCTACGAAGTAAGTAGTCTCGCTACGAATGTTATAATGACTTACTGCAGAGTGTGTATAACACTTTGGGCTATGTGGATGCAAGGTCTGAGAGACTAATTTAAAAAGCTATTAACAGGGAAGATACAAAGGCACAGTGCTTCCTATTGAACACGGGTCCTTGACATAAGCCTTGTAAGGTCTTCGGACACAAATTAAAACCTGATGGCACAAGCCAAGCCAGCTCATTCTTATGCAAGTTATGTGCTCGCTGCCTCAGGGGTCTGGTGCTAATTTCTGCAGTGCCTGGTATACCATGGCACCCAGGCTGTACCCTACAAAAAGAGGGCATGCATCGGTAGGTTGACTTACTGTACTGTATGCTGGATACTGTGTGTGACTATTTGGTATCAGCAATTTAAGACCAATATGTAGCATTTATTGAAACATGAACATTACATCTTGAGCTACCCCACGTTTCTTTATATTTTGCTAGGAAAATGGGAAATAGGTCCAGAAACGTATTGAAACATGTACAAAAATAAGTATATAAGTCAAAAACAGAGTTTGTACTATTCTAACAAGCTTGAAAGTCACTATTTAGTATGACCACCTTCATACTTCAGCACAGCCTGAGTTCTCTTAAGCAGCTTTCTTGTGATTTCTTTTATGCATTCATAATTCTATTAATTTTGACAACACCTCCAACACCACTGGCAGGAATGCAGCTCCAAACCATGACTGTGCCTCCTTTTACATATGGCTGTAGACACTTGGTGTTGTAACTCTCTCATGACCTCCTTCGTACATATTGATGACAATTTAAAAAAAAAAAAAATTCACATTTGGATTCATCACTGCATAAGACCTGATTTTCAGTCCGGTTCTTGTGTAATTTGGCATAACACAATATTTTCTCTGTTTCCCTTCCTTATGAAGGGTTTCTTGACAGCCAGCCTTCCATTAAGACCACTTCTGATGAGGCTTCAATGAACAGTAGATGGATATCTAGTTTCCTCAATGTTTTTTAAGGACACATCTACAACACTGGTTCATCCCTTGAGTTAAGTGTCTTTCCTATGTTTAAATGATTCATAGGTTAGCGTTAAGGAAATTAATGGTGACCTATGAAACTGAAAATGAGTGAAAAAGCAGCCAATGCAGCCAAGAAAAACTTTGAAAGACCTTCAGAAAGCCTGGAGAACTATTGCTCAGGAGCTCTTTAAAAAATTACAAGGCTGGTTTCTTAGAAGCAAAATATAAAGCTATGAGAGGCCTGGATTATGCTTCTGTGCCGGGTCTTCGTGGGGCCTATGACATAACTACTCGTCGGGTTGATGCCGCTGTTCAGAGGAGATTTCAGGTTATGTATGTAGGCCCCACAAAGACCAGAAGAACAGCATAATTCAGGCCTAACTATCAGGCAAAGGACATCTACAGCAGTTTCATTTTCACTGGCTACAACCTGAATATGAAATGATACACCTCATTTGACCCATTTGACCCAAAGAAGGATGATTCAACACTATAAGATTAACTTTTTTGGTATCCATAGGTTTACTAGTACACTTGTACAGCTGATCTTTTCTGTCTTTTGCTGCTTTAAACGATCTTAATCCAGTTTGAGTAACTCAAGAGAATGATGCGTCTTTTTAATCTCAGTCGAGTACAATCAGCGGCCAATACCGCGCGCCTTAGAAATGAAAATGAATTCTGAATGATGCCTTCGCCTTTCTCTTAAGAACCCAAGCAAGGTTAAGGAGGTGATAATACAACTGCTAGTGGTCTACCTTTTTATGGGCAATCATTTTAAAAGTGACAGAGCAGTTATAGCTAAATGAGGAACAGCAAGGTTAAAAAACAAAGACGTGAACCAGGCTTGAGAGAGGCGGCTGTGGAGGCTTTGTTTGTCCTGCAAAGAAGGAACTTTCACTAAGAAACACTGAAGTACTTCAAGGAAATCTTCTCTGACGGTTTAGTGTCCAAATGGAGAAGAAATTAGGTGTGCATGGATAATATAGATGAATGCACACTTGTTATGGAATATGCTTATATTTGAAACTGTAATTTAAAAGAAGAGAGGGTGATGCGGTCCTCAAGGTTGTTTCAGAAACGATCACACTGGGGTATTTGGTGGCCTAACGGTTAAGACACATGCCACATAGTTGCAACATCTGATGCTCAGTTTCCAGCAGGGGGACCGCCCACCTTTCTCTTTTTGGCCTTGTTTTGATCTCCCTTTAAACCGTAAACTGACAAATAAAGGCAAAATGCCAAAATTTTACTCTGAAACAAAGTAAACAATCACAGTTGAGCATGGATATTAATTGGCCCCAGAGGAGCTAATTAATTTCTTTTTTAGTATTATTAGGCAAAATGGCAGAAAACATTCAAAAACCAGTGCATTTCATTATTACGTGTGTGTGTGTGTGTGTGTGTGTGTGTGTGTGTGTGTGGGTGGGTGGCTGAAGCGGGAGTGGGGTGTCGGGTGTGAGATGTGGGGTGGAGCTCCATTTGTATTTACTCCAGGCTACAACAAGAGTGGCAATCTGGAAGTAGCAGACATGGTGTAAAGAATATATTAATGTCCAAATGGCTGAAAAATCACAAAGAACCCCCCAAAGGAATACTTATACATTTTTGAGAACATGTTTTATTCACTTAGTTGCAGAGAGTTTCCTGAAAAGATATATAAATCATTGCCATGTCTGTATAATAAAGACGGAGCTACTTTCAGTGAGGCGAGACTTGTTTAGCACGAGAACACAGATGGAACACAGGCAGCTGTAACAAAATCCACCTACCAAAACCTCCACGGCTCAAGTTATTAAGTTATAGAGCGCACCTCACTTTCCATTTCGGTTGCTGGATTGACCTTTTTATCCTTGTTCATAGTTGGAACATGTCATCCCGATAACACTGTTTTCAGAAAAGGCAGCTCCATATCAAAGGTTTGGGGTGTCTGGGGTGCTAACCTGACCTACCTACAGCCCATATCAGTCATCAGCTGAACAACTTTGGCATATTATGAAAATGTCTTGCAGGTTTCTGCCTCAGATCCTCAGGCAGAAACCTGTTAACCGTTCCCACCACACACGTAACGAAGGAAGGCGATGGAGCGTTTGCTGTCAGAGCTCCTCGGCTGTGGGATGAACCTGCCTGTGGAAATCCAGCTGGCCTCAGCAGTGTCTCTTTTTAAATCACCGCTCATTCATATCGTAAAGGCTTTTTTGTTGTTGTTGACAATTTTAGTGTAGATTTCATATTTTTTGACATTCTTAGCTTAGCTACGTGTAATTGTTTCAGCTTCTAGATTTTTATGTTAAAGTTAGTCATTATAATGGAATCACATTGTTTCTTATTCTTATTATGACGTTGCACTTGTCTTGCGTGGCTTCTTTTAATTGGCATTTTTTTCTTAGAATTTCTTCCTGGTTTGTTCTTCTGTTCTGTGCTATAGAAATAAACTTTAACGCTACTTTCAAAACTATAGCAGTTGATGTCTCACATCCCGCACACTTAAAAAAATGATGCAACACAGTGTAAAAGAAAATCTTGAATGCAGAGGTATTAACTTGTTGCTTAATAATAAAATATTCAAAATATAAAATAATAGGTTTTATTACCTTAGATGTTTATTTTGATTAGGCCCTTTTTTTTTTTTACATTGTTAGTTATTTGGTTAGATTTTATTTCTTGAACATTTTTATTTTGACTTATTTGTTTATCTTTTATATTTTTAAGACTCCAGTGAAAACCCCCAGGATATACAAGTAGTTAGGGAGGAAAAAGGACCAGCATGCACTGGGGAGGGTCTGTGGCTTTTTTTTAACCAGTGCAATAGGCACAACAGAAACTATGACTCTATTTTTTGCTTGCTTGACATGGATAAAATAAACTAGTAATTGCAACATTTTTGTTTGGAAAATTAACTTATTTTCTTCCTGCGTACATTACTGACCTACACTGTAGTTCATCCATCATTTTGATGATAAACTTGCTTTTTATTTTTTGACAAATAGCCACTGCAATCACAGTACCGACATCATCTTATTTCAGCTGCTCCCTTTGGGGGCCGCCACCGTAGAAAATCGGCTCCATCTCACCCTCTCTCCAGCATCCTCTTCTGCCACACCAACCCTCTGCATGCCCTCCATCCATTAACCTCCTCTGTGGTCTTCCTCCTTTTCTTCTTTCAGCCTTGCTTCTCTAATTTTGTCTCCAGACTGCTCAACCTGAGCTGTCCCTCTGATACACTCATTTCTAATCCTGTCCATTCTGGTCACTCCCAGTGAAAATCTTATCATCTTCAATTCTGCCACCTCCAGCTCACTCTCCTATTTTTTTTTGTTAGTGCCACCATTTCCAAGCCATACATCATAGCAGGTCTCACTACCATCTTCTAAACCTTCCCCTTCACTCTTGCTGCTATCCTTCTGTCACAAATAATTTACAGCACTAATAATCACCAAAAAAAAAATCAGCCTTTCCCAACTCACTGAACTGTGATCATTATGGAATTAATTATTGTGGGTGAAAAACACTTACCTTACATACCTAAACTGCCAGAAGTGTTCAAACACATCTACCTAATGGGTTTGCTTGCAGCTGTTTTTAATATAATATAATCCAAGTTTATAAAATATCCACACCTCTTCTGGACCCATATGAACATCTCTAAAGCGAGAGAATTGTTTGCATTTAGTGTATACATGTGACACAGAAGTATATTCACAACTACTGAGTACTTTCACACACAGACTCACAGTTATATCATCTGTTACAGCCTGGCAGGTTGAGTCACAGCTGCTGAGACTTTCCTTGGTTTTTACATTTAAATTCCCAATTAAAATGATTATAAAACACTGCAAAGTACCCTACAGTAATGCTGAGGTTCCCCTGATTAAAAATTCATGCACAACATGTGTATACTGTACTGTGTTACCTGGAGAAATGTATGGCCTTCTGACCAGCCACACTGAAGTAAAAGTTGGTGGTGTGTCTCATCTCATCTGTGTGCCCTGTTTCTTCTATCCAGTGGCCAATCGGGTGGCAGTACACTCCATCCACCACATTCTTCTCATCATATGTACACCATCTGTCATGGCTCGGTCCACTCCCTGGCGACATTAACGACAAGCACAAACTCCCATTTTAGGATGCTTGAGCATGCATACCAGGTTTTCATAAACAAATGGGTGATTGTTATTTTAGGGACATATTCATTCTAACAAATACAGTAATAAATCTGTTTTCTTCAGGAACAGCCAGCGGTGGAGTGTAAGATCATGCAATTGTTAAATTAACATCCCTTCATCCATTTGCATTCAATACAAAATAAAATAACATTAAATATTTCTTACAGGTTAATGAAACTTTCACAAAAATCCAGTAATTTCAAATATAAATCATTTTAAATTGGATATTTTATGTACATTTATTGCCTGGGTGCAGATGAAGTACAAACTTTATCTGTAAACCGATATTTTTACATGTTGAATTGCAACTGTCAGAACTTCGCTTTTTTTTTTTACCGAAAGAATTAAGTTATTTAAGTTTGCAGATACAACGCAATCTGTGCGCCAGTGAGCATTTAGTGTCACTTTACCGCCATCGTGCGGCACTATGACCAAAATGCACAATACGAACCAAAAAAATGGCGCAGTTAACATTTCTGTCTCTGCTCAGAAACATTACAGTAATTACAGCAATTCTGGGTGACGTTTTGAAAGCAATTTATGTGCAAATCTGATGCACATAAGCCGGTATCGCATAGGTACCTTCCCAGATAAAGGTGCCCCTGACTCTTTGGATGAACTTGAACCACAGTGTGTCTCTGTACGGCTCGGCTAGGTGCACGTCGCCGGTCCACAGACACGGTTCAGCAGGTGACGGGAGTTTCTGTGTGGCTTTCATCCGCACCGCCCTGCTCGGGTCCCAGTTCCCCATTTCAGCACGAGAACCTAAAACAAAGAGCTCGACCTCTGACGACTCCGGAGTGAGAATGACGCCGAATCTGAATAACATGATCGCAGGCTCGCCTAAATCTGTTCAGTCGATTAGTATAGTGAGGTCGGGTTAGTATAGCCTATAGCTCTTGTATAATATTCGTGACGATGTGACTGTATGGTGCATGTAGTCTAAAAATAATCGGGTACAGTTTGGGTAGTTCGGCTTGCAACAAAGAGTGAAAGAGAATGAGGTCCCACTCCGTCAGCATTAAAGGGCACCATGCCGCTCCGAACTGGTGTGCTTCAAAATACTGCGCCCCAGAAAACACATTCCACACGGCAAAAAGCAGGGTACATCATGTACAGGTCGCCAGCCTGTCGCAGGGCTAACACAGAGAGACAGACAACCATTCACACCTGCAGCCAATTTAGAATCACCAATTAACCTGACCCCACTAACTGCATGTCTTCGGACTGTGAGAGGAAACCAGGGGCATAAAGTACCCAGACCCCCCCCCCCCCCCCCACACACACACACACACAAACACGGGGTGAACATGCAAACTCTGGTTAAAATTAACTATTGATGAGACCACCAAACAGTGATCAAAGTAGCCAAATTGATATTCAGAGCTTATTGCACATTTATTTGTAGGAGTTTTACTCACAGATAATATTTAAACGAATCAAACACAATGTACCAAAGTTTGCCACATGCAATTTGCTCCGAAAGGTTCATTTTAACACTTAAGCTTTTTTTTTTTTCTTTTTTTTTTAAAAGTTGTGCTTGTGATAGTTGGCATTGGGAATTTTCATTTATTTGGAATGAGGGGGGACATTACCAGAAAAAGCCCTGGTTCTCACTAATAGTAATGCTTGGAGTTTTGATGAAACTGAGCAGAACTGAACTTAATGTGGAGCATCAGGAGGAAAATCCAAAGAAAAGCAGGGATGTTTATTATAGACAGCCAAGTTTGTTTTTGCACTGAGCTGATAGGTCTGCAGCGCTTCAGGGTTTTGGTCACATTTCTTCTCCATAATGTGTGCATTTGTTCATGTGGTACAGCAGCTTCATTGATAGGAGTACAGGCAGGACCTGACTTGACCCTAAATGATGACTTGTGTTCTTTTCATGTAAACTGCCACCATGCATTATATACTGTATATACAGTGTTTCTAACACCATACGTAGCCTTAGAAACGACTAACAACTCTAATGTGGGGCGTGCATGTGATTGCTGTGCTCTACTTCACCTCTGCATTTAAATAATTATACAGCTATGTTATACAAAATAATGAGTAGAGGCAAAGAAGAGTAGCTGATCAGTTCTGAATTTATTTTTGTATCAATAAAAGTAATTAAAAAAAACAGCAAGGATCTGTAAGTATAATAAAGACTAAACAACCCTAAACATGCATTTTAATTTTATTTCCTCACCTGTCCATTACTATGTGCAGCGTGGTGAACCGTCACTGTGAAGATCAGCATTGTGATGAACCTTAACAGTATTAAAGTGTGCTGGAAACCCTGTTAACAGTACAGTCATGAGCCACAGGAAAATGTTAGTGTGGGCTATTGTGTGTGTGCAAAATAAAATTGGAACATTTGGATTTTACAAGAGAGTTTGTTTCCCCAAGAAGCCACGAGTGAATATCTCGTGGATCCAATCCTGAAGCTCCGTGTCTTTTTGCACTTCACTGTCTGACTGATAGTAGTACTCCACCATATTCCTCAAAAAGCTGGTTAAAACACGACATTTTGACTTTCAATTATTATGAAATCATTGCAGCATTTTAAATTAAAACCACCACACTTGCAAAGACATGAATATGTGGGGCAGTTTATAAATTAATTTGTAGGCATTTATGTAATGCAGTGCAATTTCTCTTGTATCTGGTTTGAATGGATTTCCTGAACAGCATTACCTTGGCCTTCAGTGTTACTGTGAATTGCCAAAATTAGGACATCCTGTCTGAGGGATGCAGTTCCATTTGTTTATTACTCGTGCACTGGACTATTGTTATTCCTCCCTATGAGATTGTCTTAATAGCTCCCTGAAAAGTCTTCAGCGAATCCAAAACACTGCACTGAGACTAACAGACTGCCATATTAGCTTCTCTTCATTGGCTCCCAGTTAAATCCAGAATTTAATTGGTTCCCAGAGTTTCCACAAGTAGAATGGGAACCAAATCCTTCAGCTATTAGGCCCCTCTCCTGTGCAACCAACTCTCACTTTGGGTTTGGGAGACAGACACCTTCTCACTTCTAAAACTAAGCTTTCCTTTTTGATTCAGGTTATTACAACTCTTAGGTACTCAGCCTATAGCAGTAACCCTCCCCCCTTCACTTCACTTATGCATTTATATCACATTTGCATGCAGTTACCCTTTGTCTACTTTCTCCAGTAGCTGTGTGGGTCTTTATGCCTCGTTTCATTCCCCACCACATGACACCGTATGGTTACCCCTCCCCAAGTCTACTCTTGCCAGAGGTCTTCCTCTTAAAACTTCTTCCCCACTTTCACCAAATGCGTGCTTCTCCATTTCTTCCTCTTTACCTTACATATAATCAAAAAAAAAAAAAAAGGTGCCTAGAGACAACTGTTGTGAACCATATAATAACTGAATTACAATTAAAAATAAGCGCTTAGACTGTGCCAAATTTCATACAGTAAATTAATTCTGACCTGCTGATGATGCTCCACAGCTTCAGACCATCATCTCTGTAGTAGAAGTTGGGGATTGACGCCAGTCCTCGTGCAGTGATGTTCTCTGGCAGGCAGAGGGAGCTGTAGGTCATTCTAGAGAGACCCCTTCTCATCAGCTCTATTATCCCCTCATATCCAAGTGAACTCTATTGCTAATCAGATAGCGGCAGTTAGTTGAAATTTCAGGAGTCCTATCTAAATGTAAAAGCATAAAATAATTTTGAATGGTTTAAAAAGGAATCCATGCAATCCTTAAAGTTCCATCAGGTCCAAAAATAGATTTGCGGGCCACAGTATTTATGTGAAGTGTGGGATCAACAGCTGGACAGAGCATGAAATACCAAAGTAAAAATTAGAATAAAAGTCAGTCTTGTTAAATTCACATAATATAGAAACATGTTTTACTGTAGTATCTGTTTGTGGTGTAATTTTACCTTGTAGAGTGGATGAATTACAGGGAAGCTGCGCAAAGTAGCAACAGCAAAGACCTCTGCCAGATAGTGAGTGCCCAAGAGGTGATAGACTGCTTGATGTTCCATTAGATCTCCACTTTTAATAAACAGCTTGGCGAGCAGCCAGTCTGCCTCTGGGTCACTGGGCAGAAAGATGGGGTTCTGCACAGATGGTTGTTGTAATAATATATACAGTAAGATATTGTACTGATGCTTCTGAAAACAAACCACTTATAATGCACATGTTCACTGGTACCAATGATTGCTTTCCCTGCATTTAAAATTCTGTTGGGAGACCTCTGAAAACATGATTATTATTTTTTTTTATGTTAGGAAAACTAGTGACCGCGCATTACCACAACTGCCCCTCTCCTCCATCTTTGGCACATGACAAGTCACCACCGCATTGCATCCTGCACACCACGAAAGGGCCCATAAAGTGAATGTACTTTGGTCTGTCAGTAAAATACCTGTATTGCAATTGGCATCAGTTTGTTCTCTGGGTTCATGTAGAACAAACAAACCAGCAGTCATGTGTAAACGGTGACCATCATACACCCTTGTGGGTATTCCATCCATGATCTTCTGGTCACAGATGAAGATATTTCCTCTCTGACAGCAGAATTTTATAAATAAGATGTAGCAGAACTTGTACAATTTTCTTTTAAAGTTTATAAATCAAGACATATTAAGGAAAAAATGTTATTGAGCCAATAAGGAAATTAAGGTGCTTTTCATTGCCATAGAGAGAAGTCAAATATAAAACTTACAAGTTGCCTTCAAACCGCTTCATTCATACCTCCATTTACTGCTTCAGAGAGCTTCCATCTCTCAGGACTGGCTTCACCGTCTCCTCTGTGACTGGAAAGTTTGGGGGAAGTTCGGAGCACCTCTTGATCCCATTCGGGTTTGTAGCATTCAGAAACTGGAATCCAAAGTAGTCATCTTCCTTCCAGTGCTTTATGACCTACTCTGGAAAACGTTGGCAGACGGTCTCGTATGATATCAGTAATCACTGACTTTCCAACTAACTGCTCACAATCATTGTGGTCATTTATTTAAATACCTTTTATGCAAGATATTCTGCCATTCTCGTTCAAGTTTTTTTTTAAAAGTAGTATCTTAGAATGAAGAGAATAAAATGAGCTCTCCTCAGGACAGCTGCCTTTGTAAGAGTGGTGAGAGTAATGAATTTGATTTACAGTAAAGAGGGCTGGAAATCTGAACTTCTGCTGGTTTTAAATGGATTAGATTCTGTTCTGTGTTGAGAAGCTGAACCAGAGTAGATTGTTTTACTCAATGAAGACACCCTCAATTACACTCAATGTGATTATATATCAAACTGAAAGTCACTCTCAGAGCACAACACAGATGTATGATGATGTACTTTATACTTAATCTCTAGGTCTCTATCATTACGTCAGGAGAGAATATTCCTTTAATATTCACATGTACATGAGGCAGTTGTAACTCATTTGACTGCAGTTCAAAGGTAGGCCTAAGTCCAAACATTAATGCAAACCACAAACTAACAAATCTGTAAGATTGTTTACAGCCAGAGAATTCAAAACAAGGAATAAAAGTAAGATCTAGAATGGATATTTCTTATTTATGGAAAATATTTCAGAGGCACCCATCCTACTGTAAGGACTCAGAGAGCCAAAGAATTTTCCAGGACTGGTGATGCCATTTTCCAGATAACTGATCAGTCAGTAGGCAGTGATTTCACACCTTTTAAGTGTGCAGCATAAGTTACCACATCAGTTCTCCCTGGTAAGAAGTGACCCACCATCGTAGTACAGAAACCCAAAGCTAACTCTGAAGGTACCCGAATAAGACAGAATCCTACTTTGCAGTACGAGCCTCTGATTTATGTGCTTGCATAACCTTGTTTAGGAATACGAACATCCCTTACCCGAAACCAGTCCCTTTGTACTTGTACAAAAAAAAGCAGCTTCAGATTTAAAAACTCCAGATTGTGACTGCCCTAATTACAATGACCAAAACACTAACAAGTTAAAATAAAAATGGATGAAAAAATAAAAAACGAACAATTATCATCCTTTGATGAATATGAAGTCACCTCGTCCTCCTCTGAGCTCCACCAGTGCTCCGCTGGCAATCCATCTATAACAGAGGAAAACTTTCTTCTGGAGTTGTCACCAGTATTCTGGAGCAGTACCACTCATCTTCTGAGCGAACAGAGAAGGGATCTTTCTCCACCTTCACCAACAGAAGTTTTCCCAGAGACAAATTGGTTTTTATGGTGTAGTGCCTTACCATAAAACCTACGATAGCTCAGGGTGTGAGCAGGCAACCATGTATGCCGCCTGGCTATGCGGCTGGCGCAGATTTGAGTCCCGGCCTGTTGCCCTTTGCTTCCTGTCTATCTCCACTGAAGAACTATCAAAAAAGGCCAAAAAATAAAATAAAAAATGTAGCCAAATATTTAAAGAGTGCAATATCATGCCAGGAAGATAAAACTAAACATGTTCATCAGGCAAGTCGTTTTGTTCCAGGTGCAGTTTAGACCCACCTGGAGCAAAACACCTGGAACTTATGCCAGGAATATAATGTGACTTACAGCACCAATCAAAAGTCCGGACACGCTCGACCATGGGTGTGTCCAAACTTTTGACTGTTACTGTATAACGATTTGTTTTCCTAGATTTATTTTGAGAATCACTATCTTAACAATATGCAACTGAAGTTAACTCATCTTACCAGTTATAAAGTTGATGCCAGGGTTGTCCAGCTCTGCTCACTCCCTCCTGTGTACTGTATATGCGGTCCAGTGTCCCTGCATATTGTATGTCACCTCTGGCTTATATACACCCATGATTACTTTGTGGAAACTCCAGAAAAAGAAAATGTTTTTTTTTTTAGAGAGACTACTTTTTAAAGTAGTCTCAATAAGTTGTACGGGTTAGTCAGGTTTGCCTGCTGGCAGGTTTATACCTTTTCTTTTTTTGGACTAGATATTTTTCAGGAAAACAGGAAGTGTGTTAGGGTAATAGGCATTATTATTGGTAATGTTAGCTATGTACATACTATGTCTATCATGGGTCTCTGGCAAATGCTACAAAAAAACAAAAAACAAAACAAAGACCGACAGTCTGATGTTCTCTGGGTTTAGATACTAAAATGTGCATGCATGCTTTCAAGTGTACAGTATAAGAACAAACTATATTAATTGTATACATCTTTATTAACAAGCATCAGATTGTTCATAAACATTTATTCAAATTTGTAAATGACTATTTAAACATTTGAAAAACATTTTCTAATTTTATCAATCACTTAATAATATTGGTCTAGATATTAAAATTAGACCAGTGTAGAAATTCATTAGCTGAAAAAAAAAATCCTCCAATGCTCACAAACTGCTCTTTTTAATAATATTTTCACAATATGTAATGCACAGTAGATACAAAAACGTACAAGTACTGTACCACAGGCCCACTTACCATGAAACAACTGGCATACAACACCGGGCTCGTTCCCTCCACCACTTCATTTGCAACTATACGTACCAAACAGAGTTTAACAAAGCAAGACAATATATTGTTGCCCACAGCTAAATTAAATGGTTATACTGCTCTCTATGTCAGCTGGGTTCAGATATGTGTAGGGCACTTCAAGCTGAGAATTTCTTGCTGTAATTTCTTCACTGAGGTAAGACAGCTCTTTCTGAAATGCCTTAATCATGTGCTTTGGCTCAGGCTCATCGAATCGTTCTTCAGGGTACTGACCCAGCAGAACCTGCAGAGAGGCAAAGACACATTTAGTCAGACTAATAGTATTTTATTTGTGATACTCTTTTTCAAAGCACTCCATAAAAACTCATTTTTGTTAAGAAAATACATACCGCATCTGTGTACTTGTCCGAAAGCAGCCAAAGCATTCCTGCGAACTTCACTGTCTCCCCAATATTTGGAAGGGTCTCCAATATTGTATTCATGCTTGACTGCCCCTTTGTGGTTGGAGCAGGTTTGCGAAGCAGGAGTGAGCCGCTGGGCACCCAGGAACTGTAGTCAAACTAGATCATAACAGAAGCATTTGGAAATGATTTGATAATATTTGTAAATAAGGGCTAGACATCTGTTCTCATGTTATCCACTAAGAGTGTTAGAGCTACAGCAAACATAGCCTTTCTTCTGTTATGGCTTTCTGATACATAAAGTATAAGGAATTACGGTAGCATGAAGCAGAGCTTGTTTAATACAGTCGAGGTAAATGATTTACTGTAGATGCCGTGACTTCTAGTGTTTCCTGTGTGCATTATGACAGAGTTTCCGGATAGTGTCAGAGTTTTGGACCTCACTGTACTTGATCAAACGTATTGTATTGGCACACCTGTCCGTTATTGACTGCAGCATGTTGAACAGACACTGTGAAGATCACCAGCGTGATGAACTTTATCACTTCTTCAACAGTATTAAAGCATTCTGGAAACCCTGTCAACAGAACAATCACAGTCACTAACAAAATATTTTTTATTATAATGTAGGCTATATGTGAAAATTTGGGGGGGGGGGGTATTTATTATTTACCAGAGAGTTTGTTTCCTAAGAAGCCATGTGTATATATCTCATTGATCCATTCCTGCAGCTCAGTGTCCTTGCACACATCGCTGTCTGATCGATAATAGTACTCCACTAGATACTTCACAAAGCTGGTAAAAAAAGAAAAAAAGCTTTTATATATATAAAAATTTCCACTCACCCTGCGGGCGGTCTTTGTCCTTCAACCTCCCCCCAGATTGGGGTCACTGCCTTGGGCGTATCCCATTTTGACTTCAATACTATGCGAGCCACTTGGTTATGTCGATCCATGTACGCCCTGCCTGCTAGCATCTTGCACATGCTGTTATGTGCTGGATTGTCTCAGGGGCATCTCTGCACAGCTTGCACCTGGGGTCTTGCCTGGCGTAGTAGACCCCAGCCTCTATCAAGCTTGTGCTTAGAGCTTGTTCCTGTGCTGCCATGATCAGTGCCTCTGTGCTATCTTTCAGCCCAGCTTTGTCCAGCCATTAGTAGGATTTTTCAATATCAGCCACTTCTTCTATCTACCGGTGGTACATGCCATGCAGAGGCCTGTTCTTCCATGATGCTTTCTGTTCTTGCTCCTTCTCAGGGTGCTGGACTTGGGGTGAAATCCTCCATGCATGGTGAGGAGCTTTCTTGTCTTGATGTCAGTGGCTTCTGTCTCCTCCTTTGGCCAGCTTATTATTCCAGCAGGGTATGTGATGACTGGCAGGGCCTAAGTGTTGATTGCCTAGAACTAGTTCTTGTTCTTCACATTCAGACCTATGCAGAGCAGCAGTGCGGACAGAGCATCTCCTTAGTAAATCTCACATTTGATAGTGACTTGTGCAATTAGCTTGAAGTTGGCCTCTAGTGTTGTTCTCCACATTGAGTTCCTGATACAGGCTCTTAGGGTCCTGTTGATCTTGTATAGTTCTAGGCATTCATCCATGTGTGAGGTACCGAGTTGTAGGCTCTCTTTTCTTTTTCTTTTTTTTTTTCAGTGTTCAGATTCAGTTTTATTAAATTCTTTAAAAAGGAAACAAAGACATCACCGAGACTCAAACAGGACATTCTACAAGTCAGATTATATAAACATTAAAACAGAAAACACAGGACAAGTTTTATTTAGTCAGGGGGTCAAAGGTCAGCAAATGAAAGTGAGGTCAGGGGGATCAAGTGCAGTAGAATGCTCAGGTTAGTGATTCTGCATCTTTTACGACTCTGCTGCTCGAAGAACTGTCTGATGACATCAGATGTCATGACTTTTCCTCCAGCTGGAGTCATAGACTTTCTTGTTATCACTCCAAGGTGTGCACAGGTTGTCAGTCTGATCTTGAGTTCTTGAGTGACTGCTCTAGCTACCAGTAGTTGGTGTTTTGCTCCTCTGGTTTTTCTGCCAATTACTTTCTGGGCCCCGCTTATGTATTGAGCAATGTGCCTGTTCATCTTAGCTGCTACAATACCTGACAGGAACTTCCATGTTTTGCTGAGGCACGTTATTGGCCCATAGTTGGATGGGACTGGTCCCTTCTGGGGATCTTTGGGGATCAGGACTTTCCAACTCTTGGTTAGTCACTCTGCGTGTGTCTCATCCATTAGCAACTGGTTCATTTGTGCTACCAGGTGCTCATGCAGTGCAATTAGCTTCTTTAGCCCACAGGTGTGAATCATGTCAGGGCCTGGTGCTGCCTCAAACACAGTGTCTGCCACTGTGATGGTTACCGAATCCTGTTCAGGGAGGTTGCTGTGTTCTGGTGTGTGTGTGTGTGTGTGTGTGTGTGTGTGTGTGTGTGTGTGTGTGTGTGTGTGTGTGTGTGTGTGTGT
>JAVDPK010001260.1:447914-462767 GCA_034780415.1 Cichlasoma orientale | reverse complement strand
GTGCCCAAGAGGTGATAGACTGCTTGATGTTCCATTAGATCTCCACTTTTAATAAACAGCTTGGCGAGCAGCCAGTCCGCCTCTGAGTCACTGGGCAGAAAGATGGGGTTCTGCACAGATGGCTGTTGATGCAGCTGGAATTATGAAAAAAATTTTTTAAAGATATTGTACATATAATAACCCCCTCACCACACTCCACAATTACACTGTGCTGCTGGACTGGCATCATCAGCACACCCTTAATTGCCCCACTGATTTGGTGCATGACAAGTCAACTGTACAGAATGAAACAGGGCCCATAAAGTGAATGTAATTTTGTCTGCTAGTAAAAATACCTGTATTGCAATTGGCATCAGTTTGTTCTCTGGGTTCATGTAGAACAAACACAAGCCAGCAGTCATGTGTAGAGAGTGACCATCATACATCCTAGTGGGTATTTCATCCATGATCTTCTGGTCACAGATGAAGATATTTCCTCTCTGACAGAACAAGAGAGAGCAGAGCAGAAGTAAAGAAAGTTAACAAGATGCAGCAAATTATAAAAAACACTTTTCATTCAAACCTCCATTTCCTGCTTCAAAGAGCTTCCATCTCTCAGGAATGGCTTCACCATCTCCTCTGTGACTGGAAAGTTTGGGGGAAGTTCGGAGCACCTCTTGATCCCATTCGGGTTTATAGCATTCAGAAACTGGAATCCAAAGAACTCATCTTCCTTCCAGTGTTGCATAACATACACTGAAAGAAATCGACAAATACAATTTGTCTCATAATCACTAATAACAACAAACAAAAATAAGATACTGACTTTCCTTTTTATCCTTTAGAATTCCTTTCCTATATTATCCTTATAGTAGGTCTGCTTCTTCAGGTTTAGCTGCTGACAGTTATTGATGTCGTCGGCTCTTGTTAAACAGTTTCACAGAGATGGTGTTTTTTTTTTACCTGACATTGGAGTCTTTTTGAACCAGAAGGTGTTTTTCATATCATCTGTGCTTTTCCATTGTTTAGTAGATCCAACAAGCCCCTTGAACATCAGTTCAGCACCACTATGTGAGGAAAGGTAAGCAAATAAATGTGTTTAAAAACAATATACATGACCAGAAATTAATGATTCAGAACAATCCTTTGCCCTTTTTTGCAGTTACAAATAATGCACAGCTTCAATTACTAACTCACATCATCCTTTTGGTATGAAATATTTCATTTAATTTGGCCATAGAGAAGCACTGTTCAGGTGGCAACTCAGAGACATTTTTGCAATGACTGTTGTGTGGTAGCTTTTCATCAGTGATCTCCCATCTAAACAAACAAACAAACAAACAAACAAACAAACAAACAAACAAACAAACAAACAAACAAACAAACAAACAAACAAACAAGAAAAAAAGGAATTAAATAAAATCACATGCATTAATTGTATAGCCCAATATTTAATGTTAAAAACAAGAATGTAAATATGTGTGTAAACTTACTGGTACAATTTCTTTTTATCTATTAGCTCATTTCTTCGCTGGTCAATCAGCAGAGGATGCTCCTCCTCAAAAACCTTCACAGCTGTGAGGTCAAAAACAGTCAAATTTTAAATAAAAAATAAATGCAAATAGTCAAAATCAAATAATGTTTGAAAAAATATATATTGGCTGCATTGATTTACAATGAACTAATTTTAGCAGACCTCGCCCTCCTCTGAGCTCCACCAGTGCTCCCCGGGCAATCCATCTGTAACAGGGGAAAAGAATGACTTCTCCCTCTGGAGTTGTCACCAGTACTTTGGAGCAGTACCACTCATCTTCACAGAGATGAAAAAAGGGATCTTTCTCAACCTTGACCAGAAGAAGTTTCCCCAGTGACAAAGTGGTTTTTATGGTGTAGGTCCCTGTCTGCAAATCAAAGTAAATATGAACATTGCAGTAGTCTCCATTTCTGCTGCAAAATTTGGATGGTAGGATCAGAAGTTGGCTTAAACGACATGAAAGCATGGACCCATCTTGGCTTCCATCAATGGTTCAGTCTGCTGCTGGTGGTGTAATGGTGTGGGGTCATTTAAACACCACGGCCTACCTGACCTGACTATGTCCATCCCGTTATGACCACAGTGTAGCCATCTTTTGATAGCTTGAGACAAATGTTATAACATTCAAAATGTACTTGTCTAGACCTAACTTAAAACATATTTAATAAACAATATTATACTGAATAGAACTTGCCTTGCCAGATTTAAAGTCGATGCCAGGATTGTCCAACTTTGTTCGATCGCTCTCCCCTTCCGTTCCAAATAGGATGATGTATATATTGTCCATTGTCCCTGCATGTTTCATGTCACCTGTTGTCACCTCTAGCTTGTACTCAGCCATGGTTATTTCTTCGAAACTGTGTAAGAAATGCAGAAACACTGGTCTGTGTTGTTTACTTCTCTTTCTCTCTTCAAAAAGCTCTCCACTTTTGTAAACTCAAAAATATTCAACATGCAAAATGCTTGTCTAAACTTAACATCACTGAATATTAGCCTGGATACATTATTAAACCTAAAATGCACTGATCATCAGCTATCATGGCTAGTACACAAACCTTTACTTTGTAGCTGTGTGTACTTACCTCTCAGCCTTGAAGCTGTGCGTTGTGATTTGAATTCAAGTAAGTTTTACTGTACCTCCTTTCTGGGTTTTTACAGGCACACCTGGCTAATCAGGTTTGCCTGAGGGAAATTCCTTAGCTGAGAGATAGAGCCTATATCTGGAAAAAAAAAAATGTCACTTCATATCCTCGGTGTTTTCCTGTTGTTTAGTAGAGCCCCTGAATATCAAATCCATACCACAAAGATAAAAAAAAGGCACACAAGTAAATGCATATTAAACAATATTGTATGAACGTACCTACGTTAGTGCAATAGAAATGCTTTTGACCATTATTGGAGATAACTTATCTGATATTCAGGAACAGGGCCGCACCCCAAAGACTTCTCATGCATTTGTAAACACCTACTTTCCCACGGCTGTTTCTCCTCTCCATACCCCACCTTCCTTCCTGTTTTTGTGTTTTTCAATCTCCCTCAAAGGCATTGGGAGGATCTGCATCTACATGCGTTGTCAGGCTCCTTGCTAGTGAATTTTGTCCTATAAGTACTGTAGTTTTTATATTCGAATTGGTAAAAATTAGAAATGACATGTGGAGTTGGTTTGCTCTCTTTCCTCAGAAAGAGGACGTCCTGGATACACTGGCCGGGGGCTTCCTTATCTTCTCTTTACCTGGTGACTGCTTGCTGCGCAAAGGTTCCCATTTTGACAACTACGGATTTGCAAGGCGATAGACCCAATAGCGACAGCTCTTTGAGTGCAAAGCCTATGCAAAATAGAAAGAAACTCAATTTAATTCAACTTGAATGCTAGCTATAAAGTCGATGCCAAAGTTGTCCGGCTCAGTTTGCTCACTCCACCCTTTTGTTCCAAATAGGATGGTGTGCATGTGGTCCTTTCCCCCCTACCTATTGCACATAACCTGTTGTCAGTCCTAGTGTGCACTCAGCCAAATCTCAGAATTTTAAATATTCATCCATAGGAAAGCAGAATGCTTGTAAGCACTTAAGTTTGATGATAATTTATTAGGCCTGTAGTGAAATCAGTTGAAAGATGCATGAAGTTATTACAGTTTTATACCGAGGCTGTTAGTGGCCTCCTGTCTGCCTCAGCTGCAGTAAAGATCTTGTCTGAATACTTGCTCTTTTCCTTTTTTAATCATAATTCCCTGCATCTCACTATGACCTTCTCCACAGTCAACGACGTGTTTCTACAATGGACAAAGAACAGCACCCATAATAATAAAGAACAGTCAACAATTTTCATTTTGAATTTCAGTGAAGGCGTTTAATGCACACAAGTTCCTTTTCAGAGCTTTGGTCTGCTGATCTCAGGTCTGATGTAACTTTGTTGTCAGCACTGCTATCATGAACTTGATAAAACATATAGAAAACATGTAGTGTACCAATACCATGCCACTGATCTTGATTCTGCACTCAGCTCTCTCTCCTTCTGGAAAACATCTGTTTGGACTGTGGCAATATGTTATATTACATTAATCATCACCTGCTGATGATGTTTCACAATACGATCCAGAGAGGAGAAACAAATCCCTCTGGGTTTGCATTAGCGAGGGTATCCTGCATAAAAAAAAATCTACCAAATCAAACATGTGAAGCTACAGGACCCACTGCAGCACCCGCTTGTGAATATGGGAGCAGCCAAAGGTAGCACGAACCTCAGCAGTGGAAGTCGGGGATTGGCTCCAGACTTTGTGCAGTGATGTTTTGTTACAAACAGAGGGAGCTGTAGTTCATTTTAGCGAGACTTCCTTCTCGTGAGCATAACAGATCCAAAAGAGCTCTAATAATTATTAATAATAACAATAATAATAAAAAGCTGTTAAGAAGTGTTTCTTGAATTAAAAATAATTTAAAGGAATGTAAAATATAAATACTCTGAGCTCGATCTAGTTCTAGATATAATAGAAACTAAGGCTATTAAGAAATATTTTCACATATTAAAGATATAATACCCCATTATAGTTTGTGCAGACTCTAGTGTAATTGTACATGGATTTATCATTGAGTAAATCCCACAGTTGTCCTGTTTGCACATTGAAAGTATACAAATACTGTTGTATTTGTTTATAATTATTTTAATGTTCATTCGGTTTATATTTGACTGGAAAAAGAAATGGTGACAATATTTTAGATCTAATTTATAGCTTAATATGCATTGCAGCATAGATGTTATTCTAGAGAAGATTCATCTGAAATTTTATCGATATCATTGTCTTTTTCAAATGCACTGTTTCTCCAAATACTGCAATAAAATGTATATAAGACAATCTGGAATGAATTGGATTTCCTTCAGCAACCAAAAAATCTGCAAACTGAGATGATTGTGTCACACAGTTGCTGCAGATTTGTCGGCTGCATGTGTGATGCAAATCTCCTGTTACACCATTTCCCAAAGGTGCTCTATTGGCCATTTGAATACAGTGAACTTATCGTCACATTCAAGAAACCAGATGATGATTTGAACTTTGTGACATGGTGCATTATCCTGCAGGAAGATGGCCAAACGTTGGTCATAAATGGATGGACATAGCATCAGGTAGGCTGTGGTGTTTAAATGAAGTTAAATTGGTATGTGCCAAGAAAATTTCCACACCATTACATCACCACCAGTGGTCTGAATTGTTGAAACAAGGCTGGATGGCTCTATACTTTCATGTTGTTTTCTACCATCTGTTGCAGCAGAAATGGAGACTGATTAGACCAGGCAAAGCCTTTCCAATCTTCTATTGTGAGCCTGTGCAAACTGTCACCTCAGTTTCCTAATCTCAGCTGACAGGAGCGGCGCAAATAAAAAAATAAACCTAAAAAAACAACAACAAAGAAATATACAAAAATTGTAAAGACTTTATTCAACTGTATTAAAGCACATGCATTATTATGTTATCCATCTGCTTATACTCACATCCTGACATACTACACACCCAGACAACAAATGTGCACTGGGTTGACACCTTCTGAAAACACCAGATATACATCATTTAGGATCACTGAGGAGGGAATAGCAAATATTATGTAAAGTGCTGGCATACCTTCTGACACACAGAAATGATGCAATTTAACCAACAATCTGCTTTTTCCCATGGCTACTACTGAAAGGCAAGAGTGTGAAAACATTTAAATTCCTGTTCATATAGATATCATATTACATAGAATATAAATCCACTGTGTGCATCTGTACTCAAGAAAATATAGTTAATCTTAACAGAATAAGTGCGCATTTTCGATCTTATCCATGCAAAGTGAAATGCTTGTGTTATTTCTCTCTGCACAGAGACCACACACACAACAACAGACCTGGCAAGTGAAGTGTGTTCTCTTTAAGGCTTCTTCATAATCTAGTGTAATACAGGAAGAGATCATTTTCACAAGATCGTTTTTTTAGTTGCAACATTCACATAATATGACAGTGAATCTCATGCAGCTGTGACAGGCCAGCCGTGTTTGGTCAAATGTTAACATGGCGTAGGACGCGACGGAGCGAGTGTCCATCTCGTGCGGTGCACATGGCAGGAAGGGGTATGGGCTCGGTCGTGTGCTCCACTGTGTTGAAGTGGCACTTCTTAAGATGGTTCGACATGCTGGGGATATCAGTGAAACCCCATGATAACACCGGGCTGAAGGCAGTGCTGAATCTCCACACCTGCAATGGTAAATAAACAAATTGTGCAAATGATAAAAAAATAATTGAGTCTGTCTTTAAAATATGGCCATGTATATATTTTTACTGCACATTTAATATTGGTAGCTAAAATAGTTATTTACATCGCTGCTTACAAGAAAGTGCACTAACCAATTTAGAGAAAAAGTTAAACACCAACACACAGTATATCACTTTTCTGCTTACTTTATTTTTGGTCTGCCATGACACAGTGCCATTAGCACCAGGGCTTTGTCTTCGCTCCCACTGCAGCTCCACTATGCCCCTGGTCTGGAGGAGACTGGCACACACCTCCCTCATAGTCCGTGATACCAATGACAGCTGGCACAAGCTGAAACTGTCCAGGAATCCAGCTACGTGCCACAGTATCTCAATAGGGAGCCCGCTAAATTGGTCAGACTGGGAGTCACCTGGAAGTTTCGCTTTTGGGCAAAGCTGGACTCCAAAGGACTTGAGGTGTCTATCGTGAATCACCTTTGCTCCCTGGACAGATGGATGAAACCTCCTTTGGGAAAATGTGCAGCCATAATATGCCAGGGGGCAGCGTTGCTCCATCCAACCATTGAGACCGGCATGAATGTCACCGTGGACATTTGTGAAATGGGAGGAAAACTGGTCCCGCCGAAATGACTGACCACAGACAAAGGGGAACATATGCTGGTAGCGGGGGTTAGGAGGGAGGTAACGGTTATGGGGGACTGCCTCGACCTCCAGAGCTTCCAGAACTAGACCTAGGCGCAGGGTACGGAAAGGGCTGGGGTAGGAGAGCTGTGGGGCAGCATGGTCACAGGCAGAAGCAGAGGCTATGTCACCCACTCTAGTGTTAGTTACTAAGATTGCAGCAGGAAAAGTGAAAGTCTGCGTGCCAAAGTTAACATGGTAACCATCAATATAGACTGTATCAGAGATCCTTCTGCACTCTCTAGACTCCTCTAAACAGAAGAGCAGGGCTGCTGTAATCAGATCTATCTCTCCTAGACCCATGGGGTCATCATCCTGCTCCAGATCTGAAGTATCCACTGCCTTGTCCTCCATTATGGGTTGCAACCTACACAATGACCTGTCTGGTGTAATACCCATTTGTCCATTAGAAAATGGGCCCCTAAAGGTCTGGTAGTTGTGAAACTTCCTCTCAGCTCCATGGTTTTCTGAAAGAAAGAGCCCTCTATCTTTCAGGACATGACCAGCCCTCTGTGCCACAGCCTGTCTGACATGAAGTGGAGAGGTCATCTGATGGGTCACTGATTCCTGAGAACCACCAGCGTTCAAGTTATCTTGCACTTCAATAGGACAGGCCGCCTCTACACAGGCCTCGGTTGCCCCTAAAAATGGTCCATTGGTTGTATTTACAATCATTACGTCTGTTTCTTTTAGAGACCCATTTTCACTCAAACAGCTCGAACAAACCCTTTCCTCCTTAATGGTGCTTTCGTGCAAACTATCTGAAGCAACAAGTGTTTCCTCTTCCAGTCCATTCTGAAAGTCTCCTTTGTTGCTCAATCTACTTTTCTGTATAGCAGCGTCTTTGTTCACACACTGTGTACTGCTTTCACCAGAGCTGGCACTGCTAACAAAGTCTAAAGCGGCAGCTAAGCTTCTTGCAGTCTCAACTGTGGCTTCATACAGTTTACCAAAGTGCTCCTCGTTCAAGCCATTAATTCCACTGAAAATTTTCTCCTTTGCTGAGCCTGGTGGGGGTGGTTGTGCTTGATGAGTGGCTGGCAGCTGGGAAGGTGACTGAATAAATGAGGAGGCCTTAGGAGCACATGTTTGCAAAGTGGAGTGTGTTGCTCTGCTCTCTTTACTAACACTGACAAGTGGCTCTCCTTGAGTGGTAGGTGCCATGGCAATCACCTTGAGGGACTCCAGTAGTGTACGCTGGTCCTGAAGGGCAAGCGCCATGTCCAACTGCTCCACCTCCTCCACCCCACGGCTTAGGCTTTCATAGGAAGTATAGTCCAGGCAGCTAACAGGCCATCTGTTCCACTCCATAGTGCAGCACACAACTCCAGCTGGACACACTTCCAGGTGAGCATACATCTGGTTGCGCACCAGGGTGGCGGGACAGCCATATCCACTGTTTAGGCAAGGAATCCTCATCAGTGGGCACATAAGTTGATGCTCATCCACTTTGCAGGAGTGAAATACAGCCCCACAAACCAAAGGACATGTCATAAGTTCACAAGAAATTCCTGGTTCAGGTTTGACCGTGCATCTCTGGGTAAAACAGGATGTGCAGTGAACATGGTCCTCCTCCATCTTCAAAGCAAAGTGGGGGGGTGACTCTGAGAGAAGATCCACAGTCCTGCCAAAAGAGAAAATACTGTAAGTGTACTACAGATACAACAAGACAAAACAAGACTTTATAGAATCATTATAGTTTTTTTCTATTTATAGAAACGCTTGATGGTGATGATAAATAGACAACAAAATCTTTTTGACACCTGTGAAGCAAACAGCTTTAATACAGTGTCAGAGCCTGAGTCAAATAACAGGGATGCTGTGTAACATATAAACAACAGAATGTAATGATATATGAAGCTACATATATATATATATATATATATATATATATATATATATATAAGTGAAATTATTACAATATGGGAAACGTTAAAACCAAGAAATTTAGTTTCATACATATTTCCTAAAACTGTACATTTCTGGGAGGCTATTTTTATAATACTCATTCATGTTATTAATTAATCCAATTCATTTTTAGCTTTTTCACCTTCACTTTGTTGTGTATTACACATTTTCCGGCCTTGTGTTGCCCACGCACCAATTAATTTGAAATGTGTTGTTTTGCAGTTTGCAAAAAACATTAAAAATCTAATTTTCAATATTGGTTGTGTTGTTTTTGTACTATTTTCAACTCATACACTCATACAGCGTACAATAGAGCGGAGAACATGAGATGACCATAAACACGAAAATTTTGACCTATCAAGTTAAAAAAAAAGTATATATTTAAATAAATATAACGTTCCTTCCACTTCTCATTACAATTACAATGTACAGCATCAACTTGGAAAGAGTCCACACTGGTAATTAGGAATATACAACATGAAGTAATTCATATTTCATCTCAACAAAAAGAATGCTATGTAGGCTATCTGGACACCATATGAATTATTTAACGCAGCATACTGCAAATTTGTTTTTACTGCAGCTGTTCTTTCTAAATGAGGAATATTAAAAGGTAAAACAATACAAGAAAGTAGCATTCTTAGCACTTACTTGCACACATAAAATAAAGGAAACTGTGAAGCCAGCATTGTAAAGTCCTGAAGCTTTGGTCAAGTCTTGAAAGGCTGCTATAATTACTACAAACCACCAGATGTCACTGTGAGACCTGAGAGCCATGTCCCAATACTTAAGATCTTTATTTCACTCAAACCGGGAGAAAACAAAGCATCAAAACTTCTTAAAATGTGCTTAATTAAGCTGTCATCTAAATACACCAACTTCATATGAATGCACTTTAAAAAAAAAAAAAATCAGAAGTGATAAAGCAAACCTAAGTTTTCTGACGTTTTCTTCTTCCCATGAATGAAGCCTGCACAGTAACTGTGAAACACTGCCCTCTCTCAAAGGATCCCAGACTCAACTGCACTCACATGACGCACCTAAAAGGCTGTCTCATACAGTACCTTATTAGGAAAACTCCCAGCTCAGTGGAGGAGGCTGAAACCTCTTCTTTTTCACATTTTGGACATGAAAATACCCTAATTCTAAGCATACTTTGAGTCTGCAGTGTGTTCTCTTTAGAAAAGTGGCAAACAACAATGACAGTAACTTATACTGAAAAAAACAAAACACACCTTTAGTTTGAATATATTAAACACAGTATCGTGTCTATTATGTCATTCACTGACAAGACTCCAGAAAAATCTCACAAAACAAATAAATTGTATCAAATCAAAATTAAGGACAAACAAAAATCTTCCTCTTTGGGAATTTGCACAGCCAGTTTAATTCCAAAGTGCTTAATAAAGGCTACTGAATAGAACACACTAAATAAAGTTAATATGTAGCCAGGATAAGCAAGTGATGGTGACAGTGATGTCTTTAAGTGCTGAAAGCACTTCTAAAGTGTACCGAAAGAACCTGGACAGGCAGAAAATACACTTACAGTGTAGCCATTCTCTAATTTCATGTGTAGAAAGATTTCAGTGATGGGAGTGCCAAATTACTCACAGCATCTATCTGTTTCTATAACCACTTTAGGCCAACGAATGAATACAAACAGGAATACATTTTAAAGTGAAACCCTATGCTGCCACTTCAAAATCTGGCAGCACACAGCATGTATGAATACATAACCCAGCACGCCACTAACATACACAGCATTTATATATATATATATATATATATATATCTATATATATATAAAAAAGANNNAAAAAGAATTCTTACTTTTTTACCAGCTCCAGTTTATCAAGCCATTTTCTAATGCGCGACACACATAAAGCTCGTACGCTGACAACAAAAATACAGCGTGCTACTTCACGTTTCTGGCCAAGTTTACTTAAAACAAGAGCAAAAAACAACAAGAAGCTTTTACTGCCGTGTACAGTCGTCTATAACGACTCCAATGCTGCAAGCTTGGTTGCTGTCATCTGCTCCCTCTCCATCAAATCAACTTGTTTTTGTAACAATGGCAGTCAGGCTTACACTGTTGGCTAACAGCTAGCTAGCTCTGAAGTTGAACGGTTCAAAACAACAGCGGAATAAAGCTGGGTTAACATGCAGGGCACTTCTCACCTGATCGCAGTGTTGGCAGCAAAAAGTCCGATCAAATGTGTTTTAATAATTCCAACAAACTTCACTGTTAACTGCAGTTACAGCTGTAAAGAAAGTGCTAACGATAGCTACTAGCTAGCCCTCTCAACCCTCTCTCTCTCTCTTTTTTTCTTTTTGAAACTTTATTGACCAAAATGAACAGCAGTTTTACACGGGTTATTTATTTATTTAAAATAATAATAAGAGAAACTGTCTAGCTAGATTATTACATGCAAAATACCAAACAATACAAAACAAAAATGGTGTTAATAAACATTTTAAAATAAAAATAAACTACACTGTAATCAGTTTTTACACACCATGTCATCTATCATAGCAATAATAGAATAAAGCTACTTTGATGGGCTATTTTGACAGTATAATACTGAAATCTGACCTATAAAAATACATTTGTAAGTAATATTGTATATCACTGGACCACATATAACTTCAATAATGAGTGTATATCGCTTTAATATTGTTACTTAAGATTTTATTTACTTATTTATTTACTTCCCCTGTTTCCCCTATGTGGTCTTATTTAAAATACAGCATAATTTATTAGTAGATACATTTTAAATCTGCAAAATAAGTAAATGAAGCTGTAAATGAAATTGTACGGAATAGAAATACAATATTTACATCCAGAAAAATAGAAGGAGAAAGTAGCATAACATAGAAGTACTTGAATAAATTACACTGAAGCAGTACTTCAGTAAAGTTCCTGAGTAAATGTACTGTGTTACAGCCCACGGATGATCCGATCCATGCTCTCATCCGTTGAGCTTTATAAGATTAACGGGATTTTAGTCCAATTGGATCAGTGGAGATGCAGCAGAGGGTCCAAATACATCAGACGACAATCCTGCGCACTCTCTTCTCGACATGGTCTGACTACAAATTAACTTTAATTCATTATAAATTACAAGTTTTACTAACTTGAGAGTAATTGCATCAGCAGCAGCAACCCAAAATTGAATACCACATTTTGAAAGCATACCGTTTCACCATGTCATCATGTCTTTGAAAACGGAAGTCATGTAAAATTTTGGGTCTGACATGGTTAGGAGTTTATTGCGTTACAAACCTTTTTCAAATAACATGCAGTAATCAATAACAAACAGGAGAGGCCACTGTTGCATCGTTTTTGCTAAGCCTTCTCCGAGGTGGAAAAGGTTGGACCATGCCTCAATTCATTGCTGTTAACAGAAGGACATGCCACGTTTAGAGGTCGGGGTCACCTACATAACACCACCACAAGACCTGGAGGAGATGACTCATGGACACATCAAAGCTGAGCAGAACCGAATACACCTGTCATGAGGTGTTGAAACAAGCTCACTATTTACATTATATAAAATCTAAAATGGTATTTTTTTTTAAGTAAAGGGCTGTGAGAATTTAATTTAAAGAAGCAAAAAAAAAAAAAAAAATCACATGGTAGGGTAGGCAAATCCTTTAACTAAACTTTCTCTTGATGCTTGAATGAGTGAAGGGCAGTTTTTTAGTACTTATACAGTCATGTGAAAAGGAAAGTTTAATAGCAGTAACTTGAAGTAATAATTTTCTATAAGACTTTATGAATCTCTCACATTATTGTGGAAGAATTTTGGCCCACTCATCTTTGCAGCATTGCTTCAGTTTATGGAGGTTTATGGATATTTGTTTATGCACAGCTCTCTCGTAAGGTCCAACCACGGCATTTTAATCAGGTTGAGGTCTGGATTTTGACTGTGCCATTACAGCACCTTGATTCTTTTATTAGACATTCTGTTGTAGATTTGCTGCTGTGGTTGGGATCATTGTCCTGTTGCATGAGCCAATTTGGTTAATCTTTAGTTGTTGGAGAGATGCCCTCACATCTGACTCTAGAATACTTTGATATACAGATGAGTTCATGGTCAACTCAGTGACTGCAAGGTGCCCAGATCCTGTGGCTGCAAAACAAGCCCAAATCATCACTCCTCCAACACAGTGCTGACAGTTGATATGAGGTTTGTGCTGAGATGCTGTGTTTGGTTTTCTCCAAACATGGTGCTGTGCATTATGGCCAGATATCTCCACTTTGGTCTCATCTGTCATTGTTCCAGAAATCTTGTGGTTTGTTCAGATGCAACTTTGCAAACCTAAGCCATGCTTTTTTTTTTTTTTTTTTTTTTTTTTTTTTTAGAGAGAATAGGCTTTTCCTGGCAACCCTTCCAGACAAACCATATTTTTTCAGTCTTTTTCTAATTGTGTTGTCATGATCTTTAACATTTAATATGCACACTCTGATCTTGGGGTGAATTTGCTGGGACATCCACTGCTGAGAAAATTGTGGCATTGTGTTAATACACACCTGAGTGCTCCAGACCAGCAAACTGATTATTTTTAATTCTTACCTTCATCACTCCACCCTCCCCTCACCAAGATGAAAACCATGCCTATGTGTGCACGTTCATGACAGGGTTAATGCAAAAAAAAAAAAAAAACATTTCAATGACAAAACAAATATTATATGTAAGACTCTTTGCACTGTTGCTTATAAAGTCATTCTTATGCTCTATTTTTAATAGAGGCTATCAATCCTCTACCATGGATGAGAAGGTCAGACATTGCTGCAAGCAGAACAAAAGGACCGGTAATATAAAGCTTTTCAAAACATTGACTGATGGCATTAATGTTTGAAGACATAAAACAGCTAGGTGAGACTGTTTTGGGGTGATTTATTTATGTATTTACAAACATAAGAAGCCACCATATTAATATCAGATGGTGGAAGCACTGCAAAGTCTAAATGGGAAAAAAAAATGCAATACCCAGTTTATAAAATCCATTTAAGTGATTCATTTCGTGTCTGGTTTGACCAATATTGCATAATCAGAGTAACATCTCTCTTAAGTCGTTGTTAGAAAGCCTTGCGGTCCACCCACGCAGACTGCACGCCCGTCCCAGTTGGCCGCAGTACCACACAGTGTCTCCTTCTTAAACATGTCACTTTTATTTAGGTTCAATATCAGATGCTCGCTCCCTGAGCCCCGGGCACCAGCAATGGCAGTAGTGACGCCTTTATATAAGTTTATTTTTTGATTCATACCGCCTGGCGTGAGTCACGACAAGGCTCTACTAGTTCAGAATACATGCCTCTCGGGAGGGGAACCTTTGCTTATGGTAATGGATGGGTGAAGATGAACCCAAAACCACATTCACGCACAGTTTCGCCACATGGGAGCGAAATGATTTCAGAATCCTCTCTGTAATCGTAGCTCACAGGGAGCAATGAACAAAATATGTGCATAAAAATGTAAAATGTTTTTTTTAAACCTTGTTGGATCAGGTCTTATGTCCTAACGGTAGATCAAATCTGCCTAAGGGTCGACAAACTGAGATCAGTGATTGGCCTTTGTTGACCTCATGACTGATATGTCATCGATCCCCTTTCGACCGAACGCTAGATGGCGCAACAGGCTCTGCTGCGTGCTGTCCGCGGTGCTGAAAACATCCACAGATTCTTTTCATGCTAGAGCCAGAGGCCTCAAGTAAACTCAAGTGAGTGGAGATATGAGAAGGAGGCTTCTCTCTGTTTGTTGTTTTCACTTCGCAGATCAACATCCTAAACTCTCTTCAGCTGCGGCGAGCTGTCAAACGACACAAAACGGCGGGTAACGCCAGACACCAGGCTAATCTAATGCTCTCTTTCCCTTTCAAAATATACCAAATGATTAAATACAAGTTAATTAAAATGATATACAATAGCATCCCTCACACACACACACACACACACACACACACACACACACACACACACACACACACACACACACACACACACACA
>JAVDPK010001260.1:418600-446979 GCA_034780415.1 Cichlasoma orientale | reverse complement strand
TTATTATTATTATTATTATTATTACTACTACTACTACTACTACTACTCATTTTTGTTGTAAATCGAGAGGTACCTTAGCCTGCACGACGGATAATAATAATGACATGTGAATATGTATATGTGCGTATTATCTATCTTGTAGCTCAGCCATCTGCTGAAAAGGTATTAAACTCACATAGGTGTCGATTCATATAAATGTTTTTGTTGTTCGGTTTTCATTAGAAATTAGATGACTCAAATCGTGAAGAATATGTCTGTGAGGGGATGACGAGTGCAGGCAGTAGTCCCAAAGACGTCCTTGTAACGTGTTTAGAAAGCGCGCTGTCCGCGGTCCTGAAATCGGCTGTCTGCCCGATCTTCTCAATGGATGGCAGGGACAGTAGCCGCACAAAACACAGCAATGGTCATTTGCAATAAAAACACAGAATTGTCTAAGGGGGTTTAAAGTGGCTGAGTGTCTCCACGCGCGTTAAATAGATGCATGGTTTGGCAGTCCAGACAGTAGTACTGTTGAACCACTGTTGGCCACAGATCAAGTGGGTGTCGGATAAATGCCTTGCTCAATGGCATGTAGTAGTTGATAATAGTGGCATAAGGAGGGTTGCCAGCTGTAGAAATGTGAAGCAGGGCGGTGATGTAAAGGAGCATGCGTGTTTAGTTAACTCTTTATTCATAAACGTTTGGCACATCTACCCTCGTTTCTCCTAGCTTGCATGTCACAGCAGTTTGTCTTGTTTTCCTGCAGGTGTGCGTGGATGCCTCCCAGGTGTCGTGCTCGCAGGTCATGGATGGGATAAACGTGGAAGTACCGGCAGACAGCAGATGATATGCCTGCACAGTTGGCACGGCTCACGCGATGTGGCACAACATGGCACGCGTAAAGATGGGTCTCTTTGCTATCCTGTGTCTCCCCACGTGTTTCTTTCGGGTTCTTGTGCTCTCCCACAGCAGCAGCATCTATGAGCGGTCGGTGGTCCCTCGCGCTGCTTCCCGCTCCGTGGCTCGCATGGACGGAGACGTGATAATCGGCGCGCTCTTCTCCGTCCACCACCAGCCGTCTGCTGAGAAGGTGGCCGAGCGGAAGTGCGGGGACGTGCGCGAGCAGTATGGCATCCAGAGGGTCGAGGCCATGTTCCACACGTTGGATCGAATCAACGCCGACCCCAACCTGCTCCCCAACATCAGCCTTGGGTGTGAGATCCGGGACTCCTGCTGGCACTCCTCTGTCGCCCTGGAGCAGAGCATCGAATTCATCCGGGACTCCCTGATCTCTATACGGGATGATAAGGACGGGTCCAAATGGTGTATTGACGGTACCCCATCCAACCAGCCACCACCTACCAAGAAACCCATCGCTGGGGTGATCGGACCCGGATCCAGCTCTGTGGCTATTCAGGTCCAAAACCTGTTGCAGCTCTTCAACATCCCTCAGATTGCCTACTCTGCCACCAGCATTGACTTGAGTGACAAGACTTTGTTCAAGTACTTCCTGAGGGTGGTTCCTTCAGACACCCTGCAGGCCCGGGCCATGCTGGACATTGTCAAGCATTACAACTGGACCTATGTGTCTGCAGTGCACACGGAGGGTGAGAGCATTTCACTAGTCATCTCTAAAATAATCATAAGATTATTGCACCAAATAGTCTTGTTGTCTGTGTGTGGACAAGCATCACAGAACAGTTGCAATTGATCCCAGAGTTTTGAGCTTGACAGTGATACATGTACTGTACAGCTTTTGGACAAGACTTTGTGGAAATCCTGGGTGTTTGATTCTCCATGTGTGAAGGGCAACTACACGGTTCATGTTTTGGCTGGATTCCCAAACAATTCACACAGACCAGCTTTTTTTTGTGTGTTTTATCTTTAGTGATTGCTTTAAGAGTATATGTTTTTCTACTGAGGGTAGCTGATCTAAGACACTTAATAACTGCTTTACTTCTCTTTGTAAATCACTCTGTACCTGCCCATCAGTTTTTAGCTTTTTGTAGCACATGGTCACATCACCTCTTTGTATTACATGTATATCCTTACTAGTTTGGAGGGTTGTGTTGGTCTCACTTACAGCAAAGCATCTTATATGCACTAAAACAGTGTTGTAGACGTCTTGCTTTAAAAAAAAAACAAAAAAAACCAAAAAACATGCACAACTGTGTAAGCTGAGTAAGCACTGGGTGCTCTGTTGTTTGTTCCTCCATCTTGGTGCATTGTTTGCTATTGAATTAGGATGCAAAGCTGGACTTTTTCATCATTATTAAAGTAATTGTTGCAAATTTAAAAAGTAGAAATCTGGCAGGGCCTTTGTTATCATTTAAAATGCAAGTGTTCATGTGGAAATGTTAAATTAACTCCACTGTTAAGTGAGAGGGATAACCCTGGACTGAAAAGTGACATCAGTGCTTAAAATTCCACTCAGTGCATATAAATTAAAATGAATATCATGTCTCATACAGTGGGCTCACTTTTGTTTTGAGAACTCTTTTGCTCTTTTGTTCAGATTAACAGCGGAACAGTGTATTAGGGCAGAGACAGGAGGTAAAAAGGAGAGACAGGTTGGGAAGACAAAGTAATTACTGTGACATGAATTATGTCCATGGCTTTTCATTAAAGTCTTGGTGAACACACAGTCATCGACTGTGCACCCAAATTATGAGTGACAGGCTACATTACCCAGGATCCCCCCTTGAGGAACTACATACTCATGGGGAGTGCAAAATGTCTTTGGAAAGTCTTATTATAGTCCGGTGTTGCAGATGGGCTTTGACACAGGTTGCTATCAGATAGATGAAGAGAGGGAGTTAGGGAGGTGTAGTACCTGGAGGCATAACTAGGTGGCGTCAGCTGTCTGACCTTCAATATACCTGCAGCAGGATCCTGTGGGACTGAAGTCATAATTTAAGAGTGATGAGAGCCCAGTCTGGGGACAGTGAATTTGATTGCATGCTGCATCGCTTACTCAATATTATAAGAGGAAGATACTTGTTCACAGTATAAACTTTTGAGCTTTAATTAACTGAAGGCATTCTATGTTTCAGTTTATTTAGACTTGATATATTTTGCCTTATGCAGACCTGACTCTGACCTTTGAGAAGTCCACTGATTTGTTTTGAGCTATCGTTACTCATCTCTGAAACTGTGGTCACGACTGTCTTAAGCTCATGAGTTCCTACTCCCTGCCACCTTATTCAAGTTATAATTGCAGCTTGTTGCCAGTAGCAACAGCTAAGGCTGTGAAATTGCATAAATTACCTGTCCCGATTATCATCCATCTGGTTGCAATGCTCTGAGTGGGTTTTTGGTGGTCATTGTCAAAAGGCCTGTCAACTAATGCACCACCACCCACCTGTCTCACAGCCGAGATGGAAGGAGTAAAATAATTGGATATCATTATTTCCATTTACCAGTGGGAGAATGAAATGAGGCAATTGAAAATATCATCAAAGGGCTATTGGAAAACCAACACATGGTCACATTGTGGCAGAGTAAATGCTTTAGTGTGATGCCTGTTTCAGTCGCCCTTGCTCTATAAAGCCATGCCATGCACAGATAGACTACTTTTTCCTCATCACCCATGTCAGGGGGGAACAGTGAAGGCAATCACACAATAACAACAGCTTTTTATTTAAAGGTATTTTTAATTTCCTTCAATCAAATGCAAATTCATCTTCCTGCATGCACAAGTGATTGACTTGTCTGCGTAATCCAGGTATCGTGCTAAAGATCCGTGGGCCTTATCAGCAATCCAGCCCGTGACAGATTGGTCAAGTACCGCAGTCCGCATGGAAATAGAAGATTTAGGCTCAACAGCTTTGCAGGGCTCCTGATTGGGATAGCGTGCAGTTAAGCAAGGACAGTGACCGTCACCCCTCTTGGCTTTGATTGCAATCACTAGCCAGCAAACTCCCAGACACTCATTATCAGTGGATCAGAGCTTCAGCTCGGTCAGGGCTTGATGCAATGAACAACTGGTGGGGTGTTGCGCTTTAAATTAGACATGTATGGTTGAAAGCAATTACATATATTTAATAATGTCACTGTGTTATTGCACATAAAAAGCCATGTAATGCATAACACCAAGATGTGCATTGTGTCCCATTCATTAAAAAAAAAAAAGCTTCATTTTTTGAGCTCTCAGTTACTGAAAATGAAACAGTCACTGTATCACGCACAAGAAGGCCAATGTAATAAAACACAGAAAATAAATTTTATAAGAGGCTAAATTTTCACTATTCTCACTATTTTTTTCATCTCCTACAGGAAACTATGGGGAGAGTGGCATGGAGGCCTTCAAGGAGCTGGCCTCTCAAGAAGGTTTATGCATTGCTCACTCGGACAAGATCTACAGTAACGCAGGGGAGAAACATTATGACCGCCTTTTGAGGAAATTACGGGAGCGTCTACCCAAAGCTCGTGTGGTGGTGTGTTTCTGTGAAGGCATGACTGTCCGAGGTCTGCTGATGGCCATGAGGCGACTGGGGGTTCATGGGGAGTTCCTCCTCGTTGGCAGGTGTGTGTGTGGTTTTTTTTTCGCCTTTTTAATTAACAGTTCAGAGTCTTTCTTTGGAAGGCTGCGAGATGCTGTGTTGTCCTCCTGATGTGCATGTCACCAAGGCAACTGAGAAGAATTAGACCACATACCAATAGCACAGAATAGAAATGTTCTCCAGCAATGAATAATTGGCATTTCTGTCACCAAAAAAAGCGGCAAACAATGCCTCCAGTCCATTCTCTCCATGTCCATGCTGCGTTTCATTTGTCTGTATTTTAAGGCGATAGCAGTCATTTCTTATTTTCAAATGTATATGCATATGTATGTTCGTACACATGAGGGTAATCCTGAATCCACCTTCATCATAAGAATCTATCCCTTTTAAGGTTATTCATCCTCCTTGAATATTCACCCAAGCCTTCCTTTTTCATATTTCTTCTCTTCCTTACTTTCCCTGTCATTTCTGGTGGTGGATTAGTCACTGGAAAAGGGCAAGTAGAGTTGTCTCACACACTTATAGTGTCACATTACACCATGAAATCATCCTCAAGGAACATTCACAGTTGTCAATAAAAGTCACAGCATATTTGATGCTAATTTTCAGTTCATTCCTGCAGCATCTTTCCCTTCATTTTTGGCTCCAGTCTGTTGCAGACCATTTCAGTTGATTATTTTTAATATGTATTTTGGTACATATGGCAGAATACATGCACTGTAAATGTAATATTTTAGACATACTGTTGTTACTCAAAGTAAGTAATGTTTTTTGAAGCTAGGACACACAACGCAGTACAGCGACTTCCATCATTTTTGTATCTTCATACATATCAAAATCTTGGTCATAGTCCAGTGAATTCTCAAAGAATAGAATCCGTGTTGTTCTGCATAAAAAAGATGTATGAACCATTTCAACACTGGATGTTGAATTACAGGTGAAAATTATTTTACAATTAACAGTTATTGGCTGTTTTTTTTTTCATTGCACACTTAGAAAACTCTGCAATGCAGTTAATTCTTGCTAAGTTACATGCTAACTTACTTTAGGATGTAAATAGTGTTTCACATGTCAGTGTCAGTCAGCACCATTATATTTGTTGAAGTCAGTAAACTCTTAATTAGATTGTGATTTTCATTACAAATTGGTGTGTTTTGAAAGAATCATTTCCTCTTTCTAACCGTTGATGTTCAGGTGTCGCCTCAGTCTCTGAAGCTGATCTCTTGATGAGGTGCAACAGCATACATTTGATCAGTTTTATTTTGTTTTTCACTCAACAAATAAACTTTTAGGGGAGAAAAGTTGACCATGAATTGTTAGTCTTGCTATTGAGCCTCTTGATATCAATCTAATATAAGTATTGTTTGTGTAGCTAAAGCCTCATACAACCCATCTTTCATTGTCTTAGATTCCAGCTTCTTTAAGGTGAAATGAAACACTGTGCTAGTGATTAGTGGATTTCCATAGGCACGATTTGGCTTAAAGAGCAACAAATAGAGACATGAAGAAAAAAGGGGATAAATAGCAGGAAAATGACATGCAGTAAAGCTCCGATCAACCTGGAAATGAATTTCAGATAAACTGCTGATGGCATTTGCACCCATGTGATATGATCACTAACCACTTACCTATCAAGTTGCCCTGTATACAAGTTGTCAACAACAAAAATGCAACATCAGCCGCATTCTGTGGAATGTGCTATGTTCAATGGATACATGCATATTTAGGTTTGTAGCAGAGGATGGCACTCTTTCTTTTTCAGAAGCCTTTTAAATTATCTATTATAATGACACTCTGGGATTGGCCGCATTGCTTCCCATATCTTTACTTTTCTCTTTCCTCCATAGGAGATGGGAAAAGTGTGTCTTTTTTTAGCTTCTGTGAAAGTCTCGATGGGCAGAAGAAATGCTTCTGGGTCAAAGAGAGAGAAAGAGAGTGAGAGAGAGAGGGCCAACACATGTAAAGCCATGTGTGTGTATGAATGAAGCTGGCACACAGGTATTAGCGTATCAAAGAGAAGCTTGTTTTCTTAGTTTATGCGTTCACCTCCAAGGACGCTTTTATGAGGTGCATATGCATCAGTTTGTTTATTTGTGTGTGCATATGTGCAAATCATAGTAAATGTGGTAATGTACCACCAGAAGCAAAAAGGCACAATGAAAAGGGAGAGAAAAAAAAGTCTCCTGCACATTTTTGATGAATTTGCATGCGGTGATCAATATTTTGGTACTAGCAATAACTGGGAAAGTAGGTCACTTGTAATGAAGAACTGACACAGTGCAGCTCACTGTTTCAGTCTTGCAGCCTGCAAGGCTAAAACAGTTTGGTTTCACTCTCATCTGCATTGTTTGCGGTGGCAGCAGGTAGCTGATTTCAATGGGAAAGCTGCAAAAACCCCACTTTTCACTACCTGCCCAGCATTAAATGGTAGTCGGGCAAAATTACCAACCTTGTGTCTGCTGGTTATGTAAATTAACAGCTCATAATATCAAGTTAAAACATGGTAATAAGCCAGTGCTGTGCTTATAGGTTGTTTTCCGCCTCATATACTGAGGCATTGCACGCAGGAAATATGGAACACAAGTATTTGAGTTTCTTTTAAACAAGCAAACAGCCAAAATAGTTTTCTGTATATTATCACCTGCACAGCACCAGATAGGTCTATTGAATGGCTTAAGTTCAACTTGATCTTCATCACACAATGCTTAAAATCAGAACAGTTAAAACATGCCAAAGCAAGGAATAATATCAGCAACAGTCAGGGTGCAATTATGAGTTTCTATAAAATCACACAGGCACTCTTGAGGCTTTCAAAGCTTTTTTCACCAAAATAATAAAACATCCAAATAGTGTCCCCATCAGGCCAATCAGTGTACTAATTAAAATGTAAGTACCAGTAAAAAGAAGTACACTTCATCACAATTATGCTTTTGTTTTTTGTGATAAGTGTACAAGTGAGGATATTTGAGTTTAAAATATGATGCCAACTTATTATAGTCAGCATATTTTTTAAAAGATAACAAAACAAAATCTGTGAGATGATAAAGGCAGATACTGCAGCCTACCTTTTTTTTTTCAACATTTCAATGCATATCCCCATTTCATTGTTCTAAAATTAAAGCAGCATAGTTGATGTACCAGACATAAATGTTTGCAATATTCAAGAGCAGGCAGTGTTGCGGTTTTCCTTCCATGTCTCATATATTGAGATGATCATAGAACGCCACAGAAGTAGACACAAACATAGTACAGCAGTGGCTGCATGAACTACAAGTGGGCATTCAGGGATGTTTGAATCTGAGAGCCTTTGTTGTTCCGTGCAGCTAACCTCCTCTTCAGACAAGGGCCAGGTGTGGCAACGTGCTCGACTCACTTCATCCCTTATCTACGGTCTCTGCTCTGCATTACTTCCACACTTTACATCCACTCCACTCTCGTATTGTCAGTCAGAGAGCCTCTTGTTTTTCTCTCTCTGTTGTCAATCATGATTTTGCCAATCATTTGCCTCCATTACTTTGCGACTGCCGGCATACACACACACACACACACACTAATACGCACATGCACACATTGCATAAAGAGACAACATTTGTTCCTTCCATATATTCTGGCATGGAGATCCAGAGACACATTGGCAACATAGCTTATCCACTTCAGTCCAATCAGGAAAAACACTGACGTCCATCTTCTTGTTGTGTTCAAGTACATTTCAAATTTATTCCATTCTATTAGATAATAATATCTTCTGCAGAACCATGAGACAGAGTGAATCATAAAGCACAAGCAATGTATTGATTCTGAACAAAAGTGAGTGAGTGCAGCTTAGTGAACAGCTCAGGAGAGCCAGGCAATTCTGCGATAAACTGGTCGGAGATGGAGTGACTTAGATGATCACTGGCTGCAGATTTCTACTAGTCTGTCCACTGAGTAACCTAGTGAGAAGAAAGAGACAGAGGCAGAAAGTTTGTAGAGACACACAGGGGAAAAGAAGAAGAGGTCACAAAGCTAAACATAACTGGGAGCAGGTTGTGTTAGTTTACTATCTCTAAAACAGTTCCTGTATATTTAAAAGCACCTGAAAATTCTGATGCTGAGTCACTTACACCTCTCCAGAACAGGCTCTCTCAACATTTAATGTGTACAATGCCGGCTTTCAAAATCGCTGCAACATGAAAAATTGAAGCATCACGAACTCTCATCAGCACATCTGAAAATGGAGACTCTTATATTCGTGTTACACCAAACTCAGCTGCAAACCTGAAAGTTACGGTGGTAACCTGCAGCTTTGAGTGATGCTGCAACAAATTGCTGTAAAAATGTTGGAAATTTTGTGAAACTAAAGTGTGTTTTTTTTTCAGAATAAAATTGAATAACTTAAATATTACATGGGAGTTATGCGCCACATTAAGTGGAAAATGGAAAAGATTAGAGGGAGTTTTATTTTACATAATGCATTTAGAGATTAAAGTCAAAATGTTTAAAACCGAGTTGAAAAACTGGTTTGAGAGTTATGCCCAGTGTCAGAATAAAGTTAACATCTATGACGTCCTCTATAAAAAGCCCTGTGCAGATGAGCCCATCATACTTTTTTCTGAAAAAATGGTTTAATTAACAAGGAAATGACTTCTCTTTTAGTGCATTATCACAGAGGGGTAATCAGTATTCGGAGTCACACAAATTTGGAAGAGGTGGTCCCATCGATGGTTAAATCTTTGGGTAGTACAGGGAGGGTAGGTTGTATGACAGTGCACAATAAGACACTTGATCAAGTAGTTTGGCCTTGAAGGTGTGGAGCTCAGGCAGGCGACACTGTTACCACAACAAATGCCCTGTGACACATACATTAATACAATAAACTGAACCCACATGGCATTCACATCACTGGTTTTAGCTCCTGCGTTGTGTGAATTGAAGCTGATTTCTGATTTCACTTTTTCTTTAAAAAGGACGCCAGCTTTAGTCTTAAAATAAGATTTTAAATTCACAAGTAGAACTTTGTTCCTAATATTTCAACTACGTTCTCAGAGGTTTGACTTTATTCTCAAAATGCAACATTTAAAAAAAGATGTCCTTCTACCTTTTCCCCTTAATGTGGCCCCAAATGCTTCTTTGTAAACAGTTGATGCCTTTGATGGAAATGGCAGATATTGGTATATATAGGTATATATAATATACTGAGTTATATTTTACAGTAGGATCACAAAGGATATAACAGCATAATGACAGCTGAACAGCTGACAGTATTTCACTGTAAAGCTTGTATGCCATGTAACACAGTAGTGTTTCTTTGCAGTGAGAAACAGTTGTTGTAGATCGCAAATGTGACAGAAATGCATCATTAACAAATCTGACAGTGCTGTGTATGTGTGTGTGTGCGTGTGTGTGTTGAACTGAGGTTTCCTCGGGCCAACACCATTAAAATCTCACAGTCACAGGAGAGCTCTGAATCTGGAATGTTAATTTCAGTTATGCAAAGAAATTTCGGTGGCACTGAACTCTGCTGAGCTGTAGTTTTGGAAATTTCAAAAGCTGGATGTGCATTCACTGTACAGAGTCATTATCATTCCCTCTAAAGTCTGTAGGCCTACCATTCTTGGTTTCTGAATGGCAGCATGGAGTGCATCCACCTACTCATTTGCCTGCCTGCTTGCGCTCTTGCAATTAGTATCATTCGTTTTCTCTCTCCCTCTAATGCTGCTTGAATGCTGTTATTACTAAACATCATTTGCATAAGCTGCTTTTCCACATGTAACGCTCATTTCTGTCCCTGTCTTACAAACACAGTTTTGGTCTGGGTCCCATTTTGAATGCTCAGTTCTTGTTTGCATTTCATTCTTGACAAAATGGACACTGACACGGGAATGCGGATGTTCTGCCTCTGGAATGGCTTGGCACCAGTCATTAACACAGTATGAATGCGTCTTTTGAGACTGCACTGAGGTGCAAAGAAAGCTGTGAGCCCATATTGTGTGCGTCACGTGCATTTCTGCATTTTGCCTGTCCTATTCAATTTTCTGTAATAAGGGGACTCTGAGCTTGAATAAATGAAATGTTTATGGCAAGAATGAGACGCACACGCACAGAGAGAGGGGAGTTGTGGTGGGACACATTTAGATGCTTTTTCCCCCCCCATCATCTCTGAGGCTCTCATCTCCTCCCCATCTCAGGAAGGAAAGCGAGGAGGATGTGGAATTCTGCCTATTGACTTCTTCTTGCGAGTAATTTGGCAAATTGCAGGGCTTAAGCAAAGAGAGATGTTATCGCTGGTAATATAGCATTGAAAACACCGCCAAAATAAATGGGTATATTTGCCATCCAGAACTGTAGATTCAGAAAGGGTTAAGACTGCATTTTTGATACTGTGCTTGGGTGTAACTCATAGTAACTCGCACCGAGTCAAATCTTTTAAACATGTACTTAAAATAAAGGAAACTCAGTCATTTTTTTTTTTCTATTTAGAAGTTGTTTCAAACTTAAATTCAACTCTTCACAAGAGTTTTCCATATGCTGCTTTCCATATGCTGCAGGGCAGTGTTTTTTCATGTTATCTTAGATTCTCCTCAGCTTTTCTTTCTGGATGACACAGTCTTATCCCCCCCGCAAACGGTGATGTGCTTCATGTTTTCTTACCAGCAACAGCTTCCTTTTGTTGGGCTTCCAGTTTCCAGCAAAATCGTGACTGATAAATCAGTCCTGAATGCAAGGATTCGAGATCGAGAGCGAAGGTGCGGAAGGCAGTGGAAGGGCTGGCAAGAAAATAAAGAAGCAGAGAAGGGAGGCGGACCACCAAGCCTCCCTCTTATATTATTCTCAGCGTGTGACATGACCTCGTTCTTTTTGACCCTCTGCACTAAAGCAGCGTGCAGGAAAGTTTTGCGAGAGTTTCTGTGTGTCACGTGGGAATTAAGGTCAGTGCATTTGTTTGTTAGGAGAATGGGATTTACAGTACGGCTGGAATAAAAGGCTCGTGTGCCGCTTGCGCTACAGTCGCCATGGAGATTTTGTTTGGCCTCGAGATGGAGTTGGTGTGATCGTCTCGCTGCAGATCTGTCATTCAGTCTGTCAGCGGGGCTCCACAGAATGCAGCACAATAGTCGCTTCTCAGAAAATATGGCTGACATCTGAAAAATTCCTCCCAGCAACAACAGTAACAAAGATGGTAATTATAAGATAAGAACACATTGGTGGTGATCGTTCAGTAATGGAGCTTGGCTTGCGAACACTTGTGGCTCTGAAAGTACTGTATATTCAAGTTGAGTCAGAATTCGTGATTACATCTGTTTATGTTCCACTGAGCAAGGGAGCACAATGAGCTACAACTGAATATTTATAACACGCCTCTGATGTTAATTGAAAGCAGCCACACATTGTCAAGGACATCTCCCTCTTTCCAATTGATGCCACGTGCTCCCCGGTGCAAAGGGATGGGCGAACGACATTGGAGTGATCAAAAAATAGAACTCGGGCTTTGCATCTGGACACAGTTGTCAGATCCAGATTAGTAGAAGCTGAGAAGCTTTCTGCTGCAGACGGCTAACAGCGGAGCAAAGGGAGCCGGTTATAACCGAGAGAGCAGTGAAAGATGCCACACAAAATATGAACCTACACTCGAAACACCACAAATCAGTCAGAAGAACAAATTCTGAAAAAAAGACTGACTGAAAAGAAAGCAAACAAAAGCCATGCTTGATAACCGTTTGTAATTTAAATCACAAACATTGTTTTTCAGCCTTTTTCTATATTTTTTTTCTGCATCACTTACATTAGGACCGCCTCAAGTGTTGGACAGTTTCGCAGATGAAATAAGCAATTGGAATTTATCATCTTGGGCTCTGCGCTATTCTCATGTAACATTTGCACAATCTAAAGCAAAGCCTCTGGATAGGGTTCACCCCCCCCCCCCCCAACCCCAGCTGGGTAAAGCAGTGGGCTGAGGAAAAGCAGAGGCAATCTGCAGTGAATTCCAAAAAAAAAAAAAAAAAAAAAATCAGTGATGTAATGTTTTTACCTAAAAGGTCTCTGTGAAGCAAGTGCATCCAGATCTACCTCCCTGGCTTGTTTTCCTGTAACATATAAATATTTATTACTTATGCATTATTACTTTTCTTATGGGTAATGAATAGGGTACAAAGGCATCCTCATAAAGTAGTGCATTATGTCAATACATATTACACAGTTTGTCTGACCAAATGAGGTTTTGATGGAAT
This sequence comes from Cichlasoma orientale, assembly GCA_034780415.1. NCBI lineage: Eukaryota > Metazoa > Chordata > Actinopteri > Cichliformes > Cichlidae > Cichlasoma > Cichlasoma orientale. The sequence goes on along the minus strand of JAVDPK010001260.1, from coordinate 434,291 downwards.
TTTGTTTTCCTAATTTCCCTTTTTTGTTAAATGTTGTATTTCTTTTTGTTAATATACTGAACAAAGTTGCAGATTATAGCACTATATCAGTCATACAGCCCAAAATGATACAGACTAAATCACAAAATCACATTTTGCTAATCACAAAAATTATTGTTAGTTCCAGTCATACAAGAAAGATTGGGCATCAGGGGAACGCGCACCTTAATCAAAGTGAAACGGGATAATAAATCCTGTAGTTTTATTGCAACAATCTAATAAAAAATATGATCAAAATGGAAAGAAAAACATCTAAAACAACATTTTCTTAAGTCTTACATAGAGGTTCTACATTAAATTAATCAAGTATTAATAAAATGTCACTGAGATTTTTGTGATGGGAGTTAGTATTGAACTGACATCCCTTGGCAGTAAAAAGCAAAAAGTATTTTTTTTTTTCCTCAGCAGTGTTCCCTGTCATTGTGGAGGACAGTGATCTCCCAGCTCAAACTGGAGCATGATGAATAAATAAAAGCAGCCTGGATAGGCTTTAAAGGCTTCCCAGCAAACCCGGGGCCTCTGTGCCTTGCTGCTATGCCGCCAAGTAGCTAACAAGCCACCGCCACTTCTGTTTTAACTCAGAAGAATGCAGATTGAGATAAATAAGAGAAAAGGAGGAGAGAAGGGAGACAGAAGAGCAAAGAGGAGAAAGAGACTTTTGCAGGCAGAGCGTTAATGCTGAGCTAAAAAGACTGGCTCCTCTATGACTAGTTCTTCTACTCCCCGAACAGTTTCAAATTAATTAAGAATGTTGTGGGATCAGGATGAAGATGGAGAACTGAGAACTAAAAAAATACCCCTAAGAGGCAGTGTTGCTCAAAGCAAAGAAAGCGGCATTGAAAATGTCTGAAACATTTACTTGTACTTAAATAGTGTTCTTAAGAAAATTTCTGAGACACTTTTTATTTATTGGAGTATTTTACTTCATTATATTTTCCACTCTGTTGGAAAAGCAGTGTACTAATGTTCACTACTTTCCTGCAAATCACATGTTCACCTGTAACATGTGACGCTTGTTTGTTGTTCAGGTGAGGCTTGTTAAGGAAAGTGCTTCTTGTAAGCATAATGAGCTTCATGCTCATTTGTAACTTCTTTGTATGTGTTGTTATGATATGATGCAGTGGTGTTACTAGCCTATATGTCCATCAACGTTTGGCTGTCATTATTATTCTTGGGGGCAGAAATGAATAGTTACTTACTGGTTGAAATGCTTGAGGTCGCGAGGCTTTTAGTCGCCAATACAGTACTGTGCAAATCTATCCCTCATTTCTTTATATTCTGCTACCAAGGAGCCAGACGTGTTGTAATTTTTTAAAAGTGGTCTTGATCAATAGTTCTCCAGGCTTTCTGGAGGTCTTTCAAAGTTTTTCTTTGGCCACTGGCTGCTTTATGACTTGTTTTCAGTCCCGTCCTTGTAAGGCACTTAAAAAAAAGGACTGAAATGTCCTTCATGAAGCCTGGAAATCTATTCCTCCAGTCTGAAATCATAATCAGACATTAAATATATGATTTTATTTTTTAGAATGAATAAATGCTGGCCTTCTATTGTGCTGTGAATGACAGGCAGACAGATTAAAAGTTTTTCTATTAACTAACTTTAACTTTTTGTTTTAACATTTGCACAGAGCAATTAGGAAACTCTTGACTCCCCTATCCTTCCCTTTCTTCTTTTTAAAGTAACTCTTCTCATTCATCCTCCAGGGGAAACAGTGCATGTGATTAAATCTCTGCCCTGCCAATTAATTCATGGCTTCATAAATATACAAATGTGCTATCAAACTGGAACTAGATCATCCGGCAGGGTGAACGGAGCCCTCAGTCTACTCTCTGTTGTGTACAGTTCTGTTAATTATACAGCTGTGCTCCTCTAAACAATGCCACACATCATCAAGTCTTAGTAAGTTATCAAAATATGCTCATCCTAATGCCAAGCATATGGCGTTGAAGGGATAGCAGCCTGCTGACTTTACTTGCCGAGATAAATACTGACTTAAATCATTAAGTAGAGTAATGCAGTGTATTTGGAAAGTAGAGAATAAAGGGGAACTGAAATTCAGCATAGAATGTGAAAGATCGCCTCACTCTAATAAGTTTTACTCTTTTAGTCTGTAAACTTTGTAGATCCATTTGTGAACGCACACACACGTGCACGGACCACGCGGCAGATCAGTGTTTATCACCTCCTCCCCATAATATGAGCATCAGGTATTTGCTTAAAAGCTAAAAAAAATGAGTAATTTACTCTTATACCAATATAAAGCATCTAAAGGCATCTTAATATTAGATCCTACAGCTTTTTCACATCATCATCCCGATTCTGTGCTCGCCTGGCTTCCTGTCAAATTTAGAATTTAGCTCAAAATTCTTTTAATTACTTTTACATAACATCATAATTGATCTAAGCTGTTCAGGTATTGTCATTATTATATCATTAACTAAGAATTATATTGCAATATTTTCAGGAATGTGTTCATTCTTACTGCCTCTCTGTGGGAAAACTACCAAACCAACGCTCTCGAACGGCAGCGACTCCTTAATCTCCTTAAACAGGTGTTCCTCAAGTATATCTAACCCAGGTTATGCAATAATGGGCCTTTCCGATACGCGGCGTGAACATTGAGGCGACATTAAATCAGATTTGATCCCATTAGGCGTCCCTCTGGTGGCCCCGCAGTTTTGATGAGCTGTTTGGAGTCCTGCCAGACAACACCATCCTGAGAGAGGCGAGCGAGAAAAGAGAATGTCATTTTACCTCATCACAAACTCCACTGTGAGAAACAGTCAAGCATGTCTTCAGTGCGTTGTGCATTATTCATGTCGCGTGTTGAACAGCACTTCTCTCTCTCTCTCTCCATCTAGCTCTTCTTTTACCCCCTCTTATCTTTTAATCTAAGAACAGTCTGCTATTCTCTCAGATAAAACCTGAAGTGCACTGACCACATTAGGCCACATTAAATGCAGTTACCCTGCTACGTCTGTTATGACTTGGAACATAGAAAGAGAAATATTTAAACTAGTGCACAAGTCTCGTATCTCTCCCTGTACTACATGTACTTAAATGTAGAGGAAGGGACAAAGACTGGATTCACTTGGAGTAAATGAAGGAAATGTGACCAGGACTAATGAAGTTCACGTGCCTCTGACTTAATTAGGAGGGAGAAAAGGATGACTCAGCTGAATTGTGGTCTTTAAATATACAGCGCAAAATAAAGTAAAGAATTTGAAATCTTTTAGCCAAATACAGCCTGCTGTAGTTACCCACAGAAAACAAATGTTACGCTGTGATTTCAGAACACCATACTGCGGTAATTTTTTTTTTGCCCACTCACAATTACCTAACACTGTTGCTGTCTTTAACAATATTAGCTGCATGCAGCAGAGGATAATTTAATGAATCTCAGCCTGCCTCGGTGAACAGCAATCATTACAAGTTATTGGAAAATATTTTTCATGTCGTTTTTGCTTTAACAGTTAGACAAAGCACACCTGTGTCAACTTATGATGCACTGCAATATGTCAGTACAAGCTCACAAATCCACACATTGCTACCAGTTTATCCAAATATGCAAGTCTGTTCCTCTTAGATGCACCACATTGACCAAAACACAGTTAGATGGCACTGACTGAACCTTTTTTTTAAGGGCGGGGGTGCACCCGGATCAGGTTGCGAATCTATCACAGGGCTCACACAAAGAGACAACCAACCATTCAAGCTCACATTCATGCCTACAGCCAATTTAGAATTGAAAGTGAATCCAACATGCATGTCTTTGGACTGTGGGAGGAAGTTGGAAAAAAATGGAGCTATATAGCCCATGCAAGGAGAACATGCAGACTCCATACAAAAAGGGCCCCAGCTGGCCAGTGGATTCAGACCCATGACCGTCTTGTTGTGTTTCAACAACTGCCCCAAACATAAACACTGAAACTAACCTAACCTACAGCATGTACACACAGTACTGTAAATGCTATGGCTTATTTAACTGGCAACAGTACACACTTGGAGCCATCTGGACCAAGACTGGGCAAGCCTTTTTGAATTAGTGATCACAGCTCACTATAACACATTTATCCAAACGAGAACTCTCAGAAGTGCTGGGACAGGTGATTAAAACAGCCCAGAACATCACCGGCACTCATCTAACGAGCGTCAGCGACACCGTCAAGGTGCACAGACCAAATGATATTAAAAGACAATACCCGGCCCCGTCACAGCCTGTTCACCCTTCTGCTGTTTGGCAAGCAATACAAAAGTATTAATATCAGACTTCAGTATGCTTTTTTTCCCCCCTCAGGCTGTGAAACTTCTGAACTCATCCTACACAAGCCACAACAACAGTTAGTTATTTATTCATTAAGTTATCACTGGTTGTTTTATCCCCTGGAATATGAATTTTGTCATACAAGAACAATGCTTCATCATAACGAGCATTGTCATTTAGTTTTTATTAGTTTGGTTATACGTCACCTGGTGCTGATTGCACCCGTTGTGCATTCATAGATTAAGAATCAGGGGCATAGACCACACAGAAAAAGTATTGCTGGTTGTGGTTTTTAATCAATTATTTGACAGAATTGAAGATATAGAACATTTCATCGCTATTATTTGAGTTTCGAGCTCCTAGTCAGTAAGCTGATCACGGTGTGTGTATGTGTGTGTGTTTTAGGCCACAAAGCCTGTAGAGAGAGATGACAGAATCAGAGGGTCAGACATCATGGTCAGCTGAAGATACTTTAACAATGTCTGGATGACATGGGGTTTATTTTTAGATTTTTTAAAATCTTCTGCAGGCTCAGTGTATGAAGGAACCCACATGAATTTTAGCATGAGAAGGGTAAAATAGCTCAACCATAAATTCTCACAAATTAGTCTGAATGTCTCCTTTTTCATGACTGGCAGTAATTGTTGAGCAAAAGGTCAGAGACTTCGACCTGCACCTGCACGAACATGCACACGTCCTTATCCATCACCCAGAGCAGCTTGTGTGTGAGGTGCCTAATTGGTTCGATGGTGAGTCATATCTAATTGGTGTGTAGCTGTCTATAGCTCAGGTACCTCGAGGCAGTAGACTGGAACCCACATAAAATAGAGCATAAAAGATAAAGACGGCAAAATCTGAAGAGCAGTACTGCTGGAAGCTTTCAGTGGGACAGGGAGAAAGAGTGAGTTCATTGTGGTGTTATTTATCTCTTAATTTGTTTTTCGGTGTCGCCATCACTGGTGTTTTCCATCTCTCTTAGAGCCCAAATCAAATTAGCTCAGTAGGCTAGAAATTCTTGCACAGAGGGTTACAAAAGTAAACAAACAGGGGAGCTGACGCGATTGTGTAAAGTCTGCATTTATTGTTGAGGCGCTATTGCTGAGATGATTACGGTCTTCTTAAATTGAGGTTTGCTGCAGGGGACTTGAGATAAGTCCCCAAGCTGCCACGCTAATTTAGCACTGTACAAGAGCAGAGGCTGCAGTCTACCTATTTGTGTTGGAATCTTATTTAAATAAAAATAGTTCCTGATTTAGAGTTTTGACTTGTGCTAAGATGCTTTTCTGTCATCATTTTTGCCTTGTTACAGCGAATGATTTTTCGGTACTTTAGTGATCGCTAAAAAAAAACCCAAACTTTTAATAAGGAACTAAAGAATGTGCTTTTGCTCTGAGAGCGGCTCTACTGCTAAGAGTTAATGATCTGGACAGTGATAATAGTGATTTAGTGCAGTGATTTCAGTTTAACGATTTGGTATTACTTATTGCTTTGTGCTTGTGCTAAACACCTTTCCTCTCCTGACTAATATGATTATGATTAAAGCAGACAATCCGTCTACTCGTACAGTGATACTTAATTTACAGCCTGTGAGACAAATGAGGCCCGCAGCAGGATGACAGCTGGCCTGCCAGCCATATTACAATTCACTTTCACGTGTAACCGATACATCGGCGACTAAAATGCATATACAGCTTTTGATTGCGGTAAAATATCTCATCCAGGACCGCTATATTTGGTGGTATGGCTCTGTTTTGGGACCTTTCTGCCTTTCCAGATGCAAACATGGAAAGCTGGATGCAGGGAGAGCAGCAACAAGACTGCCCATACAAAACATAGCAGGCATCAGTGACAACAAGTACATGTATGGCACTCATTAAATCACACATAATAGGAAAAGAAGACGCTGGTGTGGAGGTTAGTTGGAGTGTAACTTGTATGCCTGTGTGAGATTTGCCCACTGGATACTCATGGAGCAAATAGAAGGGTATCAGCTGAGCCATATCAGCTGATGCAGGCTGGCATTAAGATCAGCTGATCAGCTGGGGTTGTTACCTTTGATCTTGTGGTCCACCTAAACTAACCCTATGGTTGATTTATGATGGATGATTATGATAATTTATTCTTTTTATAGGTTTTAGTTTGAGTCCTTGTACCAAATTTGTACCAGCAGCAGCCCTCCTTTATTTACATTGTGTTGAATAAATGAATAAAGCAGCTTTTGTGAAGAGTTTGTCGATTTGAATTCATAGCTAATTACAAATTATAATATTCAACAATCCTTTATAAAACAACTACCACAGTGACAGGCACAGAGTATCATCAGTGCCTAGCAGTGCCTCTCGTGGTTATGACATTTTATTCTTCCTCAGATCTTCTTCATAGTCTTTTACTGTCCTCCCTATGATCATCAGATCATAGTCTCTGCTTTCTCTCTTGCTCCGGTAGTGATGGATGGGCAGACCGTTACGAAGTTGTGGAGGGTTATGAGCAGGAAGCAGAGGGAGGAATCACAATGAAGCTCCAGTCAGAGGTGGTCAAGTCCTTTGATGACTACTATCTAAAGCTGCGTCTGGACACCAACACCAGGAACCCCTGGTTCTCGGAGTTCTGGCAGTATCGTTTTCAGTGCCGCCTCCCGGGCCATCCCCAGGAAAAGAAGAACTACAAAAAAGTCTGCTCTGGTAGGATATAACAAAATATTCATATTTTTGATGTTTATAGATAAGAGTGGATACTTTTTTTTAAACAATAACTAGTCAGACAGTTTTGTTTTTCAGGCACTGTCTTCTTTTCTTTTACCAGTGAGACCAGAGGGTTAAATATGACCATAAATATGAGAGCAAAACTCATGAATAATAACAAAAACTGTGATTGTTTTTTCCTTCCTTGTGTTTTCCTCCATGAATGTTCTCTCCCTTTGCTCGCAAAAGGTGATCACGGTAAATTGTGTTCTTGACTTGTTAATAGCTTTTCAACCACTATTCAAAAATTGCTCACGACAAATCCGCCCTGCAGAACGGCAGTTAGATAAATTGGTCAGCATGCTTCTAATCAAATGATAAATAAAAATCAATTAGTGGTTTGTGATGACTGTTAACTTCTCAGAGCCGTAAGGTTATGGATCCTTTTCTACTTTTCGCACGTTTACAAACCTCTTATATTCCAAAGATCTTCGTGGTGGTAAGTGCATCTTTCTAGACATGATTATTAAAACAGCATCTGTCTGAATTTCACCCGCACTTTGTTCGCATTTGACTCCTCCAAGACAGGACGAGTTTGACTGATGCTTTTTTAAACACGACGCTCTCTGTAATATCTGCGATTTAGTCAAACGGGTAGACGTCTCCATCCTGGCAGGCTCAGACTCTCAGTTAGTGTGAGAAATTCATCAGTCAAACTCCGGCGCAAAGCACTCGCTTGTTTGGACTGCGTGAAGAGGAAGAAGGAAAACAAAAATTGATGTATACACTAGAAAGCTGCACAAAGGAATGGCTCACTCAGCACACACTGCTGACACAAACACCTGAAAAATATGTTGTATGGGGATAGGCTGCATCCTTGTGTTTCCCCCCCACTGTATGTGCATGTTGATGTCACAAAGCACATCAGTATTTTAAATGCACTGTCAAAAAAGGCAAAGATAAATATAGTTTCGAAGAAATCTATTATTTTTCCACCATTCTGCCAAACACTGAGCTGTGGCTGTGGGACAGTGCCTTTAGACGACTGAAGTACAACTTGCACAAACAGTCTGAGGATTTTCCCAGGCGCTGGCTGTTCTCCTCATCTGTTTCCTTTTGAGCTTTTGGGCATCAATGCTAACATATTTTGCTGCAAAAAAAAAGAAAAAAAAGAAGAAAAAAAAGAGTTGTCTTTGTTTCTCTGTCTTTTTCAAATTTCGTCATACTTCTAATGCTTTGAGTACAGCAACACAAAACAAGCAAAACAAAGACAGTTGCGGGCACTGCATTAAAAAGACGTGTTTTTTGGAATCAGGTTAAGAAGAGTGGAAGAGAGTGACAGAAAAAAAACAAACAACAACAACAGCCACAAAACTGTGAATCAAGGTTAACACGGTGCCTTGGTTTGTAGAGTTCATTTCTCTCTCTCTCTTTCTGCTTTGAAGCCGGTTTTCTGCACTTGCATTTTAGAATTCTTTCAACTGTTTGACGACCTGTTCTTTCATCTCTGACAGGGAATGAGAGTCTGCAGGAGAACTATGTTCAGGATAGTAAGATGGGCTTTGTCATCAATGCCATCTATGCCATGGCTCATGGCCTCCATGATATGCACAAGGAGCTATGTCCAAGACAGACAGGGCTCTGTGAGGCTATGGATCCTATCGATGGCAGCAAGCTGCTGGACTACCTTCTCAAGACATCCTTCAGAGGAGTCTCAGGAGAGGAGATTTATTTTGACGAAAATGGAGACACTCCAGGAAGGTAAGAGGATGAAGCAGCTAGTAAGAATATTAAAACAAAAGGCGAGAAACGGAAATAGAGATTTGATATTCTCCCTTCTCCCGCTCTCCTACTCATTAGCACACACGTGTGCACCAGTCTTGAGCATGAAAGGATGTAATTAGTCTGGACTGGAACAGATTTAGTGGATTGTCCGCTGTGGCAGCCACTTTCATCTCTTTACAGTCCAACAGACAACATTTGACAGTCAGAAAACACAGCCGTGTCATTCCTCTGTCAGCTGGAGGTTAGGTGCAGCACATCCTGGTTCAGTATAAAAATGAGGGTGCACTGTGCACTGGTTTGAGCTCTTGATGTCGCATAACAGAGTTGTAAGCAGTTTGTGACTTTAGATAAGAAAAAAAGTTGCTAAGCTGTGGAGTTATCATTAAATTACCCATCGCTCTACCTCTTTCCCACAATATCTTTTTTTTTCTTTTTCTCACTTAATAAATGTTTTAATACATGGTCCTCCATCTCTCTAAACATCCAGGTACGACATCATGAATTTACAGAGCGTGGATGATAATCGCTATGACTACATAAATGTGGGGTCGTGGAGTGAGGGCATCTTGAGCATTGATGACAACAAACTGTGGATGAACAGCAGTGACGTGGTTCGCTCAGTCTGTAGTGAGCCCTGCTCTAAAGGACAGATAAAGGTAGGGATTCAGATCCTTCATACAGTAAAATTTTCAGTGTCATATGAACTCATCCACGTCCATCTCTGAGATATCAAATCAGCACATTTCACACCCTTCCAGAGTGACACATTGGCCATTTAATGTCTATCTTCTAAACCATTATATTTTTTGTGTTTTTGTCAAAGAACAACTAAAAAAAACATTTATAGAATTTAATGCAGTCTTAGTAGACATCCCAAGATTTATGGCATGACGTGAAGGGCTGTCCTATAGATTTCTCAATCTTGTTTTCATCTTGCCTTAATAAAAATAGACTTAGCAGAAACTCACCTGAAAAATACTTTGATCCTGCTTCAGGCACAACAAGAAGTCAGATTCTCTGAGGCTTTACAGGAGAGAACAGAAGTGACTTGAACTGAATTTAACCCTTTATAAGATGCATAATGGTGTTCTTATTGCACAAAGCCAGAAGAACATATAGCTTTAAAGGACCCAGAAACATCTGCTAGGTTTAAGACCGGAAAGAATACTCCAGTATCATTGCCTGTAAAACACCTCTTATTTTATAGACTCTTGTGTTGCACAATGCAGCATTTAAAACTCTTTATTCTACTCTCTATCTCTGAAATCTCACTCAATATAATGTTTGCATTTTCTTCAAGAACTCACCCTGCCTTCTCTGTCTGATTGTCATGAAGTCATGGTCCTGGGTCTAGGACCGAGGGTTTTGAAATGTGTCTTTTTGTAGTTCATTGTGTTGTCTTATGATATTTATATTCCTGGGATTTTGGTTCTTTAGGTTTTATATTACTCCCTGACTGTACCTGCCTCTATTGTGTTTCTGTCTCCATCTCTGTGTCCCCGTGTCTGTCTGTGTTTCCTATGTCCAGTTCATGTTGCTCTAATGTGGCTGTTCCCTTCCTCAATATGTCTGCCTTCCCTGTACTGTGTCAAGTCTGCGTTTCTGTTTCCACAGCTACTTCCTGTTTTACAGCGTTGCAGCATTTTATATTGGCTACTTTGTATTCAGTTTTGCTTCCCCTTGTCTCGTTAGTGTGTTTCAGTTCACCTGTTCTCCCCTGCTGTTTCCACTCTCTTCTCGTTACCTCTTGTGTATATATTATCCGTGTTTTCCTCAGTTCTTTGTTGTGTTGTCGTCGGCTCCCCTCACGCTGTGTTTCCTTGCTCTGTGTTTCCCATTTTGTTTCTGAGTTTCTTCCTAATTGGTGTATTCCTGGCTCCTGACCAGCCCAGTTTATATTTCATTTATTTTCCCTGAGTTAACCAGCAAATAAATCTAAGTGTTTTGAGTTCAGTCCTGCCTTACGAGTTCTGCATTGGGGTCCTATACCTGCCTACAACACAGTGATTTATGTCACTGATAATGAATCTGAGTCACTCAATACCCCCTTCTCCGTAAAAGAGTTAAGGATGGCTTTTGTTAAGTTGAATTCAGATCAAATTTCCATCAAAGCTTTATCTTGCTTTTTTTTTTTAACTAAATTGAGAACCCTGTGGTTGGATATGATTAATACTTATATTAACAGGATGCAAAAGTCATAACACAGGTTTGCCAAAGTATTTAACTTAATGAGGTAATTACACACCTCTATTCCTCCTGAATGGGGATGTGGGGATTGGACGAAATTGATGCACATTCATCAAATCAGTTTTATTAAACCTTGTTTAACATCTGACAGTGTATCACATGTTTATGTGACACATAGTGACTCTTCCTGCTTGGTTCAATGATTGAAGGCCAGTCAAAAAAAATTTGGGTTAGAGTGGATTTATTTTTAGACTAGGTACAAATTTGGCCTGGGAATGCAATTGATCATTATGACAAAACTCTATCAGGGATCCAGCAGCCAAGAGCATATAGGCAAAGGTGTATTTGCAAACTGTGGGTTTTATTGTACCCCAAAAAGGATAAAAAAAATTATATAAATACAAACTCATGAAACTTAGCTATTCTAAGAAATCAGTGGGTCCATAAAAGAGGCCAACTAAACAAAACTCTACATAAGAGATATGCTTAACAAAATAACAGAACTCAACCAACTAATAGCATAATGGATTAACCACATTTAACTTTACTACATTTGTACTACATCAATAATTATAAACTAATGAGATGGGAGTATAAAACTCTACTATATTTAATTGATACAAATATAAATAAATATTACCAGAGTCTTTCAATTGTGTGGTTCTAGACAGCCATCACAAACTCTTAAGTACAAATTGGCAGTGTTCTGCACAGGAAATAGTCCTTCTCTATGTAGGGGAACCCACCAGAGCTGACCCCTTTAGCCACTACTATTTTTTCTTTCCTTCAAACCACTGGCTCAGAAAATTAGTGAATATCATTGTATGATGATGATACCGTTCTTTATGTAGGTAACACAGTTTCCTCTATACCACGTCTTCCACTGTAATATAAAATTTTCAGGTTATATAAAGACATATAGAGATGGAACCTGAACTCTGGTGAAATCTGCCACATTAACTCAAAGCTTGTACACCGATCAAGCATAACAATATGACCACTGACTGCCAAAGTGAATAACATTGTTATATCTTCATCATGTTACCTGCTAGTGGGTGGGATATACTAGGGAGCAAGTGAACATTTTGTCCTCAAAATTGATGTGCTGGAAGCAGGAAAAAATGGGAAAGCGTAAGGATTTGAGCGAGTTAGACAAGGGCCAAATTGTGTTGGCTAGATGACTGGGTCAGAGCATCTTTAAATCTGTAGCTCCTGTGGGATGTTCCGAGTCTGCAGTGGTCAGTATCTTTCAAAAGTGGTCCCAGGAAGTAACTGGTGAACCAGCGACAGAGTCATGGGCGGCCAAAGCTCACTGATGCACATGGGGAGCGAAGGTTGGCCCGAGTGATCAGATCTAATAGACTAGCTACTGTAGCTCAAATTGCAAAATTTTTTTAATGCTGGTTCTAATAAAAGTGTCAGAATACCAAGTGCATTGCAGTTTTTTTGCGTATGGGGCTGCATAGCCACAGACCAGTCAGGGTGCCCATGCTGACTCCTGTCTACCACCGAAAGCACCAACAATAGGCACATGAGCATTAGAACTAGACCACGGAGCAATAGAAGAAGGTGGCATGGTCTGCTGAATCATGTTTTCTTTTACATCATGTGGATGGCTGGATGCATGTTTGTCGCTTACCTGGGAACACTTGGCACCAGGAGGCAGTGTGATGCTTTGAGCAATGTTCTGCTGGGAAACCTTGGGTCCTACCATCAATATGTAAATGTTACTTTGACACATACCACCTACCCAAGCACTGTTACAGACCATGTACACCCTTTCATGAAAACGGTATTCCCTGATGGCTATGGTCTCTTTCAGCAGGATAATGCAGCTTGCCACAAATCAAAAATGGTTCAGGAATGATTGGAGGGGTACAACAATAAGTCTGAGGTGCTGACTTGGCCTCCAAATTCTCCAGATCTCAATCCAATTGAGCATCTGTGGGGTTTGCTGGACAAACAAGCCTGATCCATGGAGGTCCCACCTCACAACTTACAGGACTTAAATTACCAGATACCACAGCACACCTTCAGAGGTCTAGTGGAGTCTGTGCCACGATGAGTCAGGGCTGTTTTGGTGGCAAAACGGGGACCAACACAATATAAGGCAGGTGGTCATAATTTTATACCTGATCAGTTTATATCAATATTTAAAATGGACATATGCTTTTGGGTCAGTGTTTACTCATTTATGATCCCTCTTGCTTCTCTTGACTCCTGCCAAATTTTAGAATGTTCTTCATGTGCTTTGTGCTATGCCCTCTCTCTGCATGGTTTGGTTATAGTCCTTCTGTCTCTTGGAGATGAATAATGGGGAATATTTTGCTACCTCACAGATTGCAAGACCTAGTAATCAAATTTAGGAGCCATAACTGAGTTTCTTTCACTACTTGCTATACTGTATAAAAAAGGAGGTGCATGCCGATCTTGAAGGGCACAACCATTTGCCAGTTTTTTTTTTCATTCCAAATGCATTATATATTTTTTGTCCCTGCAGTACAGCGATAGGGGAGGTAATGTTTTAGAAAACAAAACCACAAACAAACAAAAAAAGAAAAGTCTCTGTGTTTATGAGCTTTTTTACGATCTACAAGCTGAATATAATCTGCCATGATAATCTTTTTTTCTTCTATCTGCAATTAAGATTAGCAATGTGGGCATAAGATGGCCCATGGGGATCAGCACTCCCCACACAACCTCTTAAAAAATGATTTACTTTGTATGTGTTTATGTGCATGAAGCTTGTGGATGGAAATTGGGGGAAATCAAGGAAAGGAATCAATATGATCATTAGCTTTCAAGACAATCCCTCCTGCGATTAAAAAGAGTTGAGAGATGATTCAAGGGTTGGACTAGTGCCCTTAAATATCTGTTCCTGGTAAATATATTGTTGCCTTTTCTTGCAGTAAATCTTAATCCTTTACATTTGTTTATATCATCTGAAGCAAGAAGATTGCAGATGCTATTCTGCCCTACATTTTTAAATCCTCTTCTAATTACAAGTTATTAAAAGAAAAAGACAAAAAAATGTTTACTCAGTCTATTTAAATATGGAAAACATTTTATATATTATGCATTATTAACTCATGCGACTTCCACCCTACCTGAAATAGTAGATGGGCAGTTTTGGACACTAAGTAATAAAAACTGCTATTGAGCACAGGCTGAGTAAATGCCCTCATTTCCTTCATTTGGGGATGATTGTTTTCAGCCTGGCTATACACTGAGTTGCCCCGAGGGAGGGTGCATCCTCTCTCCTAGCTGCTCATGCTTCCCTCTCTATCTGCTTTGTTTCGTGCCCCACTTATCACCCTGCTTTACATATCACAGTGCTGGTAACAGCTTCTTTGGGAGCACAATGTAAAAGCAGCTGGCCTTGTTTTCTAAACACTGTCTGGGGCTTGAGAAAAAAAAGAAAAAAAAAGCACAAATAAATCCTCATCTTGATAGCCCCGAGGTGCTGATTACTTATTTAGGTTACTTCAGGTGAGATGTGCTTTTTTTTTTTTTTCACGGTTCACTGTTGCGACTGGCTACTGAGCTTTCTTTGACACACTGTTGTTGATGATGTGTTGCTTCTCTGCGTGCAGGTGATTAGGAAGGGTGAGGTGAGCTGCTGCTGGATTTGCACCACATGCAAGGATAATGAGTATGTCCAGGATGAATTTACCTGCAAGGCGTGTGAGCTGGGATGGTGGCCGGATGATGACCTGGCAGGTAGGAGAAACAAAACCAGAAGCTGTGAGCCAATCTGTGTTTGTATTTATTACATTGTTCATCCACACTCCCTATCCCTTACTCTCCATTCACGATCCACACTCATTATTTTACCCATTTCATCTACTCACTTTTAGCCCAACTAGAGTACTTTTTAGTGGGGCTGACATCTTTATGCTCTCAATAATCATCCCCTCCCCGTATAGCGCCTCAGTGGTCTGACAACACCTTTTCACCATGCAGCTCCTGTGCCCCTGCTTTCTTCATTTCCTCAACCTTAACACCACTCCCTCAAAAAATACTGCTGCTCATTTCCTTCCTCTCTGCTCTTGTTGTGACCTGCTGCTTGTTCTGACAGCGATTTATAAAGTTGAGAGGAGCTCTCAATTCCCAGGTGTAAAATCCTATTACTGCCACGAGAGGCTTGAGGATACATTTCAGCAGTCTGTCAAGGAAGAAATTTTTCCTTCACTCTCATTACATTTGAGGAATACTAATAGAGAGAAGTAATATGCTATTCATGGAGCAAGGGTCTGCCATTGTGAATGTGTATTTTTGAAAATATACAGCAGAAGAGTAAACTTTTTTTTTCAAATATTCAACGGTCTTCCCAGAGCTTAGAGACCGGAATAAGGGATTTGAGGATTGTTAGATAAGTGAATGCAGATACATTTCATCTTTGCCACTGGTGTCTGTTTGCAGAAGGGCAAATGCATCTGCAAGCTGAGCTGGGTGGGTGGCCAAGAGAAAACAAGCAACAGTTCTCTGTTGCTACTTCCCCCTGCATTTAAAATAAAACCCTTCTGTAAGAGCTGCTTCACACCTTGATATGCTCATTAGTATCTTTCTGATTAGAATACCCAGAGGAAGAGAAGTATTTTAAAATTTCAGCTATCTTATGATTTGGCATATTAGGATTTTAGCATGCAGACCAGAACTGGGTTCCTCCGTGAAGTCACTGTAATGCTATTAGCAGAAGCATGTAATTTATGGAGTGTTAAGCTGGGGAAGTCTAGG
>JAVDPK010001260.1:407767-418500 GCA_034780415.1 Cichlasoma orientale | reverse complement strand
GGTTCCTCCGTGAAGTCACTGTAATGCTATTAGCAGAAGCATGTAATTTATGGAGTGTTAAGCTGGGGAAGTCTAGGGATGTCATTTTTCTCCAATTAAGCTCTCCAAACTTCTTCTGTGTGTTGGATGACGAGTATGCAGGGCATCATGACAGAAGAGAAATAGAGCTGTGGGGTGTGTAGGACGAAAAATGCAAATGAGCTCCTGACAGTGCCATAGCACAAATGTTTGAGACTCGCAGAAGAGGTGAGAGATCCAAAGTAACGTGATATTCAGAATCCCCATATATCATTCTCTATATATGCCTATATGTCGTCAATACAAACAATGGCAGTAAGAAACATAGTTTTAATAAATAGCTCTATATACTCACTTTGACCTTCATATCAATCTATTGACCTTGAAGGACAGCTCAGAGGTCAAATGTGACATATCTTAAATCTTTATACGCTATTTTCTATGTGTTGAAAAGACACACCATGCTTGTAAGAATCATAGTTTCTAAGTTATAAGGCTTTTTGGCAATTTTTGACCAATAAATCATTAAGTTGACCTTGAACACTGTGGTAGATGTAAGCCAAATTGTAATGGATTATTAACATGGCCCCACTCTACACCCCTACAAAGTTTTATCAGAATTCATTCAAACCTTTTTGAGCTATCGTGTTTACAGACGGAATGACGCACAAATGCTGGCAAAAGCGCAACCTCCTTGCTGTACAATATAAAGCGCCTTGAAGCGACTGTTTGTTGTGATTTGGCACTATATAAATAAAATTGAATTGAATTGAATTGTTGGAGGTGACATTTAGTAGCCACTTGAGTTAGCCTTTGCTTATTATTATACTTTTTTTTAATCATTATACTTACTATGTATTATACTTTTATTGTGTTTTTTCCTAGTTCTTTTATTTCTTTTTTTTATTTTATTTTCAGTGTTGTATTTTCAATGGTTTGTGACTACATGTCTATGAAATGCACTTTATCAATAAACTTTACTTACCTACTTACTTTGTATATTAAATCAACCAAAATCATCTTCCAAAATCAGGCCCTTGTCAAGGCTCTGCTCTCTGCTACATTAATTTTTGCCTTACTCGACTCTTTCATGCTCCTTGACTCACTTGTTCCCACCATGTTCTAATGTACCTTTCATTCCATAAAACCAACTATTGAACCAATAAAAGATTGACCCAGCATCTCTTCTGCTGCTTCCAGGTTGCCAGCCCCTACCTTTGAAGTATCTTGATTGGGGAGACGTGGAATCTATAGTCGCAGTGGCTTTCTCCTGCGTGGGCATCCTGGTCACCTCCTTTGTTACCTTTGTGTTCATCCAGTACCGTGATACACCTGTGGTTAAATCCTCCAGCAGAGAACTCTGTTACATCATCCTGGCAGGCATTTTCCTTGGCTATATCTGTCCATTCACATTAATCGCCCGCCCCACAGTGGCCTCCTGCTATTTGCAGCGGCTCCTAGTGGGCCTTTCATCTGCCATGTGCTACTCTGCCCTGGTGACCAAAACTAACCGCATTGCCCGCATTCTGGCTGGCAGCAAGAAGAAGATCTGCACCAGGAAACCACGTTTCATGAGCGCCTGGGCCCAAATGATCATTGCCTTTATGCTTATTAGTGTGCAGCTAACTCTGGAGATTACACTCATCATTCTGGAGCCTCCTGAGCCCATCAAGTCATACCCAAGCATACGTGAGGTCTACCTCATCTGTAACACCAGCAACTTAGGCATGGTAGCGCCGCTGGGCTACAATGGCCTCCTAATCATGAGCTGCACATACTATGCCTTCAAAACGCGGAACGTGCCCGCCAATTTTAATGAGGCTAAATACATTGCCTTTACAATGTACACTACCTGCATCATCTGGTTGGCCTTTGTGCCAATCTACTTTGGCTCTAACTACAAGATCATAACCACATCCTTCTCTGTCAGCCTGAGTGTAACAGTGGCACTGGGCTGCATGTTCACACCCAAGATGTACATAATCATTGCCAAACCAGAGAGGAATGTCCGAAGCGCCTTCACCACATCTGACGTGGTGCGAATGCACGTTGGAGATGGGAAGTCTGCAGCGCAATCAACAAGCAACAGCTTCCTGAATATGTTCCGCCGGAAGAAGCCCGTATCTGGCAATGCCAAGTGAGTGACCTTTTGTGTTTTTTTTTCACCATTCTAGTTTGTTTTATTTTCTGGGGTCACTGGTTAGAGACCAAATGAAAAGGTGACTAAGCTCTCAAATTGGTGAAAATTTTTAAAGTCATATCAAGCTATCATTTACTTGTAAATAACATGAGTTGTTTTTATGATGTGTTTATGCATGTCAGTGGTCTATTTTTTAACTTTACAGTACCCCAATCAATGGTTGTATTTATTTAGTAAACAGTGGTTCTTATGGCACATCCCCCTCCCCCTGAGAAAGAAATATTATCAGTGAAATTAAGCTGAACTTAACAGGAAACTCAAGCTGTCATTGATTTAACACTAAAAGGCCATTCAAACATGCCAGGGATAATTAAAGTACAGATTTCGCATGGCGATACTAGATGTAAGACTTGCATATAACTTTTTTGAGATCCACAGCAGTGGCACATGGACAAGTGACTAAAGTAAGGAGCGGGGCAGAGAATGAGAGTCATCCCAATATGTTTAAGTGTTGTCTCTTACCCTTGCTATGCAGCCTATCTAATCTTCTAACCCTTCAACCTTCTATACTGAGGAGCGTATTGTCAAGTGTCAAGGCTGGCAAATGTTTTTGGAGTCATTCAACTTCCTTCTTGGAGAGCTGCACTGCCAACTGAGCCATTTGCTTATTTTATAATACAGCCTGGGGAGTGAATCAGGTATCCACCAATCAGATAACTGCTGCAGCGAGATAGCTGAAAAGTGTTAAAGCTGAAATCACCTTTTTTTCTACACACGTTTTCCCAATGCAGTATGAGATGATTGCTAAAAAAAAAAATCTTTAGGTCAAAAACAAAGTGCTGTAAGTAACTATTTTTATATTGATTGACTCTCAGCTTTTGGAGCATTTGTTGATAACCTGCCTGGATTATGTATCTGATTTAAAGATATCATTTGCTTCTGTGATCCTGGCACTCCGGAGCTGGCAGTCGCAAAAATATTTTTGACCCTGCAGCCCTCCAAGAGGGTGATCTGCCACCCTGCTGCTTTCAGTTTATCCTGAATTAACCTCACATTTAACTTTTCTCAGCATGAACACCCTCCCCCCTCACCACCTCCCCAACTAATCACATTAGAGCCAGTCCTAGCTCATTCTCCACTAAACTCTGTGTCGTCATCAGGCCAGTTCAGGCAAAACCAGAAATACTTTGCAAATGCATGCACGTTATTTAACAATGTAATTAGATAGTCAGGAAGAAGAAGATTAAAAAAAAGACGAGATGGACGGCTCTTAAATTATGATCATAATGCTGTCTGCAGCACATTATGAATCCCTGTTTGTGAGGCTGATAAATGTGACGCTCTTTAGAGGTCATGGGTGGACTCCTTAGCAAAGCTGTTAATGTCAAGTCATGTACTTCAAAAGTATTTTAACATGCAATGAAATGTTGAAATGCTGCTGCTCCGTTGTCTCATGTTGCTGCTATGTTGATGTTGTTGTTCTGCCTCCACCTCCTGGTTTCCTGTGATAGTAACTTGGGTTTTTATCTCGTTCATAGTTCTAATGGCAAGTCTGTGTCATGGTCTGAATCAGGTGCAAGACACCCTCCGAGGGGGGGGAATGTGTGGCACAGACTGTCTGTGCATGTGAGGAAACAGGAAGCCGGCTTGAATCAGACGGCGGTCATCAGGCCCCTAACTAACACCCCCGACCCCCACAGCTGTGAGCCCTCCACCTGCAACACTGGCACTGGTTCCCCAGATCCCCCCCCAGAACCACCTGGTACTAAGCCTCTGTACAACCTGACGGAGGAAGACGACGAGGGCGACGCGCAGCGCCCCCTCTGGACTCCGGCTTGCACTCAACAGATGCGAGGGCGGGACTCCGATTTGGATGAGCCGGCTTCTCTTTTGCCCTCTCGCTTGTCAGGCCACACCACAGAGCGCTTGCAGGGGGCTGTGGTGGACACGCACAGCTCCCATGCACCTGCACTGAATGACCACACTGCCAAGGAGGCAATCCTTGCCAATGAGCCTCTGAGCTTGACACCCTCTCACCTTCCTTCAGCTCCACAGCGTGGGGCATTTGTGGAGGAGGGACTTGAGGATGAGGAACTGGACCTCTTACACAGCTACATTTATGATGCCAAGGAGGAGGGGGAGGGGGATGATGGGGAAGGTGAGGATTTAATTCAAAACAAGGCAGTGCTGGAGGATTCCCTAGCTTTGTCTCCCCCCTCCCCCTTCAGAGACTCTGTGTATTCAGGAGACTCTGTCACCGGCTCCCCAATCATTGATTCGATGCTTGGTAGCCCTTCAGTCTACACTGCAGACATCCTCCGAGACTACGCACACAGCTCCTCGACACTGTGAGAGCAAAACCGGCACTGGCACGGTGGCTGTCAGCAGACTTGTGCATCACACAGAGTGCATTACACAGACACACAAACACACACAACACATAAAACAATACGATTTCAAGTTTTTAACATTTGTTTATTTGCTCTGACATTTGCTTGCTTAACTGTATTTATTACTCCACTGTTATCAGTAAGTGGTTAATCAAAAGTAGAGGTAGACCGCAAATTATCTATGAGTGCTTACATTTCTGAGGGGCTGTCAGTGCACAAAGCCTTTCTGTAAAATGTCAAACTGGGACGAGTGCCAAAACTAGTCAGCTCTCACGCCAAATTTTTTAATGAATGAAGCAACACAGAGAGTCAGAACAGACGATGTAGCTGTGGTTTTTATAGAGGCAGTGCAATCGTAGAAAAAAACATGGCAAGAGAAACACAATAGTATACGTGCAGAGCGCACTTACACACCACTGACCAAACTTTCTCTAAAGACTGCAATGGCTTAAGTGCATTTCATGCCAGTTTTGATTAGTCTTCTACTGCAGCACATGTCCAGGTCTGTTCATGTGTGTAGCAGTCAAAGCTGCATAAAAAAAAAAAACACTTTTTATTTCTATTTTATTTATTTATTCATTAATTAATTGCACCCTTTCTCTAATCAAACCTCATTGCAGCTTATATAATACATACGAACAAGAAAAGTGAAGTATGTTGTTTGAGTATTACATTTATGTGCCGCAAGGTGTGCTCATCAGAAAAAAGTAGGATCAATGAACTCAGATTCTGATGAAGATTTGCGCTGTATGATACGTGACTATGATTACAATGTGCCAAGCAAAGTCGTTATCAACCTACATCCCCGCTTTCTGTTGTTTTTTTTTTTTGTTTTTTTTATGATGTAGCTGATACAGGTATTAGGGTGATTGTAGATGATGGCGATGCTGTTTATTCCGTTTACATGAAATCATAACCCTGGGAATTTTTACGCGCATGGGACATGATAACAGAAGAAGATTTTGCTTTCCATGCCGTGTGGATAGTTCTCACATTTTCTGAGTTTGCTGTGTCATTGTAATGGAAAACACAGTAAGTTGTACAAGTTCTCGAAGTTTGTAATAATGTTAAGCCATCTCTTGTTTTTCACACAGGTGGTATGTTTGTAATACTAATAAATGTTTCTATATTTAGAATGTCAACAGAAAAACAAAGTTTATACATTTTGAAACTGTCCTCAGATACTTGTCAAAAAAGAAAAAAAAAAAGCAGTGTGTTTGTTTTTTTGGGTAACTTTTAAGTTGAGTCAACTGTAACCTCTTGAACACATTTGGCTGTAAAAGTAACCAATGACTATTTGCTTCTTGTAATGAGATTCTTCATGTTTCAATTTTGCTTAAATCTTGCATTATAAACTTAAGTAATTTAATTGAGGTTAAGTTTCTTAGTCCTTTTATCTATAAGAATGCAAATAATTTCAAAGTACAAGACTACACAGTACATAGTGCAATTGTATTGTATTTCCAAATGTTTTTAGTCTATTATAGTGTAAGTTGTTAAATGAGTTTAACCAGTGTAAAATATACCAGGTGCCACCTGAAAAACACTGTCAAATCTAGAATGAAATAGGCCTTTATGTTTTGGGTGAGCTGAACATGAACGATGCTGTAAAATAAAAAACAAAAAACATTTATATTTAGAAGACTGATTACTGCCTATATTGGATGAAAAAAAAAAAAGTAAAAATCCTAAAACTTGTCAGAGTTGTATTAGTGTGTCAAACATATGGCCTGACCTCCAAAAGTGAATCCTCAAAATGTTTCGATCTGGCCTCCCTGAGGAGAAGGAGTACATGCATTTTGGACTCATTGCTGTGTTTTGCCCCATAAAGCACTGCATTGCAAGCTTGTCCAAATTGTTAATTTCACTGATCCAAAGATTAAAATTATCATCAGTTTTACAAACTTTATACTGACAAAGACATTACCTGCACTGCCATGTCACACGTGATGTATGATCCAAGGGGGCCATAAGCTACACTAGATGGATAAAAGCGCTAGCCATGCGGTCTGCCTTTACAAACACTTGTCATTCTAATTTGAGTGTGCCCCCTTTGCAACAAGTCAGTTTGCAAAATTGCTTTCCTCCTTAACGCCAGGGGCGTGTCAAGAGGTGGAGCACGGAGCCCCCCACCCCTTGACTACTTTACTGAAGTTTAGGTTTAATGTACTTAAGTATGTCTATACTGTATGATACGTGACTATACTACTTTTTGCTTTTATCCCACTATGTTTTGGATGCAAATGTTATATTTTGTACTCCACACCATTTATTTTAACGCTTTCTCATTATTTTGAAGACTATTTTCATTATTAAGCCTATAGGTTAAGCTACCCAGCAATATGGAGGAAATTAAAATCATCAAGAGCTGGAACATTAAAGAGATTTAAACACATGGGGCAATAATTACAATCCAGTAATATGTATGTAGCACTGTATATGATTCTGAAAAGTGCCATTCTACATACTGAGTACGCTTACTTTAGGTACTTTAGATATATTTTGATTATATAAATTGTGCACTATTAAGCTACTTAAATAGGACTCTAACTTTTACTTATGTAAAAATTCTACTTTTTCCCCCACTTTGCAAAACAATTATCCAACCCAAAATATTGAAAATCTTTTTCAGCACCAGGTAATAAATCTGTAACAGGATGCAGATTTGTCGCCTGAAGATCATACCCAATGTTTTCTATGCCAATTTCTCTAGACTGATTTTTATTTCTAATTAAAAATTCTGATTTGCTGTCCTGTGCCACCCCATTTAATGAATCCTGGGAACACCCCAGCTCCCCTGGCATTAACATCAGCACAAAAGTGTGTGCTAGGAACTTCGTGATATGGGTTTCCATAGCCTAGCAGCTCCTATACAGTAGGTGCAATATGTAGGCACCCCAGTACTTTTCCCCATATAGTTTATCTGAAGGTGGAAAAACTGTTATTCAAACTGCACTTAGTATTTTTAAGATTGCTGTGTCTGTTCATTTGTTTTCAAATGGAAAGCTGTTGTAGAATGTTCTTGCTCTTCTTTCCACCAAGAGAAAGCAAGACTTTTGAGGTGTTTTATGGGTTATTATGCAATGGTTTTATTGGTCAGGCTCAGCTGAGATCAGTTTTGGGCTGTGTAAGGCCGTTAGAACAATGTTTTTCAAATTAGAGTTTTGATTCTACTGAGGATTCCTGAGGATGTTTTCACTGTTTTTTTTTCCCCTGCTTTGTTCCTTCACTTAGATGGCTAAAATACCCCCTCCAAATATCCTGACTTTATTAGCCAAAATAAATTTGAAAAAGGTATCCTCGAATAGGAAACCACAAACCACATTTTTCGCAAGAAAATCTTTATGTAATCGCACTAGGGGGAGACGCATGCTGTATCAAGATTTGCGTTTCCGGCCGAGTCCTATGACTTATCAGGTGGTTGCTGAGCGTCAGGAGGAGGAGGAGGAGTGAAAAGGAGAATTAGAAAGTTGGGGGGGGGAACCCGACTACTTTCTATTGCATCTGGTCCTCAGCTCTAACACCGGCCTAGTCTTCCATCGCTCTTCACAGGACTGTCTATATGAGCGAGAAAGCAGAAGTTGCCTGAGTTTTGAGAAAAGCTGTCAGTCTCAGCATGGCCGGGGGCTCGGTGTCCGAGTGCAAGGAGTACTTGTTTAAAGTGCTGGTGATCGGGGAACTAGGTGTGGGCAAAACCAGCATCATCAAACGCTACGTTCATCAACTTTTCTCGCAACACTACAGGGCGACGATCGGGGTCGATTTTGCGCTCAAAGTTATCAACTGGGACAGCAAAACGCTGGTCAGGTTACAGCTGTGGGATATCGCAGGTAAGGACTCGCTCGCTGACGTCATTATAATAACGTTACAACAATGAATCGGATGTTTTGGAGGCGCGGGATGCCAAATCTAACTTTTCTGTGCGTCACGTGTCACACTGGGGAAGTTTCACTCTAGCTCAAAGCCTCGTCGGGAGTACAGAGATATGTTTTTCTGTGTGTGTGTGTGCGTGTGTGTGTGTGTGTGTGTGTGTCATAAAATGATTTAAGTTGTCACGGCCGCATTGATAATGATACGCAACGAGCCAAGAGAGGAATTTCCAGCAGAAAAGACCAGTTGATCGTGTCTGCTGTTCCCTTCCCCACTTTATGATCACAGCAGCTCATAATTGTCAGTGGAATGTAGGTCACGCTGTTATTATCGACTGAGCGCCGCCTCGCTAAACTCACCATCATATTCCAAGATAATTTTCACCAGGGCTTACAACTATC
The DNA here is from genome assembly GCA_034780415.1 of Cichlasoma orientale. NCBI lineage: Eukaryota > Metazoa > Chordata > Actinopteri > Cichliformes > Cichlidae > Cichlasoma > Cichlasoma orientale. The sequence continues at coordinate 409,681 of JAVDPK010001260.1, read as the reverse complement.
TTTTGTTAAGGGTCTTTGCTTTGTCTTCAGGTCATGCCGTCCTATCACTGTCGCTGGCCTATCATTCACACGCTCTGGTTCTCTGCTTCTGAAAGGATTCCAGTAAACTTAAGTAACTTTGCCCACTGGCCAACCTGTGCATTCCAGCACCTTGAGCAAGCAAGCTGAGAGGAATCAGAGGAGTGTAAATACAAGTTTCCCACACGCAGGCAGCACTGCTCAAACTCACACTGTTTGTCATCTCCAGGCACAGAAATATCACACTGTAAACAAAAGAGTCGGAGAATGACGCGCTTGAAAGGACAGGTGAGAGAGGAAGTGAGCAAAGATGAGAAGCGCACGAACCTTCAAAACGCGAGCGGGAGCCAAGCTGACAGACACAGTCCACGATGCACTTCAGTCAGCAGGAACGAGGGTGTGACGTGATGTGGGGTGCTTGTTGGGTGAGGGGTCTCTGCAATGTCCCATTAGCCTCTATCTTTTCGTGTTTGAGCCCAGTGCCAAAAATCCATCTGACATTAGAGTTTTTCAAATTCTTCGCTGTGCTGCCTGTGTTGTAACTCCCGAGTTCAATTTGGGACGTTTCTCTTGGTGTTGAATGTAACGAGATCGTGTGAATTGAGGGCCATTAGGCGGTGTGTGTGTGTGTGTGTGTGTGTGTGTGTGTGTGTGTGTGTGTGTGTGTGGTCGTGTAAAATCCTAAATTTTGGGGAATATTTTTTAGAAATTTCACAATATTTATAAAAGACAAAATATGAACCGAAAAATGGTTTTCCTCTTTTTTGTCAGTAGTGATGATCTCACACACGAAGAGGGACAGCAGGATTCGAAAGAGCAGGTTTACAACAGCATTTGGCCTTTTTGACAATCTCGTTACTGAAATTGATTTTAGTTAACACACTCTTTTTTTCAGGGCTTTTAAAGACCAGATGAAGGTGATCTGTATACAGTAGTTTCATAAGAGAAAATGTCCATGTGGTAAGGAAGAAGTGGCTGTGCAGTGGGTTAAACAGAAAACTTTCAATGAGGCAAGAGGGGTGCAAAAATCAACATTGGCTTGTTTTAGTGAGTGTGCCATATTTGACTGGTGGGAGGGGGTTAGAACCAATTCCGAGTGTTTCTGCATCTGTTCTCATAGTCTTGGCCATCTGTGTTTAAGTTAGATTCAGTGGGTTAAAGCCATTGTAATGTGATTACAGAGTTTTAAAGAAGTGTAAAACAGGACTTACATAACCTATACCTCAAAGGAATTTTTGGTCACTGTGTTTGTTCCTCATCTCAGAACTTTGCTTTTTTTCACAGCTCATTGTGGCTCTTTGATGAGCTTACGTGCTGGAATAGTGTCACAGTCTTGTACTAATATAAATGTAGCGGGAAATATACATAGCTGTAGTGACCAAGCAATGTTTTATATAGGTTTTTAATATTGTGAGCATGTCTAATTGTTATATAAAAACCCATGCCTGCCTCTAGATACATCCTATTCTTGCTTTTTGGCATGGTTGAGCAGGTCCTTCCTCTCACTCAATCAAACAAAGCTCATATGCTGAGACAGATCAGGACAGATGGTTAGAAGACTGCTGTTTTTATTTTATTTATTCCATCGCTTACAGCAGTGACAGAAAGGGGGCGAACATTTGGGTGTCGGGGGGAGTCATCACAACAACTTGCATGTCTGTCACAGACTGAGTGGCAGTGCGGGCTTAAGTTCCCCACCGTCACTTGGGCCCTGCCAGCACAAGCTCAGTGTGCAGGGGCATCTGTGACTGAGCGCCAGGAAGGGCTGTCTGCCTGACAGCACTAAATCAGAGAATCTGTGAGGGTAAATAAAACTCTGACACACGCGCACACACACACACACACACACACACACACACACACACACACACACACACACACACACACACACACACA
>JAVDPK010001260.1:368452-393680 GCA_034780415.1 Cichlasoma orientale | reverse complement strand
TTAGTGGCCCGCGGGCCACTTCCGGCCCCGCCCCCTACTTCCGGTCCGCGAATTATGTAAAAAAAAAAATACAATTTGGCCCTTTAAGTTACTTTTTTGGCATTTTGCATAACCCTCTTGATTGGAGGGAAAGGCGAAATGTCTGCGGGCCGCAGTTTGGACACCCCTGCTTTAAAGGGTTAACTATACAAACAGGAGACGCAACAGCCTCAGACCCCGCCCACGTTACTGCCCGGTTGCTTGGCAACGCGTAAACTTTCAAGATCAGAGAGAGCGAGAGCGAGAGAGATAGATTCATAAACAAAGGCAGTCCCGGGGGGCTCCTTCACTTGTTCCTTACCAGGTAAACTCGTGTTTTTGCAACAATGTCCAAGGCACATGCAAAGAAAAAGGAGTCATCTTCCAGCAAAGTGTCTTTATCCGACCGGCAGACGGAGTGAGTTCGGTTTAATGAAAGAACATACATAGTTAGCTTTGGTGTTACTATCAAGCCACTTAAGACGAGATGTACTTTAGAAATTACTGCATTTCTTTCACTGTTTGAGGGTAAACTGGGATTGGTTGGGTTTAAACAACAAATGTCGGAGCTGGTTAATTTTGTTGCTAAAAACTGGCACAGAACAAATGAAGTGTGTCATAATTTCAGAGCAGCGTCCTTACCAGCCACTTCCTTTGAGAGCCTAGGAGGTGCGGGGAGATACAGATTCCCCATTTGGCCCGAGTGGGATGAGGCAGAAGTCAACAAGGAGAAATGGGACTCAAGCACAGGACCTGAAGATGGGAAGCCAATCAAGAGTCCTAGTGCTGTAATTATGGAGAAGAAAATTTTTACATTTTTAAAAGAATCCATTAATTTATCATCACCAACAAATACCATGTAAAGAATATTGAATATGTATGGTTGTATAGAGTCCTGGTTGCCGTACTTCACATTCACTTTGTTTCCTTTTGTATGCAGCCATTTTTTGAGGATCCTGAAGGAAAGCTTTCTCTGCCTCCGTCTTTGAAAGTTCACAGCTGGAAGCGTCCAGTAGAGTTTATTGTTAACAAGGTAACCTTCATGCTTCTATTTTCGGCCTGTCTCAGTTTTGCACTGATGACTGCTGTTATTTAAAAGTGCTTCGCACTTAGACATCAGCAGTTCATTTGCGCGTTGATATACATGGCAAGGTTATCAATGATATACAGGGTCCAGAATATGTGTGATATGGGTTTACACACATACTGGTTAAAGGATTTTATGTCAGTTGACATGAAGTTTCAAGACAATACCTGCTTCCTCTAGCCTTTTTGTGGTCATTTGTCTTTGTTAGCCACTTTCTAGACTAAAGGATAAATCTACTAATATAAAAAGACAGACTAAACCTATTTAAACTATGTGTGTTTCTTTGCCACACAGTGTGAAATGTAGTTAAGGAAACGTGGTCTCTAGTCACCTCCAATGAAGTTTTAATTGCATCACTCCACTTTTCTGTTACCCCTTTCTCAGTGCAGTATTGAGCAATTACTGCAGGCTTCCTGTTTTTTGAATTAGTCCTTGCCAGGTCACATGCTGCCTTTTCACTCAAGATGTCAAAATCATTTAATTAATTTCATAAAAGAGGAGCACAGGCTAATCACAAAAGCCATCAGCCATGCAGATGGAGGCAGGAGCTCTTCTATAGCATTCTGACTTCAGTCTGTTTCCAAAGACAGTATTACTTGGTGTGTAACATTCTCTTTGGACGTGGTTTAAAATTTGGTTGTTTAGAGTTTCTTGCAATGGTACCAGAAGAAATTCTTTCGTATCTTGCAGCCTGCCTCACAATCATCGGACTCATTTAGTGATATTTAATTAGTAACATGCTAGAGTCTAGTAACTTGGTTGTCAAATAGTCCTGGGAGTGTTACGATGAGGTTACACCAGTTTAGGCCCCGGGTTGAGCTGACTTGTAAACCTCCTATTCCTGTGCACTTTAACAGCAGTTGTGACCTTTGGCAGCAGCATTCTAAAGCTTTTTGCCCACTATGTTATTATAATGACTGTTATGCACACAGGGACCAGTTGCTGCCCCAAGTGGAGGAGTTTAAGTATCTCGGGGTCTTGTTCACTAGTGAGGGGGGAATTAGTTAGTCAATTTTTGCAGTGCATGAGCGCTGAGTAATAACCAGAAGAACGAGATTACAGATACAAGCGGCGGAAGTGAGCTTCCTCTGAAGGTTGGCTGGCCTCTCCCTTAGAGATAGGATGAGGAGTGCGGCCATCCGGGAGGGGCTCAGATTAGAGCCACTACTCCTCCACATCAAAAGGAGCCAGTTGAGGTGGTTCGGACATCTGACTAGGATGCCTCCTGGGCGCCTCTTGGGTGACGTGTTCCAGGCATGTCCTACCGGAAGGAGGCCCTGGGGCAGACCCAGGACCAGTTGGAGAGATTATATCTCTCGGCTGGCCTGGGAACACCTTGGTGTCCCCCTGGATAAGCTGGAGGATGTGGCTGGGGAGAGGGAGGTCTGGTTTCACCCTCATTCGGTCAGACAGAGATGCTAAAGCTAGTGGCATTTGTTAGCCAGAGATGGTGGGGTCCTGCACATGTCACTGTCAAAGAGAACACTAAAGATGTTAGAAGCCACCCTGAACAACTCTGATCACCCAATTTAAAACATCTTTATGGAACAAAAAACATCAGTACTGAAAGACTCCTCTCTCTGAGATAGAGGAAAAGCCATCAGGCTTTTCAGTTCTCATACAAATAGCAGATGAGCTATGACAGACATATAAATTTCCCTCTGGGATCAATAAAATTATTCTTATGCTATAATACATTGTATCCTAAGTGCAGCTTTTTTGTGAGTTTGTCAGTTATCTGTGAAGATTCTCTCGTCTTTTATAATTTGCCTACAGTGTAAACAATATTTTTGCTTTATTTCAGGGTCCCACTGTTGTTGGAAATCAAATGACATTTGACCTAGTCTCCTCCAATTGTCACCTGTTTTGCAGTGAGGTTAGTATTCAATATTGATTTTCTACTTTGCACTGACTTTTTGTTAGCTATCATCCATCAGTGCTCAGAGAGTTTTATCCAGATGTCAACAGAGTGATGCTTGACTGACAGAAACAAATTATATGGGGGAAAATGCAATGCCCTTTGTGAATTAAAAATCAGATGATTGAGGATTCAGCTAACAGATACAGACTGGTTTTTCCTCTCCCTTCTCTGTCCCGTCTCTGCTCCATGTTCCATCAAGCTGATGAGGTGGATGGTCAGCGAGATCCACATTCTTTGGATGCTATACTGCACATCTGCGGAGAACACGGACTGGAGACCTTGGGGGCACATCTACTCGATGTGTAAGGTGGTGAAAGGTCACGTGCCACTTTTCAACAACTATGGGAAATATGTGGTTAGACTTTACTGGATGGTAAGGACGCATGAATGCAAACACAAAGCCAGTTTTACGAGTTCTTGCTTACAGTGACAAGCGCTTTGTTTGGAAGTTTACGCTAAAATGCAGAACAGGTGAAGAGGAAGAGGAAGTCCCGGCTTTACCTTTTTGTTAATGAAACAGTATTACGTAGGCATATCTGGATGGCATAAAATTGCATTACATTGTTCAACAGACCTCAGGATGTAGCACATGAGAGGGGAACGGTTGCAGACTGAGGGATGGAAGGGGGAAGGGATGAGAAAGCCTTATCCTCTCAGAGCTCAAATCAATCAGTCTCGCTGCTGTGCCAAAAGTGGCTGGGCTTCATACATTGACTGATGAATAGATAAGGCTTAACAGGAGTCAGCTGCTTCTCACAGAGCAAGGCTCAAGTTTGATATCTGCACTTAGTAAACCCTTGAGAGCTGCTTTTATGCATAATAGTGTCGTTCAGTTTATATTATGTGTAAGCGTAATGACTTTACACATTTAAAGCCATTGCACAGGAGCACAGCCTGAGAGCTTGCCAGGGAGTCTCTGAATGGAGGACCCTGCATCTTTGGGTCTTTTTAGAAAGAGACAATTTGGGTCAACAAGAGAGTGAAAAAGACAGCGCTAAAAAGCGATAGTGTTCTCTAACACTGTGACTCTTGCCTTGACAAACAAGAATGACATGGTTGCAGGCGACCGTGCCTGTGCCAACCATAGCACGCTAGCAGATGGTTGTTGAGATGGCATTAAACACCCAGCCCCCACCTTCCCATTTCCTCTGTTTTTGCTCATGGCCTGCTCCTTTCCTCTCGCTCATCTGATTCTTTGTGGTTCCTCACCTATATTTCTCACAAGTTTTTTCTTCACACTATACGGATCCCGTCAACGCCGCCTCTACATTCCTGCTTTTCTTGATCTCTCCTATAATTTTCCCTGTTGCACTGTATTTTTACCCATCTGTCACAACAAGCGCCTTCTTTGGGCAACGGTTTGACAAGAAAATGGTAGAACAAGTGAGACATAGTGTGCCCGTTCGACCTCTAAATGGGCTAGCACTGCTCGGGCGCACTGTTTTGACAGATAAGGAGAGCTGCAGATGTGATTATTACCTGCTTTGCTGCTTTTTCTTACAAGCAGCGTGAAACTCCCTCAGATGGCCAGCAGATAGACCACAGCACAGATAACAGCACAAGACACAAGCATAGGGTGGCAAATGCTAGGAGAAGTGTTGGGCAACAATACCAAAAAGCCTTCCTGTCCTGAAGCTACAACCCCAATTCCCAAAACGTTGGGATGCTGTGTAAAATATAAATAAAACCAGTGATTTGCAATAGAACATCAAATGTTTAAACTGAGACATTTTTATCATTTTTATTTAAAAAATATCTCATTTTGAATTTGATGGCAGCAACACATCTCATAAAAGTTGGGACAGGGCCATGTTTACCACTGTGTAGCATCCCCTCTGCTTTTAACATTAGTCTTTAAATGTCTGGGAACTGAGGGGACCAGTTGCTGGACTTTTGGGTTTGGAGGGTCTCTTTTTGGTCACATTTTTGGTTTCATGATGCTCCAAATGTTTTCAATTAGTGAAAGAGCTGGACTGCAGGCAAGCCCAGACTCCTCTACTATGAACCTGTGCTGTTGTAATAGCTGCAGAATGCCGTGTAGCATTGTCTTGATGAAATATGCCAGGCTTTCCCTGAAAAAGATGTTGCAAGGTGTCATTTCTATAGACACTAATGCACCCCCATCAGTGATGCCGGCTTTTGAACTGAGTGTTGATAACAAGCCGAATGGCCCCTTTCCTCTTTAGCTTTGACCCACAAAGGCATCATTTCTAGATCATGTTCACATATGACTTCTTCTTTGCGTGATGGAGCCTTAACCTGCATTTGTGGATGGCACGGAAAATTGTGTTCACAGACAGTGATTTTTGGAAGTGTACCTGAGCCCGTGCAGTGATTTCCATGACAGAATCATGCCTGCTTTGAATGCAGTGATGCCTGAGAGCCTGAAGATTATGGGGCCTCTAATATTAATTTTTGGCCTTGTCCCTTGTGCACAGAGATTACTCCAGATTCTCTGAATCTTTTCATGCTATCATATACTATATTATATTATTCTCAAAGTGTTCCACAATTTGTAGATTCCATTTTCTGCAAATGGGTGAACCTATGCCCACCTTTACTTCTGAGAAACTCTGCCTCTCTAAGATGCTCTTTTTATACCCAATTGTGTTACTGACCTGTTGCCAATTAACCTAATTAATTGCCAAGTGTTCCTCCACCTGTTTCTTTTTAGTACCACGTAGTTTTCCAGCCTTTTGTTGCCCCCCCATCCCAACTTTTTTGAGACGTTTTGCTGCCATCACTTTAAAAATGGTTAATATTTTTTAGGAAACAGTAAAATGTTAAAGTTTAAACATTTGTTTAACAATACATCAGCTCAGTTCGTGAAACCTGAACAGTGTCAACACTGAAACATTAGTCCAGAAATATTTATAAAATAGCAAAATAATCACCCAAAACAACACAATCAGTGTTTCGTTTATTTATCTATTATGTTCATACACTTCAATTTTGCCCACTAATTTAATAAGCAAGATACAACTTGTTCTATGTTGTTTTTCAAAATGTCAGAGGTTTCCTTTATGATTTATATGAGTTGCTCTAGTTTTTATAATTGGAAAAACTAATATAATAAGATTGTTATTTGAAGAGTACACGTTATATCAGGTTTGTCTCACTGTCTTTTCCCTCCTTTCTTTTTTCAGGGTTCTTGGAGGAAGATAACGGTGGATGATTCTATGCCATTTGATAAGGAAAATAACCTTCTTCTCCCTGCCTCTACCTGTCAGTCAGAGTTATGGCCAATGCTATTGGCTAAAGCTCTAATAAAAGTGGCAAACACAAAGTAAGTTACTATACATTCAAACAAAAACTTTATAAGTATTTTAGTACTACCCCAAGCAGCTGGCAAACTATTTATAGTCCTTCAGCGGGGTTAATGTACTATTTTAGTGTCCAAATTTTAATTTAATTTCAGCAAATATATACAGTGATTAACATGGCAAAAATGGAGCAGGTCATTAAATCTACTCACTGATTTTTAAGAACTGTTTATACTGTGCCACAGCTCAATAACTTAATTTTATAGTTTAGTCAAGATCACCTATCACAAAACTATGAAGAAATATTTCCTCCCCATCTGAGTGTGTTGCAGATATTTTAATGTTTCAGAGTAGAATTTTACTGTGAAATTTGGTTTCATGAAGTTAATCCCTAAACTGCCGAGCATGCGTGTATTGCCCACATTTGCAGAAACAATTTGAAGAGCTCACATACGTGCAAAAGAACCCCCACAGAGTGCCATTTGCTGACTTGGCCCAAAGTTCCCATGACTTATTGTAAATCTCTGCCACGGCCTGGGTGTAATTTGGTGACAGACAGAAAGTGTTTATGCCTCTGATGGGGCTGTTCTGTTGTCTGTAGAAGGTGGAGACGTAAAGGAAATAAAGCGTCTTTCTTCAGAATATTTATATAATAAAAGTTACATAATGAAAGTTCTTGGGCTCTTTCACTTTGGTGCTGAGCAACATTTTTGGCATGGCTATAGACCGTGGCATTACCATTTAAGTTTTATGAATTTCACTTACTTGAGTATGAATGTGGACTGGATGGGGAGGTCATAAAATCCCAAAAGAACCAATTAAAATGGGGGCAGCTGTCTTGTTTCATGTGAAAATTGTGCACAAAGGATACTTACTGTAGACATTGTGGCACACACACTCCTCAGAATAATTTATAGAGCAGTAATAAGATTTCTAAAATAATGCAAATTCCAAAATGTTGAATGTAGGCTGAGCTTGTTTTCCTGACATGCAGTCAAAGAAAAAAATAAATAAAACACACATTAAAAAAATGTCTAGGGTGGTTAGGACAAGTTTTATTGATGGGTGACTCTTAGAATACTATTGGGAATTAATTCTTAATTGTCATTCAAAAGCATGATGGGAATCTAAGGACAGTAAACACACAGTTCTTCACTATGTTTGAAAAGAGATAGAGACATTTAAAGTTTCTTCTCACAGCATTCTCATGATTTAACCAGTAGTTTGAGTAGTGTGTTTGCTTTGTTGCAGATTTTTGAACAAAGAAAAAAAAAGTTCTTATGTGTTTGTTTCTCAGTTGGCACACAGATGTCTGCGAGGAGATGGGCGAGTTCACCTTTATCCACACCCTCACCAGCTGGATTCCAGAAACCCGTCCGATAAAGTAAGGTTCTACTTTTCTGTCTACAATATCTGCATTGCATGTCCTATATCACTTTATGTTTGATAAATTATACACCCACCGGCCACTTTATGACTTACTTTATACACCTATCCATCTGCTCATTAATGCAAATGTGTAATCAGCCAATCACATGGGGGGAAAAAAACAGCATTCAGGCATGCAGACGTGGTCAAGATGACCGGCTGAAGTCCAAACTGAACATCAGAACGGGGAAGAAAAGTGATTTAAGTGACACTGAACATGGCATGGTTGTTGGTGCCAGATGAGCTGGTCTGAGTATTTCAGAAGTTGCTGATCTGCTGGGATTTTCCCCACATAACCAAACAAGACTGGAAAAATGTTGCCTGGTCTTATGAGTCACGATTTTTGCAGCAGAATTCAGATGGTGGGGTCAGAATTTGACATAAACAATGTGAAAACATGGATTTATCCAGCCTCATATCAGCGGTTCTGGCATCTGGTGGTGTAATGGTGTGGAGGATAATTTCTTGGCACACTTTAGGTCCCCTTAGTACCAGGTGAGCATAGTTTAAACCCAACAGCTTACCTGAGTATTGTTGCTGCTCACGTCAGTGACTTTATGACCGCAGTGTACCCATTTTCTGCTTCCAGCAGGATAATGCGCCATGCCACAAAGCTTACATTATCTCAAACTGATTTTGTAAACACGACAATGAGTTCACTGTACCTAAACGGCCTCAACAGTCACCAGATCTCAATCCAATAGAGCACCTTTGGGAGTGTGGTGGAATGGGAGATTCACGTCGTGGATGTGCTGCAGCAACTGTGTGACGCTATCGCGCCAATACCCAAGTCTCCGAGGAATTTTCCATCGCAAAACGGGAACCCGGTACTGGCAAAGTGAACTAATAAAGTGTCCAGTGGGTGTATATGGAATATATGTTCTGCTTACTGTAAGTTTGTCTTTGTGAACAGGGTTGTTTTTCTGCCTTTAGTTTTTTTTTTCTCTCATATATATATAATAACTGTGACAAAATGATGCAGAAAATTGTGTCTGTCCTCAGAAATATGGAACGTTGTTCTATGAAATAATGAAAAGACTGACATCTAAGATGGAATAAGGAGATATATTGTATACTGAAGGGAGAGGAATTTCAGCTCATCTGTGATGGAACTTTAATGGGGCAGCAGTATTTGGAGCCAGGCAGTGTTATTCTCTATAGCTCAGCAGGTTAGCTGTTGCCAGTGGGTCGCCTGGGGAATCTACCAACACGTACAATAAATGAGCATGACTACGTTTGTGTTTCAGATTGATTTATGACACATGAAGTTGTAGTTATTCATGCACTTACCCACACAGAATACATCTGAAATATGGATCCGATATACCCCATTTACTGCGAAATAGCAATTCTGACAATATAAACATATTAAATAAATAAATTAATTAATATGTTTAATGTTATGTGACACTGTAAAGGACCCCAAGGATGCCTCTATCTTTCACTTGTAATATTAAATTATATTGGTGAGCACAGAGAGATGTGTTTTGAGGTGTTTAACATCTTCAGGGTCAAAAATCCTAAAATCAAGACACATTTACATACTTTTTACCTTTAGTAATAACAAATAACGATGGTGCAGTATTGCAGCTTCAGCTGTTTTTATTCACACACCACGCCCCTAACTTTTATTAGACATTTTCAGACTGAGTTATGCGTGAGAACATCAGAATCAGTGGAACTGGACGTTAAACAGACTTAACTTTCCCTGTGAGCGCCATAGTACAACGTCCATGTAAAGTCTAATTGACCCCATGTGAGAATAATTGCATGTAGAATTCACAATAAGCAAGTGGGCATCATGTATTTAATCTCCTGCACCACTCACCACCACTTGCCAAAGCCTAGAAAGTGCATACTGATGAAACTGGTGTACTTGAACACTGCAGACTTTCAGTTTTGCTGATTCATTTCATTCATTCTGTTGTGAGATATTCAAGGGGGTTTCTTGCATGTACTGCCTATACCAAGTTTCAATGAAAAAGTCGATAATGTCCTTGGGATGTACTCTTACTTTTTCACATGACTGTGAATACGGGAGCCTGTTATACTGCAAAATAAAGGGACAGTACAGGAACAGGAACAGGAACAGAAACTGCAGTAGACACAAAGCAACAGTATACTTCGTTTGATATTGGACTTGTCATTGTGTGTGTGTGTGTGTGTGTGTGTGTGTGTGTGTGTGTGTGTGTGAGAGAGAGAGAGAAAGAGTTAAAAATAGGTCCTGGCAATGTTGCTTGAAATTCACAAAAAATAATACACACAGCACCTCCTTAAAGTTGCCGTCAGTTACAAATAAAAAGGTTTTAACTTCACAGTGAAACTTATGTAACCCTGAACTGATCATATTGTCCTCCACTCTCTCTCAGGTCAGTGTACTTGAGAGAAATTTGGGAGTTCTTACTGCACTCCATTCCTGCATTTAAACACCTGGATGACAGCTTGCCAGTGACAAAGCCTGAGCCTGCAGATGCAGCTGCACGGAGGGATTCCTCTCTAAGTGACAATACGAGTCAGCTGCTGGAGTCAGAGAAATGTAAAGGTACATATTGTGCCTCAGACACAACAAGTAGACACAAAGTCACAGAGAGACAAATAATTATGCAAATATGCATACTTGCAAAGTTGCGTCTCAATTACACACTCTGCTTGCACATTTAATTGAGTGAGTAAGCCAATGCAATCAACCATTACTGTCATCATTTGTATGCACAGAATTGCTTTCTTGCTCGGTTAATTAATTTATCAGCACACGAATTATTTCTGCTTCCTGTGTTTGTAATTGTGCTGTATTAATGGATATATATGCCATATCTATATTTCCTTGGCTGACATAACATGTATATGTGATATATATATATATATATATATGTCCTTTGCCAAGGCATAGCAGAAGCCAGGGTATGTTTTAAGTGATAGTTTATCTGTTTGTTTGAATATCAGTGTGTTTGTCACCAAAATGAAGCAAAAAGAACCAAACTGAATTTTGTGAAACTTGGCAGAGAGGTAGAACATGGTCTACTTCATTTAAGCATTGAGCCCCTGCAGAAAACCTCACAAATATAAATGATTCCCTTTATAGAGTTAAAGAAATCCACCTTGTAACAATCACAGTTTTTGGTCCAGGACAGACTCCAGGACTTAAGTCACTACTTTGCTGTACTTCAAAATACCAAACTTTCTGAGCTCGATTGTCAGCCTTGGGGCCTCTTTCATGTTGCATGAAGAATAACTTCCTGTTTTTTGTGAGGTCCGCACTCCATATATTATGGAGTGCAGAGGGTTAACGCGTGTATGATGGACCATAAATAAACCAGCAGAGGGAGCAGTAGAAGGGTAAATTATTTGGTGCTCCCGCAGGGCAAAAGTGCATCCCCGGTAAACTGTGGTTATCTGAGGAAGACAAAATTAAAGCATGTCCTCGCAAAAATATTTGTTTCTTTGGAGTGGTTTCAGGTCATAGTAGAAATAGAATGTCTTTTAAGGCTATAGAGTTAATTCAAATGCATTGTTCAGAATGCCAGTTGCGTCCCCAAACCAAGTTAACTATTGGAGAAATTAGCTGTAGTTCCGGTGTTGAATATTGAAGGTGAAGAGACAGAACAGGTAATTATGTGGAACAAAGGCTTCCTCTTGTATTTAAACCTACGTATATTGTATTGAGAGTACTGAATTCAAGCACTCTTGGGTGACATTTTGCCACTCTGGATTGCTGTATACATTAAAATCGATCTCCGTTTCGCTCTCACATGGATGCACCTGCTCTTTCTGACAGCAGACTGTCCCCCTGCGCTCTGCTACAGTCCCACTTGTTTGTGATAATTTAAGTGTTGCACATTAGCATAACGTGATGACACACATGCAAAGGTGATATTACTTCACAAAACATTTGTGCTTGAGGGAAATGTACTGCATTGTCCCTTTTTTACACATGCAATCGCTAAAAGACCCTACATGTTCCCTCCTGTCTCGCTGTTTTGGTGCTCACTGTGAAATTCCACTGAAATGCAGGGATCACCAGGCAATGTGAGAACAACTTCTCTTTTCAATTTTTAATGTGTAGCCTTTATATTAGCCCGGCAGTGTTCCCATCTCTCGTCACCGTGGCCCACCAAATTGATTTTCCATGTTTCCACATGGCCCATGTGCTCTTATGTGATATACTCTAAGATGCACTAAAGGGGGAAGAACCCCCTAAAGAACCTCAATATAGCTTCATTGTTTTATTTATACCCGTGGAGGACACTGGTGTTTTCTAATCTCCAGCATTTCATATGACATTGATTGGAAAATTTCACCTATATTTTGTCTTTTGTTGGATTTAATTTCATTCATTCATTCATTCATTTTCACTATATCAATGTGATTATTTAGAATCAATCAAATTTACTCTCTTTAAAATCTGTTGTGGGGTTATGCTTATGCATATGCCAATATAGTTTACCTATACCCATTACTGTTCACTGTGTGTATTTCTCAGGTGACCGTGAGGTAGTGGTGTGTGCTGGCTTCTACCCTTTTCAACTGCAAAACAATTCCTTAGGGTTTGGCCGGATGGTAAGCCTTTTCACTATTCCCCCTGACTTGTTGGCCACCTATACATGCTAGCTCATAACATGCAAGTTTTGCTCTTCAGTATTTTGCAGCTATGAAATTTAAATTTCACTTGCTAGAGATTGTAGTCAGATATTCAGTGCAAATTTTGGAGGATACAGATTCACATTCTGATGCAACTTCAACATACATACATACACAGCGTGATCGCTATAGCATCAGCATGTTTACATGAGAATCTCTACATGTATATTTAATGTGCCATTAACCTAAGATAGTATTTTTGCGCCAACAAGGTGATTTCCAAAGAGCTATTTGCTAAAAACCTTTATGGTTAATAAACCCTATTTGCTAAAAACAGTTATGGATTGATCTCCTCAGAGATCAATCCATAACTGATAGTAATAAAACCCCAGAAGTGTTTTGAATGTCTTTCAAGAAGCCTGGAGAACTATTTCTTAAGACTACTTAAAGAAATCACAAGAAAGCTGCCTAAGAGAGTTCAGACTGTGCTGAAGAATTGTACAAACTCTGCGTTTGCCTTATACACTGTGTTTCCATGTATGTTTGCACATGTTTAAAAAAAATCCTGCAGCTATTTTCCGAGTAGTACTGTATATTCGTGATTCCTTGCTCCATGTTAATATGTCACTGTGTTTTTAAACTATCTAACACCTTAGATACTGCTGTTATATCGCACAATATTGTTAAAATGCAGTGAAATCCCATAGTAGCAGTGGGTGTTAAAGATAAAAAAAAACGTTTACTATTTACACCCTTAAATCTAATTGGGGAACAGTTTCTAGGTGTTAAATCTCTCCACTCTTCTCAGATCAGCTGCTGCAGATTGTAGTCAGATATTTTGACTTCACCTATTTAGCTACTTGGTCTGCCAAAGCATTTTTTTTTTATTCATGGCTGACTGCTGTAAGTGTGTTTATTTCTGTGTATGTGTATCGGTCATGCAGGCTAACTCTTCTGAATTTCTGCGTCGTTACGGCCTGTCCCTGCTGTACAGCCATGGTGTCCTGTTGACTAGAACCCGCTCATGCCCGCTAGAGGAACCACCAAAACCTCCACCTGTGGCCCGTTGGAAACTCATCCGTCAGCCCAAGGAAGTTGTGATCACTGCTGAACCACAGAGTGAGTTAGAGAAATAAGGAAGCAGGAAATGAAAGATGTTAAAATGGCAGTGGAGGGGAATCAGGAGGAGTATGCAGGGGAGGATATCAAACAAATAGAAAAGCGCAAAATTATGCCATAGTGTGTAGGTGAATGTCATAAATATGACTAGAATGAAAAGTGAGTGTTAATGCAGGAGATTTAGAACCTGCAGTAGAGAGGGCATACAGCACCACATGCTGAAATGAAAATAGGAGGAGGGCAGTTACATTATTTCAGTTTTGAAAATAGCTGCTGGCTCAGGCATATCTGACATCAGCTGATCTCTGAGTGAAAAACTGAAAATGAAGTAAAAGAGTCAGAGTGTGAAAAATCGGTGCTGGCATGATATGTGGAGTTTTTTTTTTCTTCTCTTTTTTTGCAGAGATCCCTTTGTCAAAACCAGAGCAGTTCATTGAGGCTGCCAGCCCTTTTCTCTTCGACCGTACCAAGAGCAGCGGGGGCTCAATTCCAGAGCCGTGCGTACAGTGAAATGATCTAACACTGAGAAATTTATAAAGAATATTTTCTTCTGTCCTCTCTGATGCTTTTCAGTAGTCTGTAGGTGATCTGAGCCTGACCTCTTTATAGAAAGAGGAAAGCATGACAACAGCTTTCATATGGGGGGGTCAACAAAGTATATCACCGTTATCACAATGGAACATTATCACCTGTTTTTCATGAGCTTGCTTTACCACCATCTCTATGCTCTTTCATGAGTGCATCGAGGGAATATTACATTTATAGTAGTTGAGAAATGTAAACTATGGGAATTTTTCTTTTGTTTTTTGAAACCCTACAGTGGTGTAAAGATAAACATCCATCCATGCATCCATCCATCCATCCATGCATCCATCCATCCATCCATGCATCCATCCATCCATCCATCCATCCATGCATCCATCCATCCATCCATCCATGCATCCATCCATCCATCCATCCATCCATCCATCCATCCATCCATCCATCCATCCATCCATCCATCCATCCATCCTCTTCTTCTTATCCTGTTGTTCCCATTTTACTACTGTAATACTACAATATTTTTTTGTATATAATTATGCTAAAAAAAAATCACGGATTATAAAGAATGTGGTGTGATTATGATGTGTTACATTTGCTGCGTTTGCACATAACATGCTGCCTGAATGTGTCTTTATGGGTCAGAGAGGCCAAGCCGAACCCTCCCAGGAAGTCTCCCCGCAGATCCCCTCTGGTCTCCATTACTGAGGAGACTGAATGTCGAAAAGGCCTTGGGCTTTACGCGGCTGAACGCGCCACTAACTCACCAGACTGCACTGACAGAATAGAGGTATGTGTAATTATGGTCCACGAGGGTAAAATATTTAAAATTTTACAAATATTTTTATATAAAACATTATTCTCAAGTAATTGCTCTTATTCTTTAAAAGGATTTCAAGGATCTGTGAAACCTTGGAATGCAAAAAAAAAAAGAATATTTCTGCAAAGTTTTGTTACCTTTTTTAATGTCTTTATTTCATTGCTTCCCTGTTCTCCTCACTCCTCTGTCTGCCCCTGCAAATATGCAGTCAGAGGCTATTCAGAGTAGTTCTGTGTGTCAGTGACAACACGGCTGCCATCCCCCAGTCTCAAAGTCACTTCTGTTGTCTCCCAGCCAGGCCACTACTGACCAGGGGCACATCTGCACTAAACAGAGAACCAGCTAGGAAAGGGAAATAACAGGGGGTGGGGATTCAGAGCATCAGACATAGTCAGACACAGAGAACAGGGCAGAAACAAAGATACCACGGAATAAAAAAATAATGGTGGACAATGCATTGTTTAATAAAACATATAAGGGAAATTTTTAAAAAAAAGGAAACAAAGTCACATTTGAACTGGAAGAGATGAAAGCGGGGCAAGAAACGGAAACGGGGAAGCGAGGATCTCTGGTGTGAGCTTAATGCGTGGGTTTCATGCAGGGAGAGGTCATGTACTGTGCTGATGAAAAAAGCAGCGCAATTAGATGATGAGCCATCAGTGTCTGTGTCTCCTGGGGGCTTCATTATTACACTTCACTCCTAGCATAGGGAAAAAATAGAGTTCATATTAATCGCCCTCTTGTGTAACTGTGACCAGTTATAGAGCGGTTAGGTTAGGGCAGTGTGGACATGCTAATTTGATGTGTCGTTTGATGTGTGTGTGTGCATGCACTTGTGTGGATTGGTACGTGTGTGTCTGTGTGTCTGTCACATGGGCCACATTTATCTAAGTGTGTGTTCCTGTGCTTGACAAGCACATGGCGGGTCACGTGTTGACAGACTATAAATGACATGAGAGGGTTTTTTTTGTTTTTTTTTGACCCGTCTCTGTTTCTATGATAGAAGAAGGTGCTCTCACATGATGTGCTTAATACCCTCAATGGCCCACTCTCTCAACTGTAGTGTGGGTTCAAGCATTAGGCCGGGGTTTAAGCATTATGTTTCAACTTCTAATATGTTTGGAGTGTGGTAATTGTCAAATAACCAAGCACCTGCATAGTTTTGATTTGCATCCCTAATTACAGTTTACCTCAGGGGAAAATGTGAAATATGAAGAGAGTATATTGGAGAGCGCAAGCTTTAATCTGCCTGTGCAAAAAATAAAACAGTGGGGTGGGCTTTGAAAATGCCACCTTCCTCCCATCGTGACTGTGATTTTTGGAAAATTGCTGAAAAGCCAAAAGCAGCAGCTAAAATTTTAGGAGCCCCTGTGTGTAGAGTCTGTATGTCTCAACGTCCCCTTGGTGTAGACAGGTAAGAGAGGCGGTGCAACAAAATGCTATGCTGTGTGTGACCAGGACATACCGCAGCTCGGAGCTTGGAGCGTAACGTTTTATGCATACAGAACACGTTGACATACGCGCTGACATTTTTGCGGCAGGAAAGTGTTGCTATACAGTGATGAAGAGGAGGTCAAGTATGCCTCCCAATCACAATGCCTCTTTCCGTCTGTCTGGGTCTCTGGGTACTTATTCAAATACACGGTGACTCACGCAGAGACACACACACACACACACACACCCGCTCTGACTCATCAGAGAGTCTTGGCAGGGGTTGCTTTGAAGTTACACGACACAATATAATTCTTATTCGGAGCTGAGTAAACTGTTGGACATTCACCAGAATTTTTCCAGAGGGGAGCAATGTTTGAAATTTTTATTTTTTTTTAAAAAAGGAGGGGTGAGGGGAGGGGGCGGCTGGAGGAAAGTAGGAAGCGGCTGATACAGGTGCAGTAATGCGTGTTTACAGACCACACCATCTTCTGTCTTGCTCACACAGAAGCTAATGCTACTTGAAGGACGCGATAATGACTCATTAGCTGTGTTTCTTTATTGTGCTGGCCAGATGAGCATGAAATCAGAACTGTTTAGTAAATCCCCTCTAAGAGAAGCAACACGCTAAACAACATTATAACTCCTCATCTGTCACTGACAGTCGGGGTAAATTAGAGCTGGTATTCCCTGTTGGTGTTTTTAGCAGGGGAGGGGCAGCCCCTGTCACATTAAACCGTGTCTCAGTGTTGGGTGAGAATGGCCCAACACCACAGCTGGCATGGAATCACTAGAGGGTGTAGGCGTATCTCTGCCAGTGCTACTCTGTCAGCAACACACAGTTCATGCCTCTCTCACTTTCTCTCTTTTTTCACTCTCGTTGTCCCTTTAGGTTACCGCAGAGGACAAGAAGAACAGTGATGACATCTCCAATGGTAAAAGCTGTTCCTTTGTAACACCAGGCCACTAATGCGAGTTGTCTTTGAATCCCAACATAAGATGGCCTTACCTGAGGTCAAATATTATACTGCCACAAAAAGCAAATGCCCCTTAATTCTACTTTTTGCAATTGACATATCTAGTGGAGGTCTTCGTTACCGGTGGACTTGAATGGCATTTGTGCAGCATAGTCCCAATTAATGCTATTAGAAATATTTGCATCCCTTGCTTCCACTCCGTCCATCTTTTTCTCCGTGCTTCTAACGGCTGGCCGAGACATTTCGAAAAAGATAGGACTGAAATTATGCTTTGTGACAACCGGCCAATTCCCTGCCTCCTCTCTGCCCCCGTTTAGTTGCTTAGTAACACCTGCAGTTTGAGTTAACGGACCACCATTGCTCAACAGCAGAGACAGTGGCCCTCGCCACCTCAGCTTTCTGATCAGACTCTCGCTTTAAGTAGAGCTCGGGGCAGACTGTTCGCATGTGTACGTGTGTGCGCTCGCGCGTGTGTTTTTTGGGATGTGCGCATACGCCTATGAGATGCATTGAGATAGTGGGAGTCGGTGAGTGGGAGCGAGGATGTGCATGTGCGCTTACACCATTATGTGGGAGTTTGGCCAATTGGACTCACTGTGTTTAAGATAATGATCTGAGTCTAGGATAACTTGCTATGAGTCACAAGAGGAAAAGCATTTAGTTACTCGCTGCATTCTGAAAAAGAAGATATCAAGAATTTTACCCAGTGGCTCGATTTTCAGTTAGGTGGTTATATTCTACATGCATACTACCTTATACCAAAGTTCTAACCCAATACAAAAATTAATTAAATGTATTCAGGGATTGTGTCGCCCTATATTCAATTTGGACTTTACTTACAGATAGGCCCAAAACTGCAATCAAAGAGCCAGTAACTGAGGAATCCTCAGCTGATGGCAAACCTGTCCTACAGAAGACCTGGGTTGACCTGGATAACTTTGATAAATGCTTTCAGTGAGACACACACACACACACATACACACGTCCAAAAATAGACACAAATCTGTACTTATGCACTGCAAAAATACTGTGCCAATGTGAAGAGTGAAAACGTTCTAAATACGATTATAATCACTTACGCTAAAAAGCAACTGGCATTATTTGTCTTTTCATTTCAGGACTCTCTTGGTGTTCCATAAACCACAGATTTACCAGCATCATGTACAGAAATCACATTTTAAGGTACAGAATGTACAGGTTCAGTCTTCATTTCTAAACTTTGGATTTATTTTCCCATATAATTGTGCTTTGACATAATATTGACATTTGTATGGGATATAGTGCAATTAACTACGCTGTTGTTATCTGCAGAGTGCCGTCCTGTCTAAAGCAACAGTAGCCTTCAAAAGCAATGGATCATCTACACAGTCTCTTAGCGCTGGATCCCTGTCTGTAACAAGCACTGAAGTACGCATGTAATCAACAGAAACACACTCATATGCACACTAAGAATTGACTCAGCTTGTTATTCCAAACAAGTTATTCCAGAGACCCTTTTGGTCTCTGTCAGTCTTCCCATTTCTTTGTCTCCTAATTTGCCTTTCTCACCAGCTCCATTTTCTTACATTACTTAATCCTCTGTCTTGGTATCTCTTATTTAGGTGCCGCTAAGAAGCCTTCACCTGTTTTTTTTTCCCTATCTATTTTAATCCCCCACCACCATGCTCTCTTCTCTCCTCTGAATTTTCCTTCAGCTTCTGTTCCACTAAGCCACCCTTCTATCAGTTTATCTGCCATGTCTCCCTACGGCTTTCTGCTCTTTCTCTCCTCAAATTGTTCTTTTCCGTGTCTGTATGTGTGTTTCTTCCAACAGTGTCCAGAGGTGAGAGGCACTTATTACCTGTGTGTGGACAGCCTGCAACCTTCCCAGATCCTCATCAGCTTCTCTGCTCTTCTTCTCTGGGGACATACTGCTGAGGAGAGTAAGGGCTTATCAACACATGCTATGCACACACACACACACACACACACACACACACACACACGGTTCTCTTTGACAGCATGCACGAACCATGCATCAAAACCACATTTAATCTACATTTTGGGTTCATTTGGACTTTTAGTTTATGAATATGAACCACTATGATTGTGTTATATGCCTGCAGAGTGCCACCAATGCACATTTTTTTCTCTCCACTTTTATAGAACAGGAAATGTCAGCAGCACGTAGGTCTGCAGTTCTCATTGCCCTGCCACACTCCTGGACAAGTCTGCAGTCTCAGCTGCCAGTTCTCTCCATCAAGACCAACTCCACAAAGGCAGCTGTGTTAAACTTACCCTCAGGGTAGGACAGAACTGATTAATATTAAGATTTGATCAAAATTGCAAGCTTAGATCAAATTTGCAGCAACGACATAGTAGTATGACCTTACTATGCCTCATATGCGCCGTACTGCATGTGATATAGCAGCGCTTTAGATTCTTTTACCTAGGATTTTGGTGATACCATGTGTTCCTAAAAAAAACTTTATACTCAATACATGATAATAGATAAAAGCTTTACATTTGCATATAGCCTGATCTCATCAATATGCAGCCTTAAACCTTATCTTCTGACTACATTTTCATGTTATGCTTTGAAACATCAAAAATATCATCTGTTTCCACATTTCTTCACACTTCATTTTGCCACCTTCACGTTTGCACTCATAACCCTAAATTACCCTAAGCGGTATGTAATTGTCATCACGAGAACTTGTTCTAATAATGGGTGATTTTTTTTTTTTTGTACAGCACCCTTGAGATTTTTTGACAAAGAAGAAAATGTGCATATTTCACACTTGTTGGGATTTCTACAGCTAAGCAAAGATCTGCTCTGCATAGCTGTAGAATATCCTGCAGAGGGTACCCTGTAGAGGATATCTGCCTAGCTCAGATGCTCTGAAAAGCAGGAAAAAGCCTCTGTCCTAGTCTCTATTATTGGGTGTGACTTGGCCTAGAAGCAGAGGGCCTAGTTTCTGGGGTCAGGTGCAGGTATGGAGGAGTGCAATTACCACTGAGGCATAATCACGCACATAGCACTCAGCTAACCATGCCCATACGCCTCATAGTATTATCTCTCAAAGACATATACTATCTGATATTGCTTCTGGGCAGCAGTCATTTTTAAAGCTCTCTTTCTATGCCCATCTTCAAATGTTACACTTTATGGTCTCTTCACTGACATGATGCTGTTAATTTCAACAAGTTTTTTTTCCATTGTTACTTGTTTTTAAGCCTACTCTTTTGTCTCACTTTCTATTTTTTCTTCTTGCTGTCTTCTCTCCCATACACCTCATCTCCTTTTCTCTCGCTCGCATTTATTTCCCTTTTGAATGTTTCTACAGCACTAGCCGAGCTCTGCCTCAGTGCTCATCCATCTAGTTAGGCTGTGATGGCTAAATTATGTAAAGCTAATGGGGCCAAGAAAGTGGAGCTCCACTCTCTCATGCCTGACCAGGCCCTGTGAACTCAGCTTGGTACTTGGCAGAGAGGACATTAGGCTACCGCACCTCTGACTGTGTGACCTAGTCAGTATTACTTGACAGAAACATAGCAGGTGTAATGTTAAGAAAGAAAAGGGGTTTCCCTTTTATTTTGTAGTTTCTATTATCAAAAACAGTGGCGTCGCAGAGAGTTAGATGTTTTTGTTAAATCTCAGAAAGAAACGTCACTCTGTGGGTGAACTAATGACAACATGTCTAGCCTGTTGTGTACAGACTTAGCTACTCTTTAAAAGGTCACAATCCAAACAGGCTGGGAACCACAGGTTTTAGGAAAGTGCAGTGAATGTGTGATTACATCCAGAATGCAATTTCTCTGTTCTCTTCCCCTCAGGCGGCATGTGCTGTGCATCCACATAAATGCAGCATTGGGTTACCATGTCCATCTTTGCAGCAAGACACCATTCGTCTTTGGAGATGAAGAAACCATCATGCCACACCTTACAAAGGTGCCTGTAGTTATCAGTTCACAATGACGGCAATTCCAATATAGTAAGAGGCAGTTTTCCGAGTGATCGGCCACCTTTCAGCAAATTATCCTGCAGCGGTTTTTCTGCCGCATGCTGCTACTAGATAGATACACCTTCACATTTCTGATGTAAGAGGTGATGTGTGTAATGCTTTCATTTTCTTTTGTGTCCAGGAAAATTTTCACAAAAATAGAAGTGATCCCTTTGGTGATACAATATTCGTAAACAAAAAGGGTCAAAGGGACCCATATTGACTGAGAAATATAGAGGCTGATTAAACACGTGAAGTAACCAGCCCTCTATGTTTAAGAACATATCTTGTGATATTTTGTGGAGAAACAACTGAAACTGAAAAAAATAAGAAGGAAACTAAAAGAGGAGAGGATACATACAACCTTTCAACCTAAATCACGACATTATTAAAAAAAGAACAGAGCTTTCTGGGAACATAGTGACAGAAAGGATAACATTGCCCTTGTTGCAGTGTCCTCGCTGTGGCATTTTTGAATGGGGTATACTCCAGCTTCAATTTAAAAAATCACATCATGTTAGACAGTGACTCTGCTTTCACACTTTTATCCTTGCGTTTGTGTAGCTGAATGCATATGTTTCATCATTTTGTTGTTGTTGATCGTTTGTGCTTAGTCTAGCACTGTTTATGTATATAGCAAGTGTCCTATAAACAATTCTGATTTGCTTCATGATGAAGGTGCACCAGATTGTATCGGTATTCCAGTCATACTGTCCCACTGTCCCATTTTATGCTCTTTCTGTTTAACTCGCAGAACTAAACAAAATTGAAATGCTTCCCAACTGCTTTTCTCTTTAAACAGGAAAGTGCTCGTTTCACTGAGCAGGCCCATTCTATCTTTAGGGCTCTGTCCAGATTGGTGGCTTCCTTTAGTGACAAGCAGGAGCAGCCAGCAATCAGAAAGATCCTGGAAGAGACTCACTGTCCCCAAAACATCAACACCACCCTGGAAAAATGGGAACACCGCAAGGTAGCTCGCTCTTGGTGGTACACAGATTATATGTATCTCGAATACATTCTTTATACCGTTGGCATTTTATTGACAGCTGACAGCTGCTAATTCTTCATGTCAAAAAATGCATTCTAATGGATTATGTTTTATGAAAACATGGCCTGTCACAAGTTATGTGTGTTGGTGTTCATCTCAGGATGTATTTACCTAATTTTAAGACCTGCTTATGATCAGATTATTTTTTTTATTATGTCCTGTAATGTAAAACCTTGGACTTCACAGAGGGTGTGTTTTCTTTTTACCATGCCTCTATGTGTGCTGGTGTTTACAGGTGTTTAACTTGGCAGTTTACCACATGCTGTGTGAGGCTCTGGGGAGGAAGCTGAAAGCAGAGGAGCAGTTTGCTGTACAGGCTCTCACTGCCAACCCTTCACGCTTCACCGCTGATCCTGAAGAACACGCCCCTATATGTAGGCGCCACTGGTTTGCTTGCAAATGTTCTCATGTTATGTACATAGATAAAACATGTAATTGCATGTAGTTGCACTAAGGTTACAACAGTAAATGTAAAGTCAATAATTGTTGAGATTTCAGCTACACATTAAATTAAAATAATATTAAATATGTCTTTGATTAAATGCCATTTCACTCTTTTGATTAATTCACTTTCACCCACAGTTTGCTGTTTTATGCCCTCATTCTGCTTTGTTAAGTAGATGCAAATTCAGAGCCCCCAGAAATGTGGAGAGACAGGAAGCCAACAGACAGAGAGGTCAAGGCAGCGACCATTCTGCAGGCTGGATTCAGAGGGCACTTGGTGCGTGAGATCCTTAATGCCTCAAAACCTGGTAAACAACTGCATGTACACACACAGAATATATCAACTAAAATATGAACAAAAAGACCCACAAAAAGATGCTCTGCGTTTCATTTGTAGATTATCATTTATTTCCCAGCCCCACCACCACCACCACACACACACCCCAACACAAGACACCTTCTAGTTCACGCATTCACGCTATGATTTAGCCTGCTGGCATATACCGAGCTCCTGGGCAGCAACACAAATATGTATAGATGAGACTGCCACTCTTACTAATAAACCCTGACGGATGGAGGCTAACCACATCGGGAATACACACACGTAGAGGAAACATGC
This sequence comes from Cichlasoma orientale, assembly GCA_034780415.1. Classification (NCBI taxonomy): domain Eukaryota; kingdom Metazoa; phylum Chordata; class Actinopteri; order Cichliformes; family Cichlidae; genus Cichlasoma; species Cichlasoma orientale. Next base: position 370,404 of record JAVDPK010001260.1, on the reverse strand, counting down.
ACATCATACACATGTGCAAACAACATTCCAGAATCACCGACTGACGTTCATTAGTGACATCAAGAGAAAAACAGGGAAGAGAAGACAGGGAAACAGTGGGCACTTTCTAGGAAAAAATGAGAGATTACACAGAGACAGTGCTGAGCAGCGCTTCCTCTTTAAATACGTTTGGCAGTCCTGCTTTGAAATAATGCACCATTTTAGTCTCCGCTTTGCTTTTGAGCCATTTTCTGGCAAATTGGAAATTTTCCTCAGTTTTAGTTAAAATATTTTGATATGTTTTTTGAGGTGATGTAACAGTAATTATCTTAATGAGAAGGTCCGTCACTGTTTGTTGATTCCCGAGGAAACACTGCAGGTGATATACTGCACAGACATGCTCTGTTTATTGCTGTGTCTTCTCTGGGCAACAACATATGACACTGTGACCCCCTCTGAGGAACTTGTACATATGGGTGCATGGACAGTTTCATTAATGCTGGATTTGCCTAAAGCAGCGCTGTAGTACAGCGTAAATGAGAGTGTGCTTAATTTCCCATTGCTTGAAAATGTGGCTTGAGCATCTCAGACATCCAAAGTACCCACATCATTAGCGTCCATCTGCCAGCACTGCTAAAATGTAACGCTGGTGGTCGTGTGGCATTAGTATGAGCGCGTGTACATGCACAAACTGAACAGCTTGACTTTTATGAAATTGGCCTAACATAGTTAAGTTCTCTCAAATCTTTTTCATGACTAGGCAAAGCACAAAGTGCAGCTTTTAGAGTTGCACTCATAATAACGCTGACTGTCTAACAACACTTTGGGAATCCATTCATTCAAAGCATGTAAGAACTGGCATTTTCTTATCTTAGATGGACACATTTCCCGGCATAGTGCTTGTTCATGACACTGTCTACTTCAAACACCTCAGTGTTTCCCCGAAATTTGTGCTCTCTCTCTTTTTGTTTTTGCTCTCTTTCCTTCCACTCTTTTAGCATTTCTTTCCCCCCTTTGTCATCTATCAGTTGCTGGTCTTGGTACATTATAATGGTCAGTTTGGAGTCCCACTAGAAAAGAGAAACTGAGCACACCTTTGCCACGTGTGAAAAAAAATCTAGCATTCAGCAATCTCTTCATATCAAAAATCTCTTACCCGTACGTAGGATTACATTTGTTGTCAAAGATCTGTCAGATGGGTTACCTGTCAGGTGAGAAGAGTGTTAAAGTTAGTGTCAAGGTTGAGAATAATCTTCTCCTATCAGCGTCTCACTGAATGAAGCAAAAACGCACTTTGCAATTTCTGTTTCCCACTCCGAACTAACTTCAATTATTTTTTCATGTGTTTGACAGCAACATGAATTGTCTTTCATGTTTCATAGAGACTGCTTTTCTGTGCGTGTGCTCATGTCATCCAGGAACGGAGGAGAACCTCAGTGTGTCCAAGATCCTTTCAGACGTGTGGCCGGCAGTCGAATCTGATGCACACAAACATGCAGCTTTCTTGCTAAGGTAAATTAAAAAAATTAGCCTTGTAAAAGTGCATGATAGCAGTGACTGTAAGTAAAAAAAAAAAAATAAAAATAAAAATATATATATATATATATTTTTTTTTGTGCGCTTACATTGTGACTCATGCTAACATATCAGATTTTTGTCAACACAAATATTTGAAAGAACATGAAAGCACTGCGAATGCAGTCCAGTGCCAATGCTGTGTATATTGCATAGCATGCGTTTAGCCTCTCTGTTGCACTGCATGCCCAGAATCTGCTCCCTCTCCTGGTTGTGGCAGCCTGTGGGGGCCATGCAGGGAGCATTTTCCACATTGTGTTCCATCTTTTCCCAGTGGTACCATCTGCTGTTTATACTCTCCCCGTTCCAATCAGCTAGCAGCGTCTGCCGAATGACCTGCTGCCTGGGGATGTATGTGTGTGCATGAGCATTAAAAGCTCAATCAATGTGTGTACTGT
>JAVDPK010001260.1:323982-357382 GCA_034780415.1 Cichlasoma orientale | reverse complement strand
TTTACCTCAGACACTTTAGCCTCCAGTGCAGTCATAGCGCTCGCCATTCCAGTCAGTCTTTCATCAATACTATCCAGTTTGACTCCAAAGTCCGACCGGAGTGACTTTAGCTCTTCTAGTACTTCAGCTATGCTAGCCATGTTAGCATCTGCACTGCACGTTGGACTCGGTGTTGTTTTGGTGGCTGTCTTGCGTCTTCTTGAAAAAATTTCGCACTGTTTCACAGACGAATCTTTAGACATATCAGTGTCGTATCTTACGAGCCTTATTTGCTGCTTTTACAAGGGTTTTAAAAGGAAGTTTTGAACACTGTCTTAGGAGCTATTCACTGTGCAGCCATCCCGGACCTTGGTCACGTGACTCCCAATAGCAGCATTTCACTTTGTAAAGACAGCACCGAATGCAGGTAGAAACCACGAGCAGGAGATGAAGGCAGCTGCAGTTTAAGGTCTGAGAATCATCACTGGTGAAGATACAAAGCTTTGTTCTAAAGCAGCCTATTTTGAGGAGGGAATGTAGTTCTGTGCAGACCCTAAAACACAGAGCCTGAAGCACAAAACTCAGGATTTTATAATAGGCTATTTTATGGGTTTGTGTGCTGTCTTTAGCATTTTGATTTACACTCCCTTAGAAATGCATTTGACATAGTAGCTCCTCTTTCCTGCTTTCTCTTAGGGCAGAAAAATAAATGTTGCACAAAAAGTGAGGAAATTAGTGTTTGGTCGATTATTTCTTCGCTGTAACAAAGCTTCTTGGCGATAAATCTTATACTGTTGGAAAGCCTGTTAATTTCCTCTTAAATGGTGCCACATTTGCTAGGAAAATGCAATTGTGGGTTGAGCAGCAGAGCTGAGGATGTGGGTTGCGCCCATGAAAAACTTGCCAAATCTTCTCTTGCAATGCCAAACAGCTTATTCTGCTACTGACTCTTGTTTTGAGCTTCTGACAATCAGGTGCCTGATTGGCACCTGATTAGCAGCATCTCTAAGCATGGACTCTGCTACAGTGGTGTAGCTCCGAGCATGCCACATATGGCTCATCCGGATAGGGCCCGTGCCATAGGACAATTACGAGCTGGTGTTCTGTAAAATACAAGTCAGAGCATCATTTGGAGTGAGCCCTGGTATCAAACTGAAGACAAAGATTCATATAACAGGGAAAAATCAGAGACAGGCGGTGGGTGTCCCAAAAAGATGACACCACAAGAAGACAGCTTCCTCACCCTGTCAGCACCGTATAGGCAGTCTTCTGCTGATTTGCCGTCGAGGTTTGCAGGACAATGTGGCCGGCGGCTCTCTACCCAAATCTGAAACAGACTGCACACAGCCAATCTCCAGTCTCATAGGGCTGCCTGGAGGCCTGACCTCAACCCGGCTCAACACTTGTTGGATTAGCTAGGGAGTGCAGTTGGTGCCAGGGTGACCAGCACAACCACACTGGCTGACTTGCGACAAATGCTGGTTGAAGAACAGAAAGCCATCCCACAGCAGTGTGTGACCGAGCTGGTGACCAGTATGAAGAGGGGGGTGCCAGGCTGTTGTCGCTGTGTATGGTTCTTCCACATGCTACTGAGGCCCCTGTTTGTTAAATGAAAAAAAAATTATGGTTTGTTTCTTGATCCTTCAATCATCCAATCCAATAAACAACACCAAACAGGAGTGAATAGCAGAATAAGCTGTTTACCATTGGCAGAGAAGATTTGGCAAGCTCTGCTGCTCAACCCACAAATGTATTTTCCTTACAAATGTGGCACCATTTATCAGGCCTTCCAGTGGTATAAGATTTATTGCCAAGAAACATTGTTACAACAAAGAAATAATCGATCAAACACAAATTTCCTCACTTTTTGTGCAAAGTTTATATGGAAACAAAATGGGAATATCTGCAGCGCTACTTGGTAGTTCTGGGATTTATAATGACTGGAAAGACTGGACAAGACAGATGGATGCTCCAATTAAATTTGCACACACACGCGCGCGCACACACGCACACACTACACATTCACTTGCACATCCATTGTCCCAGTTTCAAAACAGTGCCAATGAGGCGCAAAAACGTCAGTGTCACACACTAAAATGTAGTTACAATCTCTTTTTGTGCGTATGTGTTAATGTATAGATGCGGCTGTTGATCATCGCCACAAACGCATGTCGTAGTTCAATTTTATTTATATAGCGCCAAATCACAAAAACAGTCGCCTCAAGGTGCTTTATATTGTAAGGTAAAGACCCTACAGTAATACGGAGTTGGGCTGTGAGCATTTTGGAGGAGTATTGGAGTGGGGGAGAGGGGGAAGTGAGATGAGAGACGCATCAGACGGAAAGGCGATCGAGATAAAAATGACAGCGATGGTACGAGCAAGAGAGGCGGAGAGGCGACAGTGGGGATTAGCAGCAGAGCGAGGAAGATGCGCTTTCTTTTTTTTTTCTTGTGCTCGCACTCTGTTGCTCTTTCTCCTGTCTCCCCCACACCGAATACACAGGAAACGTCGTGGCCTGGGCGCCCTCCACACTGCATGGCACATGTCTATAAACACCCATGGACACACACAAATGAATAAACAGGAACAATTCTGTTGACTTATGCAACTGCCTTTGTTGTACTATGCACTCACTTCAGATCCCTCCCTGAAAGCCTGTATATGCTGTGTGATGTGATTGTGTTTGTCTCTCTCTTTTTTTCCCTAACCTGCCCGTTATAATCGCTGGAAGAAGCACAGGAAGACTGTAACAGCGCTACATGAAGGAGATGGCACACAGACATGTACTGTAGTGTTTGCGCTGGAGTCAGAGGCACATATTTTTATATTGCACAGATGGACATGTGAGTCATCAAAGCGCTGTTGTTTAATTAAGTGCATGGCGCATTTGCCTGTGTGAATATGCATTCTTCTCTTTTTAATCCAGTCATTCAGACAGAATATCTTCCTTTTCGGTGCCTTGAACTGCTTAATCCAATTGAATGCATCTCCTAAATTAATCCACAGCTGCTCTTACAGGTACTACACGTTTGCACTCCTCCATCCATCAGCACATTTGAACAGCTTCTCCTGGTCCGGGGTTTTAAAGCTGTTAGTAAGGCCGTTGCTAAAGCTTGAACTGAAACTTCACAGATTTTTATTGTTTGGTGGATTCAATTATTTTATACTAATTGAATTGATGAAAATGTCCATCAACATTTACCAGAAGCCAACACGATGCCATAAAACTGCTTGAATAATAAAGCAAAAATAGTTACAGTACCGCAGTGTCAATGATTAAGGGCTCAGGGATAAAGAAAAGTGATGGATTCTTATAAGTAAGAAGCTTAAAACCTTGGAAATGCATTTTTTATCTTGAAAAGTCCTTTGAATGATCAGAAATGAATCTTTAGTTGGTAAATAAGTAACAACAAGTAGTAAATAATAGTTGCTATTTGTAAAATTTTCTTTACCCACACCTGTTTGTTGCCTTTCTAAGACATCCATCCATTTTCGTAACCGCTTGTCCTATTTGAGGCTGCTGGCACACCATCCCAGCTGTCACAGGGCGAGAAGCTGGCTACCCTCTGGACAGGTCACCATCTATCGCAGGGCTAACACAGAGACTGACAACCATCACACTCAGATTCAGACCGAGGGCAAAACTAGAATCACCAGTTAACCTAACCTAACCTAGCATATGCGTCCTTGTCTGTGTGTGTGTGTGTGTGTGTGTGTGTGTGTGTATGTGTGTCAGAGTTCCCCGAGTGATGCAGGCACAGGGAGAACATGCAACACAAAAACTCTAGCTGTGGATTTGAACCCAGGACCTTCTTGCTGTGTGGCGACCGTGCCAACCACTGCACCATTAAGATGCATAAATGCAGGAGTGAAGCATTCAGCTTCTTGCTCAAAGATACTTCAGCAGTGCAGATGGCTGCCGGCATGGGGAACCTTAAACCTTTGTCCTCAAGTTGAAGGACACCTCCATTACTGACTGTGGCACCCTGCTGTGTATGTGTGCACGTATGCGAGATCACCGGTAGTCTCCAGTTAAGTGCTGGGAATACTTGGCCTTCTGTCTCGCATTAATCAAAGTGCAAAGGACAGCACTCAGATTAATATTTTATATGCTGCGTGACACTTGGCAAGATGCCCTTCTCCACTGTGCTACGGGCAAACTGACAACCATACAATGTACCAAAGATGTCTAATTAGTCCTAAATCAGACACAACAGAATTATTGCCAGCAGGGAGTGTGGTACAGATACCTCAATCCATCAGGCCGAATAAATCTATAGATTCCACTGTTGTCACTGCAGTCATCATGCCAGTGTGATAGTGTCATTTCTTCTTCTTTTTAATAATCAGTTCCTTACAGATATAGTTCCTGAGGTGTGTCTATAAACTCAATCAAACGCTACTGTATGTCTAGAAAAATAGCGATTTTTGCTTTACTGGTAGCTCGCAGGTCCATGACCTTGAGAGCACAATCTGGCTCTGCATCGGTTGGCGCACAGAAACACATTAGAGGCCAATCTTTACTAATCTGCCATGATCCTACCTTTGAAAGATTTGCTTGATATCGGTGCCAGTGAGTGCGTGCCTCAAATGCAGCATGTAAGAGACCTTTATTTGAAGCAGGGTGATACTAGAGGCACCTTTTTATGAATTCCTTCGTTTTGATAAGTATAATTTGTCATGATTAAGTTCAGGGGTGGCGTGGCGGTGCAGTAGTTAGACCTTTTGCAGCGTTTGTTTTTCTCAAAGTGCAAAGATGTGGTTGTTAGGCTCGTTGGTGCCTAAGTTGACTGCAGTTGTGGATGTGAGACTGTCACTGTGTTGGGGTCACTGAATTGTCCTGCTTCTCACCTTAACCTCCCGAGAACCAAAGTCTTGTTTGAGATGCATTTTTAATTTCTCTTAGCTATTTGTGATTAGTTTTAAAGCCTGGGGACAGTGGCTTTATTTTACAGTCGAATTCCAGCGGCCAGAAATCCTCGATTTTGTGTTACATATCATGTTTTTTCCTTAGGTTGTGTATACTTTTTCATGACAACCGCACCCACGCCCGAACTGAAATTATCTGAGTAAATGCAGCACAAAAGAGCACAGCACACTTTCTCCTGGATAAACAAAAAGGTGTGGTAATATTGAGAGCAGAACAATCATGGTGTCTGGCTGCATTTTCTTGCTCTTAATACTGTTAAAACAAAAAAAACTCCCGATGTTGCCGTGTGAATGTATTAAAGGTTAATTCGGCATTAAGTTAAAGTCTAATAAAACATTTTCTTCCTACTACTTTGAAAGGATAATACACGAGGCCCTCTAAATGCATATACTGGCTCCTATTCGCCACATCCATTATTCATAGACAGCAGAAAAACCAGTCACAGACTGAGTCCTGCAGTTGCTTGTGTCTTCCTCCTCTCCTCTTCTCTCTTTCCCTCTCATTCTCCTTCCTTTCTCTCCCAAGCCATGTTTTTCCTTAAATGACCCCCCTCCCCCCACTCAGGCTTTTGTCTTTAAAGCCACTTTTCCCCCCCTCTGAGATCTATGGTGTCTTTTTTCACTCTTCAATCTCCAAGTTGTGTGACACGGAGAAAATGATTACACGTGTATCTTATTCATACACTTTAAGCATTTCGGTTCTGCCTTTTAAATGCCTCCCCTCTCTCACTCTCTAGTCATTCACTACATTCAATAACAAGCATGTGTTATTGTAAAACCTTGTGTTTAAAGGGTAAAATTGCTCAGATGTTTAGGAGATTTTTATGCCGCCTCTACAGTCCTGCTCCCATTCAGTACCCAATTGTTTGGCCTGTCTGATATGAGGGCATTCAGAGAGCACGGTCCTCTGCTAAGGCAGGTGATCTGTCTTGAAAATTTTATAGAAAGTGAGCTAGAAATGGACAAGAATCTAAAAGGTTCTATTTTATTTTTTGGAACCTGTTTGTTCTACTTTATTTTGCTGCAAAGCACTTTGGTTTTAAAGGTGATGTAATAATAAAATGTACTTACTTATGTTTAATAATAGTTTAATAAAAATTACCCTGTAATTTTTGTGTAAACTTGTTTGCAGACAAACAAGATCCTCTGAAACTCTGGAACTAAGTGCACCTCCCAGCAACAAATAGCAGGCATAATGGTTTATTTAGCAACTAAAGAATGGCAGCAGTTGGGACTTACAGTGACCAGAAGCAACACGACTCTAAATAAATGCAAACGTTCCTGTCTGTGAGCCACTATTTTCAATCAAGCGTTTGAATGATTGAAAATCCAGCCTTCCGTATGCTGTGAGGTGGAAAGTAATCTTACTCTGCCCCAAAGAAAGATGGCTTTCTGCGGACGGTTCGTGTACTGCTCATAATCAGAGAGAAACAAATAAAAGCACGCAGGAATCTGGTCGTATTTGCGGAATAAAATAAAGGTGAATTAGTTTCCAACAAGTTCTTAGCCAATTTGTTTCAAAGTAAAAGCAACACAATAAGCCTAAAGGCATCATCCATGAATAAACAGGAACAACAATAAAAATAAAACTGAAAACGCAGAATAAATCTCTGGCGCTTAAGCCGATGTGATAGTAGGGACTGTAATGTTCTGTGCTCTTGTGCTTTTATTTATGCTTTATATGTTTTAGCGATAAACATGAATTTATGTCTTTTAAAGGTAAAATGTACTTAATCTGATTGACTGGTCTTACACAAGTGTCATGTTAAATAATGGCTGCGTAAGTTATTCAACTATTTTGAGCTGTTTGAAGAGTTATTTCCATCATGAAAATATGATGAAAGCGCTGCAGGAAACGGATCGTTTTTCAGAAGGCTCTTGGATAACCATTTGGGAATCTGCAACGTGTTGTACAATATTAATACACAATAAAATGGACCGCTTGGTGTTCTTGAAACACGTCCCTCCTCAGCAAGCTGTCTGTTGCTATATAATATGAGTTAGAAACACAGCTAGACAAGTGTGGTCCTAACTGCTTAACTGCTCTTAAATGCACAATTTTGAATGTTTTAAATGGCTCATTAAAGGTTACAGCGACCCTGAAATCATCAAGCAGAAATTGCGATCTCTGTCTTTCTTCTAGTCACTGGATAAACTGGGGGAAAAAAAAAGTTCTGCACACTAATCTTAGCTCTTCTTGTCCGTATGCCATTGCTTGTTGCTAGTGTTGTGCAATCTGGCCAAATGATGTGACGATATTTGGGGCTAGAATCGCCATCTATTATCAGAATCACACATCTCCCCATGGGGTGGGGTCACATGATGCTGGCTGTGGTTGCCTCAACACTCTGATGGCTCTTTCAGGATATTGGTGCATTCACCACATCTCTTTGTCTGCTGTCCTGTTGTCTGATTACAAAATTCTGTGGGCTTGAAGATGCATTTTGATTTCGTCACAACCAATCATACGCTTGCTTAGTTCATGCGGAGCTGGGAAGGTTAGATGGTGTTATTTAATTAATGATGCAAACTGCATTCCTCTGAAATGAGATCATATACCAAATCAGGATAGTCCGCTATATAAGATTGTCTGATCACTATGAAATACATTATAACCCCGTTTCCAAAAAGGCTTTCAGCTTTCTGGTCTGAGTGTGCTTAAAATTCATTTTCAAAAACATCTGGTTCTGACGGTTCATACAGTGTAAAACAACTGCTTTGTGCAACACGCCATTTGCGTGAAATAACAGAAACATCAAGAATCGAAATGAATTCAATTAAAATCAAATCTAGTCAAATGCAATCAATTTTGCACTAAGGGGATCCAAATCAAAAGGAATCAGTGCCAATATCCACACATACTCCCTGTTGTGTTGAGCTCCATTGCCTGTTGGAGCGTAATCCTTTAACTGGCTTTGCATTGCAATCACAACAGCAGAACTTATGATTTCTGTTAAGCTGCTGACTGTCAGAGTCATCTAAATGAGACTTTTAGACTTTTTTTGGCAGTCGCAGTAGCATAACTAAAAATTTATTTCTTTCCTATCCAAAACGCTCAGTGAATAGAAATATCTGATCTTGTCACACAACTGAAGCGCCCTATGTTTCTATTTTCCATACCTATAGCATCTCCCCCTTTCTGTTGAGTCCACTGGCTTACTTCTTTCTTCCGTCACACTCTTTTATTTCGCTTCTCTCCTCCTGTCTCTTTCGATTTCACCTCTTCCTCCTTCACCCACATCGCTCATTTTCTCTCTTTTGCTTTGCGTGTTCTTGCAGCAGCGATCGGCCACAAGCTGCTCTGCTGAGTCAACATTTATTCTCTCATAATTTTCCCCTTTACTCCCCGCCTCCTTTCTGGCCTCGCTTATTCCCCGCTCCCACCCTCCTTTACACTTTCCCACCTTTGATCTCTGCAGCCAGTGAATTCCTATTCTCTTCTTCTTCCCCCTGTCTCACTTCTTTTCCAGATATTTGTCTTTGAGTGGACGCACAGTAGCTAATTGCTGAGTCGCCTTGCTAAAATTAGATAATACTCTTGGTTATTAACAGCCTAGTACTGGGCAGAACTGGCCATGCTCCAGCACCCAACAATCCCCCATTATCCCTACAGCATTTTTACTGTGAATCACCACTGTGGCTGCATTGCCTACTGGCTCAGACCCAGACTAATATTTCTTAACGGAACAGAGATTCTGGTACAATTGGCCACAAACGTTTTTGCCTCTGCATCATTGCAATCTTCATAAGTCACTTAAAGGCTAACACGAGCATGGCGGCCAGCTTAATTCTGTGCAATACACAATACACTAGCCCCAAAAAGTAGTTAAGTTAAATGTGATCTTTTCTAGGCTTTTAGTAGTTCTTTACCATCCATTATTTTGCATCTGTTGGTAAGTTATGATTTTGAGGGGAGACCTCATTGCAGCCCTTATTTTGCAGTTTACTGCTCCTATTCAGCCATCTACCTTCAAATTCCCTCAAGAGGCCTCATTTTTTTTTTTTTTTACCTAGAGGGTGATTATCATGATGTCGAACTGTGCACTTCAGCAAATGGCCATTGTCAAGAATGTCATCTAGATAGACATAGGGGCTGTTATATATGTGCATGCGTGTGTGTGTGTCCGTGTGAGGAAGCTGAGGCAGCGGCAAATACTGTGGCCCCAACACAGTTTAATTGTTTGACTGCATAATAAATCAAATGTGTCAGGGGGGATTATTTATACAAGGACCGTGTTAAACAAATAAATCACCAGTTTTCTCAACTCTGCATATTTTTTTTATTTATTTCTTTGGGTGTTGCTGCTGCATGAGGTCTGCATTTGTGCTTTTCGCCTGTGCGTCGGTATGATTACAAGACAAAAATTGCGGGTCTGCTTTCCACGTGTGACACTGAAATTCACGAGGGAGAGTGATTCTCGTAGCCTCTTTGCACTCTCTCTGTCATTGATGTATCAGGTTGTGCCTGATTGCTGTGTCAGAGGAAGGGGAGAGGAAAACAAATGAACACAAATAAGTCATAAGGGCTCTTTAGCGCTACAATGTGCATATCTCCAAAGCTCAAAGGGTGAAGACCTTTTTCCAGAAAGTTGTAGCTTGCAGTGTGCACTACTGTTGAGATGTTATTAAGTTCTACTGAGCGTAGTGCAGCTCAGCAAATAAATAAAATCAAGCCCTGCTCTCTCTGCCCATTGCAAGTTTTTTTTAAACCTAAATTAATAAAACCATGTCAGCACTGTAAAGCCAGGTCCTTGTGGACACACAGAATATGCTACAGTGCTATAAAGACACACAAATGCAATACCCCTGCAAGATATTGTGCACGCTAGAATATGGCTAAAGAATTAATTGATTTACTGATACATTAAAATGCATTTAGTTCCTGTTAAATGCAATCAAAATCTTTATTAAAAATGCATAAGAATATCTGTAGATGTGCCAAATCAGCGTTAAGTGATATAGGCTGGCTTAACAAAGGTGTCTGGTAATAGCGGTGCAGGACTTGTTCATGATGGAGAAAAAGGAGATACAGGTTCCTTTAGCAGCTTCTAAATTGGATGTTAACAGCTGTGGACAGCCAAAGGGAGGGCAAGAGATAAGTGACATGGGATCGAGCAGACTGAGGTCAAGGTCTGCAGCGACATTACGGATGATTAGTAGGATTTTGCCTTCAAATGAGAGCCGAGCAGTGTGAGGACAGGCAGCTGAGTCCCCTGTCGGTGGGGGGGGGGGATTTCTTGGCAACATTTTTGTCCATTTTAATTTGTTTCCTTGGTTCGGTGTTGCTATGGTATTCTTATTTTCCCTGCATCTATCCTTCTTATTCATTTATATCAGTTTGTCTTTCATTTTTTCCTACTATATAATTTTTTTGCTTTGCTTTCACTCTGCTCTTTGCGTTTTCTGCCTCCCAACTTTCATCACCTCATCCCTGTCACTGGGTCCAGTGCAGAGCAGGCTGTGCCCCGTGGCCCCGCCTCCTCCTTGGCAGGGTGATGTATGAGTGGCTAGCTTTGACGTCACTTCAGGCCCAGCGTCACAGCAACTCAGTGCTCCCAGGCTTGCTCTTTCTGGTGCTTTCTCTCACTGCCTCTCCCTTATTCCTTTCCCTCTGTATCCTCCATTAATCACCTCTTTTTTTTTTTTTTAATCTTTCTCATTCAATGTAGATTCCTCTCTGATATGTTCACTTTTCTTACTGTTTCGCTTTTGCAAATCCATTTCTTTATCATGGCTTTTCATCATTTTACATCACTCTGGTTTATGTTCAAACATAATCTCTCTCTCCCTCTCCCTCTCTCTCTCTCTCGCTCTCGTTGTCCACCCTCTTTGTTCTATGCTCATCAGAAGCTGCACCCTCTTGATATGGCTTATTATTCCTCTCAAAAACATACTAGACACAGTCAATGCATGTTTGATCTAAGCTGAATGGAAGCAAGCTAGCTCTTTCGTCTGATACACAGGCTCATCCCTGTTCAGTTACACTTATTGAGATAAGCTTCGTTCCATACCATAGTCTGTTTCCCACAGTCAGCTGACTTTGCCAAATGCCCACTGACTCACCTTTGTTTTTCAGAAAAGTTGCCTGCGGCTTTGACAAAGATAAATGCAAGAAGAGCAATAAAAAAAAGTGAATTGTCAGTCAAGTTTGACTTCTAGACTAGCTTGGGAAATTTTCATCAGACTTGACAAGACGTGAAGCTGACCCACTTTCTGCTTTTGCGCTCTGTCTTCCTGTCTTGTCTTGCTGCTATTGCTGCCTGAGGTCAGTCTGTCCACTTTTAGAGTCGGTGCAGTGTGGTGAGAGGGCCGTAGACTGAGATAGAGACCTTGCTTGGGCACAAAAGAATGAGGGCCGCTCTTGTTGGCAACTGTGACACAGCTCCTACTGAGCCCGTCCCATGTGCATTGAGCTGAGACAGCGTAGAGCAACTTTGTTACATGTTTGTTAATATACTGGGAAAAAAATGTGTCGAGGACCTTTTACTTGCAAAGTGGTAAATGTTGATTTATTGATTTAATATAATATTCTTTTGATATAAATTTTCAATAATAGTGTGAAAAATAGTGGATGTACTGTGATCAACTGAAATGTTTTTCCCTTAGGAAATATTAGAGGTTTATTTCTCATAAACCAGTGTTTAATTCACAGTAGAACATAGACAGCAAATTAAATGTTTAAATTGAGCTCATTTTGAATTTGATGGCAGCAACACGTCTCAAAAAAGTTTGGAGAGGCCCATTTTTACCACTGTGTAGCATCACCTTTATAGTCTGTAAAAGTCTGGGAACTGAGGAGACCAGCTGCTGGACTTCTATTGCCCCATTTCTTGTCTGATATAGGATTCTCGCTGAGTCTTCTTTGTCATATTTTTCATTTCATGATTCTCCAGATGTTTTCAGTTAGATGCAGAATGTGGTTTAGCATTGTCTGGCTGAAATATGCCAGACCTTCCCTTAAAAAGTCATTGTCTGAATGGGAGCATATGCTGCTCTAAAACCCGCATATACCCGTCAGCGTTGATGGGGCCTTTCCAGCTGTGCAAGATGCAAATTCCATAGTCACCGATGCACCCCTGCACCGTCAGAGAGGCAGGCTTTTGAATTGAGTGCCGATCAATCCAGCCCCTCTCCTCTTTAGTTCCGGATGCAGCGTAAATGTTTTACAAAATAATTTCTAATTTTGAGTCGTCTGACCGCAGAACATGACATTCGAAATCATTGCATTCTGTTTTTATTTACTTTATCGGAATTGGGGTTGCACTGTGCACAATGCACCTTTGGTTCAGTTCACGCACTGCAGAAAAAGCATCATCATGTTCATTATAGAAACTTTAATTGGACTTCCTCCTTCCTTCTTTAATCTACTGAAATATTTAGTCACTGTTGTTATGCTGTGTCCAAAGCCAGTGATGTGAAAACAATCTACAGAAAAAAATTATGTTGTTTTTTTTTCCCACCCTGCTGTGAAATTGCGGCAAAAACACAATGCCAGAGGGAATTTGTGTTTTATAAGGAAATTCATTTTGACAAAGCATAAGCAAACAGTTAAGTGCTGGGGGGGTTTACAAAAACACAAGTAAAACCTTTCATGTACTGGATAAAGATTGAATTACATCAGATATTGAGAGCAGCAGAAAGGGCATGCAACATTAAATTGTACAGAACATTTTTATACAGTTGCTTATGTTTAAATAAATTGCTCGTTGGTGTGTTTACTGATTTATTGACTATTATTTTTCCTTAATTAAGCATTAGTTCTTTGAAATGTCAGCAAATGGCAAAAACCCATCTTGGTTTCATCTCGCAGCAGCAACAGCGTAACACAAAAAGGTAGAACCAGTGCATTTTTGACTATTTTGCTAACCTTTGATTGGAACCTTCAACTTTTGGATGCAACCATTTGTTGCGGACTGCTGCGTGTTTATGAGCAACATTATGGCGACAATCACTTGAAACAATTCAACAAAAGCCAGCTGTTTGAACGTGATGTTTTCACGATCACGTCTCCAGACGCGCTCGCTTCATGATAACGTGCACGTGGGACGGCTGCCTTCCTTCAGAGAGAAGGCAATATGAGCAGTTTAAAAAGCACAACCTTAAATCCTTTCCTCTCTTTTTCAGAGAGGAAGATTTGGTTGCCAGGCAACATTAGGACAGAGTTTTCAATTAAGCCACTTTGACTTAGATGGTCTGCGCTGTCACTGGGTCCAAAGCATCTCGACTAACAGCGAGCTGGCCTCGCTGCCTGTTTGCTCGGCAGCTTTCTGTGCAGAGATGAAAGACAAAATGTGTACGAAGGACACTTCTCTCAGTACTCTTCCAAACACAGTTTTATTTAAAAAAAAAAAAAAGAAAAAAGGATGATTTCATAAGCTGGTGGCATGCAGTCTGTTTTTACTCCACTTTGTGACCTGTTATTTAAGACAAAATGTACTGCTGTTGTCCAAGTTTACTTTGAAATACTCTGTCTCATCAAGCTTTTTCTAAGCCTAGTCCGCTCTGATCTGTCAGTCGGCACAGTAAAAACGAGATCATCTTTGTTACTGTAACCCTCTATAGTTTGAGTAAAGGTTTAGCCTTCCAACAGCTAAAACCTGGAGTTCAGTGTTTGATTGTTTGAATGTTCTACGTCCGATTCTGTTTGAAGCGGAATCAAACCTAGGACTAGAGAGGCTGAAGTTGGTATGCCACACAATGCGCAATATTTTCATGCAATCACATCAGAATTTCAGAAATGTGTACTTGCATCATGACCAGTTGTGTTTCACACGTGTATTGTACCACCAGGAAATGCTAAAAAAGGAAAGCCTGCAGAGTTGAGGTTGCGCTATAGCTCAAAAGACACCATGAAAACAGCATTCAGTCCTTAACCCTCAAAGTTAAGGCACTTTTTCTGATCATCCCTTTAAAATGTGTGTACACACGGTCAAAACTGGTGACATTGGCAGCATTAACTGTGCGGCATGCTAATGCTAGGGATTTTCTTAGTATTGTGCAGACACGGACACCAAAACCAAAAGTACAGCCCAATAAAAGTTGGGATGCTGTGTAATGCAAATAACACTTATATAATATGTACATATATAAGCTTATATAAGCTTACAACAATAACTAAACACTAAAGGTTTAGTTCTGACTTTTTAAACTATATAATAACACAGATTTACCATTTATTATGATCCTTATAAAATGCATTCTCTCCCCCTTACTTGCACACTTGGCTTACATGGATGTCAGTGTCCCTCTTCAACCTTGTGACAGTTTAGCCAGTAGCAGTATCCTAGAGTTAAGGGGGCATACTAGGTCGAGTGGAGAGAGCATTGGGACTCTTATCCAATGGGTGCAAAAGTGATTTGGTGCATGCTAATGAGCTTTCTGCCCCTCTGTTATAGTCAGTGCACTTTTTCTAAACTTCTCCCTGTGTAATAAGCCCTAAACTCAACCCTGTCTGAGGAGCGTTGGAGTTTGCATGTCCTGTTTGACAGTTGGTGAAGCTGCACCAACCAAGTTTTGAATGCCCCTCATCTCAGTCAAGATGAACACGGACATTTATAGGCTCAGCACTTTCTCACGAGCAGGTTTGTAACCATCGTGGCAGTGGACGTGTACTACTGTACATGTGTGCATGAAGCCAAGGTTTTCAGTTCATTTCAGTTTTATTTATGTGGCGCTGTTTGGCAACTTTTGCCTCAGGGTGCTTAAGGTGAAGATCCTACAACCCCAACCATTAACAAACACTTGGTGATGGTGGTGAGAAAGAACTCATTTTAACAGAAAGAGATCTCCAGCATGGGGTTTGTTTGGTGATATATTATGAGAAACTGGTGTCCTGTTTGCTGTAAGGGTGACAACAAACTTTTGTACAGAGAAAAGCGTAATGTATATACTTAACCTTTAGCTGTGATGGTCCTGTCCCTCTGCCTTTGCCTCAGGCATTAAGTGAATGTGTATTTCTTTTGCTTTCTAAGGATTTTCTCTATAGTTTGCTCAAAAACGATAAAACTGACTGACTATTCACATTGTAAAATTTAAATAAACAGCTTAGTTTATGTGTGTACTCTTCAGTCACTTTGGTGTTACTTAAGCACACAGAGCTGGTGTGTTTTTTTAAAAAATATGGAACTAAAGCTCAAGATGAGAAATGCATTTTTTTTAAATTAGAGATTAAAAAAAATGTAGAGCTAAAAGCAAAAGTGAAATTCTCCAGTACAGACAACCAGGATACAACTGTGTTTGGATTCAACCAAACAAAAACCCTTTTGTGCAATTAAAATTTTGTTCTGGAACATCTACATTTTTACCAGAATGGCTCCCTTTGCACAGCCAGCAAGTCGTGATCACATGACCTCAAGGACCTGCAGGGATGTATGGATGTAAACATTCGCTCTGAAAGTCAAAACCAGAATCTTAACATGGACCACACAACAGAATTTAGAAGACTTAACCAGGCCCCTCGCAGCAGCGTTCTGAACCTGCAGACCTTCCAAGAAGAGTGAAACAGATCTTAAGCTCTCACGGGTTTACTGAGGGTAACAGTGTTGACTGGTGACCATAAGAAGGATCAAGCTTTCGAGGCTAAGCTCTCTACATCATTATGGCCACTGACTCAGGAGAAGATATGATCAAAGCCCTGACCACAAAACGCCTTGTTGTCAACATAGCTGCAAGTGAAAGATGACACAGAGACTAAATGACCAAACTGTGGATTAATATACCTATCTCGTCTATAGTGCATATATTTATACATGTATTAAGAAAAGAAAAAATAAATGTGGGCTTTTTTGCTTTGAGGAAACAAAAAACCCACCACAGCAGTGGTGCTAGCTGTGTTGAAGGCTTTACAAGCTTTATGATCACATGTAAAATTACACCTGTGTTTGGGCTCAAGGCATAGTGTGTGCTGTGTTGAGGAGGACTTGATGTTGTTACAGCTGCTGCCATTGTCAGACCAACATTTCTCTCTCTCTCTGCCTTTGACTCTTCCTGCTTTCTGTGTATATTTAGAATCAAGAGAAGTCCTCCTGTAATAGTTGGTGTATATATATCTGTTTATAGTAGCGTGTGTCAAAGTGCGCTGTAGCAGATAGCTCTGCAGGAAATTTACTGTAGCTGGCCATATGCCAAAACAAACCACCCCCTACCCTCACATATTAATGATGAGCAATAGTGTCATCCCCGGAGTGCTGCTTCTTCATGTGCCCCCATATGAAAATTGCCACCCCCTGCCTTAGTCCTGATACTCATGGGAAGAATAGAAATAATCAGTAAGCTCACCCACTCACTCTCCTTTCGAAAGGAAACTTGTTATTCTTTGCAAGTCTCATAATCTTTCCTTCCTTTTTCCTTTTCTTTCTTTTTTTTTTTTTTGTTGCAACTTCTGTCTTTGGGTCGATTTTCTCTCTCTGCATCTGCTGTCGGAATTGTCAGTGTGTGTTTGAATGTGCCGTCTCTGTTTCTTTCTCTTTCTTTTTACTTCCTGCTTTTATTTGCTCAGCTGGGTCACATAATATCCACCTCCTCTCGGCTTATTCATATTCTGTATACTTGAATTCATGACCCCACATTTCCATTTTCTCCCTGTCGGTCTGTCTGCGTCTGTTCTGTTCCTTATTGTAGTTCTGCCCTGTTTTGTTTTGGTTCTGTTTATTTATTGCTCTCTTCTTACGTAACTCTTTCTACACAACTGTAGTGATCTACTGGATGTGGCTTACTGTTTCCTGAATTACATTCACACTGCATATATACTGAAATCTTATACTTAAAATGAAACGCTCCTTGGTGAACCTGATCCCCGAGCTGTTTGACTGTAGGGCACATAATGAGCTAACATTTTCACTGAAATGAAATGTGTGTAGGGTGTTAGTCTTGCAATGTGAAGAGTTTTGTTGGAGGGGAGGAATGGACTTAATCTCTGTTAGTAGACCATAAAATTTATGTCACTATGAATGTTTCACTTTCCTTACTAACAATTACCCAGGAACAGATGTCACGACATTTAAATCAGGTGTAGTGACCCTCAAGCCTTCAAATGCTGAGGCGTTTGTTCTTTATGCTTTTTTTTTTTTTTTTTTTTCCTCACACAGACGCAGAGCACGCTGGCTATCTCTGCACAAACAGAAACATGCACTGTTGTTCTCATCATTTCTTTGCTGGAACTGTGCGTTCCTTGACTAAGAGCCTTTCAGGTTTGGGCGTCCTGGTGTGGAGTGTTACTGTCAGCATGAGAGTGGAGCCGCCGTCATCCAGCTGCAGTTTCTCATAAATGAGGTAGGCCACAAAAACT
The DNA here is from genome assembly GCA_034780415.1 of Cichlasoma orientale. Classification (NCBI taxonomy): domain Eukaryota; kingdom Metazoa; phylum Chordata; class Actinopteri; order Cichliformes; family Cichlidae; genus Cichlasoma; species Cichlasoma orientale. Next base: position 340,187 of record JAVDPK010001260.1, on the reverse strand, counting down.
GAGACCACAACGAAGGCAAATTCAGATAACGCTGTAGGCAAAGTACTTATTAATCTTCTCCGGTATTCTATTTTTTTCTGAATAAAGTGCAATTTGCTGTCTGCATTAAGACAATTAAATCATTAATTCTCAGGCTTATTACTTTTCAACAACAAAATGTGCAAAAAAACGTCTCCTCTTTGTACTGCTGAAGGCAAGTTTATATTAATGTAGTTACCTCTGGTACACTTTTGATCACTGAATGCAGCCACTGGGCTGATTTTGTTATTTAAAAACTGCTATTTAGGGTGTTCAAAATTTGCACTCAACAGCCTTGTTTATTTCACCATTAATCTTATCAGGGAATACTGAATTTTTTCCGGTTTTGAACAATGTGGCTGCTTGTGTTTGAACATTACTGACGCACTGAGAGTTTGTTGTATTTTGTTTTACATTTGGTAACAGTTGTCCTTTTAATAAAACAACTTTTAGTAGCACAACTTACCCAAACCTTATTCAGCAACTGGTCAACTAAAAAAAAACTGTCATATATGCAGTTCTGTGCAAAAGTCTTTAGCCACCCCTCATTTTGCTAGAAAAATCTGAAGTAGGTGCAGCGATTTACTGAAATATAGTATATACGGCAAAAACAGAGTTTGAATAATTCCAATGAACTTGAAAGCCAATATTTGGCTTTTATTCTTCAACACAGCCTGAACTCTCTTAGGCAACTTTTCATTTCTTTAAGTAGTCTTCAGGAATAATTCTCCAGGCTTCTTGAAGGACTTGATCAAGATGATCTCACACTGCTTCAACAAGGTTGCGGTCCAGCCTTTGCTGATAGTGTTCCATTGTGTGTCTTTTCTATCCAGGCTTGCTTTTACTGCATTGGCAGCATGTTTGGGATCATTGTCATGCTGAAATGTGATGCTGTTGCCAATCAGACACTTTCGAGATATGGTGGACCAAAATGCAGCCCCAAACCATTACAGAGCCCCCTCATGTTTTACAGATGAGTGTAGACACTGTTGTACCTCTCCTGACTTTCTCTGTAAATACTGACAGCAATTTGAACCCAAAATGTCAAATTTGGATTCATCACTCCATCCTGTCGCCACTGATTTTCAGTCCAGTTCTTGTCTAATTTGGGACACTTTAGACTTTTCTTCCTGTTTCCCTTCCTTAAGAATGGCTTTTTCACAGCCATCCTTCCACTGAGACCATTTCTGATGAGGCTTCTGCAAAGAGTAGATGGATCCACTAAAGGGCCAGATGCATCTCTCAGGTCCTGTGTGAGGTCTCTGCTGGACTTTTTTCCCCCCTATTTCTTAGAGACGTGACTTTCAGATACTGTTCAGCTGTTGTCGATAGTTTTTTAGGCCTGCTGCTTGTTTTTGTCCAATTTCCTCAATTTTGTTTTTAAGGAGACACTGCTTTTTCACCCATGTTGATGTGACATATGTGCAGCTTTCAGCTAATAGCACTTTGTTGATTCAAAAATACAATTTTATGCCTGTCAAACTGTTATCTTTGGTATTTTTGTGTAGATTCAGCTAAAGAAATGGGAACATGACTACATATTTTTGCAGTGTTGTCAGTTACAGGTAGACACAACACTGGTTCATTCCTTGAGTTAGGTGCATTTTTTTATGCTTGATAAGTGGCTTAACAAAAATAAATAAAAAAATCCTGTAAAAATGGTCAGGTGCAAGGACTGGACTTAAAATGGGTGAAAAAGCAGCCAATGCCCAAAGGACAAATTTGAAAGACCTTCAGAAAGCCTGAAGAACTATTGTTCAAGCCCACTTCATTACAAGAAAGTCTGGCTCCTTGGAAGCAAATTAAAAAAAAATCTGTGGTGGCACAAAACTTTTGCACGGTACTGTACGGTCATAATAAAGAATATTTTTTGTGTGTGTCGATGGGCGCTGAAAAAGCAAAACAAAACGGTTCTTGAATGCTTACAGCTCTTTCATGTTAATTTAGATTCAGATTTATATCACTTATGAGCAGTGCAGTATTTCATACTTAGTTATGTGTGTTTGGTGTGTGCGTTTGTGTGTTAGCATCTGTGTGGCTGTGACTCAGCAGCTCAAACAAACCCTTAGGGAGATCGAGATGATTTTTAGTGCCTCCCACACACACATACACTCATATACATCTTATGAATCATCATCGTTACCTGGGAGAAAGCTGCCTGATTTAAACTCGGTTCCTGGAGTTTCTAGGGAATGCAGTCTGACTAATACATGTCATGCTTGCAGACAAAATATGCAGTCTTCAGACATGTTCATGGAAGTTTCAGTAGTATGCAGTTAATGAAGCTGGCCCCTGCCTTAGTCTTTGTCAAGTTCAAAAAAATGAAATGCCTTTGTTATCACAGGGGGCGCTGGTGAGTGCTTTGGCTGATGACAGTATCCACCTATGGAACCTGAGACAGAAGAGACCAGCCATTCTCCACTCCCTCAAGTTCAACAGAGAGAGGTAAGTGGGTCACATGTAACTGCCTCTCATCCTAAAAAGGCTGATCGGGTATTGTCCTCACCCCGCCAGCCGGGCGGGTGGATGGCTAGTTTTCAATGCGTCCAGTAAGAATCTTGGATGAGTTAGTTCTTACCATAATAATGCCAATCACAGAAAGTGACAGTATTCTCAGTGGTTTATATTTATTATGATTTTAGCAGTTCTTATTCCTGGTTCTTACTTAGCCATTTGCTTTTGAATTGCTGTGGCGAATAAAGTCACAGAGGCTCATATTCACCCCATTACTGAGACCTGGTAATCATGTGTTCTAGGACCACCTTAAGATTCCACTGCCAGGAGGCCGAGGGGTACAGTAGCGCTGGCGGCCGACAATATTTTCTCTCTCAGTTATTCCTCTACACGCTCAGTTAGAGCCCACACTTGGTCTGGTGCAACATGAACTGTGGCTCTTTGAGTAGGGTTGGTGTCACAGTTTGCCGCCTGTATCAACTGTTAGTTTTTGCAGTCATACTGTATGCAAACAGATGGCATTTTATTTGGCACATTTAGTGTCTGTGCGCTTGCAAAGCAGTGCACAGGGCACTGGAAGTTACAGAGAGTCTGATGCTCTCGTTTTCTCTCTCTGTTGGTCTCTAACTAAACACTTGTTATTCGGGTCACTTGCTCTGCCTTTGAGGTTTTCCCATCACTGGGGCACAGGTGTGAACCTACCCAAACACCTGAAGGTTTACACTAGTTTATACACAAACATGTCATGAACAAAAACACAAGTAATGTGAGTGAGTTTTCTTTTTTTTTCACATAATTGGTCAGGTGTAAATCTTTTCTTCACTGGACAAATCCGACTCTGTCATTACCCTGAAGAAGAAGAGTAGTCTATACAAATTTTGCATGTTTTAAAGGCCATCATACATTTTTTATCTACATTGGATCTTGCTAAAAATCACTTATTTTTTTGCCTCCAATTAACATGTTGTTATGATAATAAAGGTGCCAGGACGGAGGTTATCTTTTAAGGCTTTCATCTAGAGGGAAGAGGAAGCAGGAAGTGGGCACAGAGTGGCAAAATTCAACCAAATTCTTAAATTGCTTAAGTCACACTGTCTGCATGCTGCATTTGTTTTTTTGGAAATGCAGTTTAAGTTCTGAGACACAAGTACAGAATCACCTCACCTCCAGGAAGTTGGTGTACACCCATCAGAGCCGATCATATCACTGGCCCGCGATCTGTCACTGCGGAAAGCGGTGAAAGGGTTAAACCTCAGAACAAATGATCTGAGATAGTGATGATGTGATGGACAGGTGGCCAGCAGCAGCTTTTAGGGCGGATTGTGTTCTTGTGGAGGCGCTTGACTGCCTCTGACATTTAGTAAACATTGCCGTGCAGCGCAATGACCTCAAGACACGGCATCAAAGAAGAGCAGAGTTACTGCATCTTAAGAGATGTCAAGACAGGAAAGAGAAGCTGCAAAGTCACTCGACATGTTTGAAATGGAAAGAGCGGAGAAGACCGTGAAACTAATGCAACGGGAACAAGTGGAAAAAAGCTTAAGGAGGAAGAACGGTTAACGAATTTGAGACGGCAAAAGAACAAAAATGAGATTAACAAAGAAGGTTATAAGGAAGGAGTCGGAGAATAGTAGCATAATTGGGAGAAGGTCATTAGATGAAGCATATATTCCATTCATTCATGTTCTCAGCCCTTTAAAAGGATTAATATCGTCATTCAGTCCTAATTCATACATAACGTGTAACAAGTTGGAGAAAATTCCGATAACGGAGTCTCATGAAAACGTCTTCCTCAGTGGGAGACTGGCTGTCCCTTCTGCCCTTTTTAGGTGCAGTCTTACTAAACCTTTATAGGGCGCTCATTGAAATACTTTTCAACCTTAGAGTGTTATTGGAGGACATGTTTCAAAATGTTTCATTAGAAAATATAAAGGTCTATAAAGGGTTAAGACCTGAATCACAGAATACTCTTTGATCTGCTCTGTGCATCCAAAAGACAAGTTTGCATCTTTTTCTCAGGTGTGAATAGATTTTTTTTTTTTTCACTTCCTAAAGACACACAGCTCAGCTCAGGTAACCTAGAGTTCCAACTGCCCCGTGACTCTGAATTTAATATACCAGAAGAAGATGGATGGATGGAGGTGTTGATGCTTTCTGCTGTATAACGCCATCTCCATCATATGAGACCATCATCTGATGTGCATCAGTTGTCTTTAGATGAGATGTACTGATCCAAGCTGTGAATAAAAATTGCTGCATCACCATAAATGGTGATGCTGTGGGAACTTTAGTGTAGCTGTGTAACCTGATGTGTTGATGGCCAGGATCCCACAGCGATGCATCAGGTTAGGTGGGCTTACATATAAAACACAGATAAAAGCGAAGCTTTGACGTCAGTCCCTTTGAGTGAATGCAGAGCTGGCTTCTAAGGAACGATGGTGAAGAGGAGTAGTGATAGGTGTGTGGACGCTAATGGGTTTAAACGTTAAAATAATAGTATTAGAAATTAGTATTAGACCCCTTTGTTGTTTGGATCATACTTTCTGTAGTTGTCAAAAGAAAGAAAGACCATGAGGTCATATTTCCTCATAGAGAGCACAGCTCACAAGTGTCATCTGAAGTTAAGAGTGATTTTTCAAGTAAAGCCAGAAAACAGTGTCCAATATTTGTAAGGCCAGCATGTCGGTCGCCCGCTGCAATTCAGCCCCATCGTTTTTTTCTTCTTGACCTCTCCGACTGTTTGTTCAAAGCTTGACTTGAGTTTGTAGCTGTGAACTCCATCAAGAAAAGGACTGACTCACCCGTCCAGACAGCTGCTTCCTAACAGGGTGCAAAATACTCACTGTAATAACAATAATAATAATAGTAAAAAAAGTAATGGACTGTCATGTGTGTTAGATAAAGACATAAATAGTCATAAATAGCTACATAAGCTCATAATAAAGTCAAGACAACATTCAGAGCTAATATAATGACAGTTTGTGGTTATAGATGAAAGAAATTTCTTTGCTGCTGCACTTCGCTGCAGTCAGTGGTCACTATTAATCTCACGGTTATGACAAACCTGTGATACCTCTGGAAAGTTCCAGCCTTTAACACAAAAGCCACAAATTGTTTCTTTCTTTCCGTGATTATCGAAACACGATAAAAACCCGTTAATTAATGAGGGGATAGAGGTGCCAGTAGACAGATTATTTAACTTTGGAGAGAGCTGGTCTTGCTGTTTCTTCCTGCTAAGCTAAATGCCTCTTGGCTCAGGCTCTGTACTTAATGCACAGACACGAGGGTGTTATTGATTTAGCCAGCTGCAGAATCTCGCAGTCAGAAAGCAATTACTGCAAATGTGTCGCCCAAAATGTTGAACTATTCCTTTAATGGATATTTTGGTTTTTGACGGCATTCGCTTTGAACAGCTTCCTTGCTAACAGATCGGTCTTAATGACTGCTATCTTTAAAAACTTCACTTTTATTATTGATAAGGCTATAAAGTATGAAGAAGCTAAAGAAAAAGGTCTTCCAGCTGACAGTGATGGCTAAAAAAAAAACTTATATATTTGGTGATTTATGGCCTTAAAATGTAGTTTGGATGTTTTTCCACTTTGTATACATTTATTTTTAATCACAGCCCTTTAAAAGGTTTTAGGCATGCCAGGAAATTTTATTCCCCCACATATGCATGCCAGGTTGGTAGTAAGCCAGGGTCAGAGTGCAGGATCTGCCATCATTTACAGTGCGACAGAAACAACGGGATGATCGTAACCCAGAAAAATAACCGTTGAGCCACCACAGCCCACTGCCTATCACCTCTAGGCCCGTTCAAATACTCTAAACAGATCTTTCATTCCTCTCTAATTGAGCCCTGATCAGAATTTGAGTTGATGATTGAAAGCAGTGTTGCAGAAAACCCTCAAGCGCCAGTATCCATACACATTAGGCTACAGGGACTGGAAGAGATGCGAGAAAGGAAGAGAGGAGGAGTTGAGACAGACTGGGCCTCAGCCAGAGAGCAGTGAGTCAGTCTGTGGGTAGGAGTGTGGGGGAAAAAGAAATCCTGCCGAGTCATTCTGGCGTAGGATGCTCTCGTCACCTCCTGGCCTCGCAGGAATGCATTGCAGATGTGGATGCTACCATCAAAATAGGGTGATATGATGGGAGATAATGGTGGGAGAGTGTGCACTTAGAGAAAAGTGACACCTAATATTTTACTTTCTCCTTGGTGAGATTAAGAAGATTCTGTTGTATAAATAATACCTCACTGTATTCCTCACATGCTTTAGTGAAGCTGTCTGACAGTCAATCAGGGTGACTTAATAATAAGCCTAAAGTCACAGCGTGTCTGAAAGGATTTTTTTTTTATGCGTTAAGATATGCACTTAGGAGATTGTTGACATTGGGAGTGTGTCAGTCAAATGTTTTAAAAATGCTTGAAAAAAATGAATTATTCAGTTCAGCAGAGTTTGCTCAGAGATATTCGACTGATTAAGGCTGCTGCTGATTTAGGTTTCATGCTTTCCGCAAGTTTCTCTCCAACTTCTGATCTTGCACACATACATTAGAAACACGTGAAGGTGAAAACGTGCGTGTATGTTTGCGCAGTTATGTGCAGCAGTGTATTAGATTAGATTCTTCATCTGAGACCCATGCATCAGACATGACATCTCAGATTAGACTCTCCAAACCACTTTGGAGCTTTAGAAAAGGGACACTGTTAATCACTAACTTGGAAATTGTGTTTTCTTTCTGATAAATAATTTGTCCAATGTTTAAATGTGATGATGTCATTTTTTTATTATGATTTTTTCCCCCCCACTGTCTTTGTGTGAATCACTCTAATCCAAATAATCCAATTTGATCCAAACAATACCAAAGAAATGCCAAGTACTCGACAATTTCAATCTTTAAATAGTTTATTAAAGGAAATATTTCCAAGAAAAGCATTAAATAAAATTGAAATAAAACAAAACAATGATTAACTTTGTCTTTATCGTCTCCTTCCGCTGCTGAACCCAGCTATATATGCTCACATTCACAGATCAAACATATTTATATACAACATACATTTACATATATATTCATTCCTGTTAATATACACTCACCGGCCCTGGTCAGCAACAAAACTAAGGTAGGCTGTGGCGCACAGCCAGCATGGTCTTCTGCTCCTGTAGCCCGCCTGTATCAGGGTTTGATATTTTATGCCTCCAGAAATGCTATTCTGCATACCTTAGCTCTAATGTAACAAGTGGTTATTTTATGGCCTTACTATCAGCTCAAAGCAGTCTGGCCATTCTCCTCTGACCTTTGACCTCTGGCATCAACAGGGCATTTTCACTGGAACCAAATCTGTTTCACGTGACAGTCTGTTCTGCACCCAGTGGTCTTAGTAAAAAGGAAAGCATCTCAAGACTGAGGCAGTTGAGATCAAAGTATTTTAACTGGTGATTTCTAATTAGAGGCGGGAGCAGATTACTGGATGATCCTCATTGATGGGAACGCCATACAAAACCAGGCATTTCAAAAGATGACTTTCTGGACTGTCCCCTCTCCTCAATTAATTTGCAGTGAACCGTACTGTCATACGTCTAGCTCACATTGCAGTTAGTGTCAGAGTTGTGTTGTGTAGCAGGTGTCTGTCATTTCTGAGGCAGCGCGCTTGGCCCTGAGCCTGCAACCAGCAGCTGTGTCGTGACCACTTGAAGCCGGAGATTGCACCAGGAGACGCGTGCATGCACAACAAGTGTGAACACAGTGACACACACATGATGACAAGTGCACAGACAAACTGAGTGCACGTTTGCACACACACACACACACCCAAGCATGCACAGAGAAATGGACACACACACGCACTAACAAACTGCGAGCATAATTTCTATAATTATGCTCCTGACACAGCTTCTCAGTTGGCCCTCACATCCTCGCAGTCAACTTGTATATGCTCACATTCACAGATCAAACATATTTATATACAACATACATTTACACACAATACATGTGTAATTACATTACAAGCTGGAGAGCATGTAATATCCACGCACACCCATGCATACACGCACATACACGCAGTAAGCGTAAATGCAATAACAACTAGAATGCGTTTCCATTTTACATAAATCATCATCATGAAACCAACACGCGTGCTCACATGCCAGCCTGCATATGCATAGGCAAGGCACATCTGTTTGTGCAGTAGACCGTCTGCTGGATAAAAAAGATCCCACAAGTTGTCATGAATATCTGTGTTGCTGTTACATTTTCTCTGGTTAAGTGAGTCTGTACAAACATGTCCATCTCTGATAATCTGTCCACGTGTGAGTAAGCCAGCTTATGTTCTTGCAACCCTGCCTTCTAAAAATCATCTTCATATGCGGCTAACAACACATCTGTTGGTTTTTAATATTTGTTGTTTGAGAATTTTGTGGTAATTTTTTTTTTTTTTGAAAACTTTAACACATCATGTCCCCGCTTCACTGCAAAGTGTTTTCTGCAACATATTAAATACTTTATGCACCAACTAAATTAAATGGAACACTTTCCACTTTATAATAGTACAGGACTGTGTAACATTGTATATGTAGACACAATGTTAGTAGCAGTTTACACAAAAACAGAAATGTGTTCCATTTCTTTAGTTGGATCTAAATAAACTACCAAAGATAACACAGTTTGACGGGCATAAAATAGTATTTTTGCACCAACAAGGTGATTCCCAAAGAGGAATTAGCCGAAAACCTGGTGTATCTCAGCATGAAGTGTGCATCTTCAAAAAATTTTAGGAAACTAGACAAGTGGAAGTAGCCTGGTGCCTCTGCAAAAGTACAAACATATTAATTTGTTCAAGCAGAGCATGGTGGCTGCTGCTGATCTCAGTACAGCCCTGGAGCAACAGTGTGAGATCGACTCCCAGAGTGAATGAAACGTTTTTAAATGCTTTAAGCTACCAAACTGCTTTGCTAAGTAAATTTTGGAGGAGATGAAATGTTTACTAATGCTCACTGTCAACATCCATATGCTACACGTGCAGACACAAATCCTGGTAATCAGAGATCAGGTTACCAGTCATGCTTCAATTTGGGGTATTTTTTTTCTGTATATGTGCAACCAAGATCACGGTGTTCATTAGATATACTGAATATGACTCATTTTTGCAGAAAATATGATCAGTGTTGTAGTTAAACTTGAGCAAATCTGTCAAGATTGAGGAGGTAGTACTTCACTGTACCGTTTTTGTAAATGCTGAAGAAGAAGAGCTTTATTTCTTCTCCTATATGGATGGCTTTCCCAGCTGATGCAACCTATGCGCTTTGCCTTATAGATGCAAGCGTCTCAGCTCCACAGGTGTGGCTCAAACCACCGTGCAGAATCAAAAGGATCACTGGAGGAGCCGAATAACCTTGAAATATTAGCAAGCCGGATTAGCAAGGTTGTACATTACTATTCCTCAGATGGATTGGGTGTTGAATTGGAGAATGGATGAAAGAACAAAATGATGAAAAAGGGATGAGAAGATGAATGGATAAGGAGGGAAGGGTTTATAACCTCTCATTAAACTTGAGTCTGATTGATGGATAAAAGGAGGAGATGAGGGCGATAATGAAAAAAAAAAAAGAAAATTATGGCTGCCTCTTTGCCCTCATGTATCCTGTGGGTGTAGAGGAAAAGGGTCTGATTGAATGACTCAGAAATCTCTTTGGTTTGCCACTCTCATCTCGACTGCTTCGACCTGGTGGAGTGGTAAATAATCCTCTCATAGTTTTGCATAATTTGTCTCTGGTTAGAATAATTTTCGAGATTTTCGAGAAGCTTCTTACTTTTTTTTGCTGCCTTTGTATCTGGTTTTGTCCACCTTTTCTTTCCCTACGTTTTGTCATGTTGTTCTCCTCAGCTCTTCTAACGATCCTTTCCTTCTGCCCACAGAATAACCTTCTGCCACCTGCCCTTCCAGAGTAAGTGGTTGTACATCGGCACAGAACGAGGGAACATCCACATTGTCAACGTGGAGTCCTTTATGCTCTCAGGCTACGTCATCATGTGGAACAAAGCCATTGAACTGTGAGTGGCTCTGTCTGATTTTTTTACCCTCTGATGCTCCCTTCCAGATTTTGTCCCAAAAGCACTTTGCCTTTGCTCCCTTCTTGTTCTTGCACAATTTATCATGCTGCTTCATAGGTTTTGTCTCATATGGAGCGTTGTCTTATCCAAAGAGAATCACTGATAACTAGATCAATATGCGGACTTTGTTAGAGTCAAATTCATATGAGCAACACTGCAACGTGGATCTTGGGATTTATTGACTCACCTTGAAAACAGAAGAACGCTGTTTAACATTTTACCGGTCAAAAGGTTATTGTAGTCTAAATGTAATGAGATAAGAAAGAATCATTAGTCAGTGTATCATTTCCACTCCCAGTATCAGATTCCAGGTAGTGAGGGACCTGTCTCTTTGCTGTTTCAATGGATCTGTCAGCTTGACAGGCTCCATTTTGGTTCCCTGCTGTATAGACTTAAATTATTCACTGGAGCATTTTGCTTCATGCTTTCCCCTCATCTCCTACTGTGCGTGCGTGTGTGTGTGTGTCGAGACAGAGTGAAAAGAGTAGGAGGGAGAGAGGGGGTGGAACAGGTGTCTGCCAAGATCAGTGTATGGTACACACAGACGTCTCGTCTCGTCGACAGGGCTGCAGGGAAGAAAAGGCGAGAGCGAGTGGTGGGAGAGAGAGGGAGGGAAAGAGGAGGAGGGGAGAGGAGTGGATGACACAGGGCTTTTGCCTGAGGGAAAGGACATGTAGAGATGAAGAGTGATAGAGGAATGGAGTAGGACAGAAGGATAAATGCAGGTGACAGAGGGCAGGGAATGATCGCCCTGAAGAATGAAGTCGTGCAGATAAGTCGGAGGGGCAGATGAAAAAGTTTTCCAATTAAAGAAAAAAAGGGCAAAAAGGGAAGGCAGGGAGTAATAATGTGAGATAGAGAGTAGATATGGATGATGGAGAGGCAGATACTGGGGTGCCTTTTTGACTAAAGGATAAACAATAACTTCCACTCAGCTTTATAAAATCTCTTCACCTTCACTTGGTATCCTCTGCCATTCACAGATTGTTTCAGTGACCTCTATTTCAGTGTTTATCCACTGGGCATAAAAAAATAAATTAAAGACCTTCTATGAGTAATGTATACATCTCTGGAATAGAAATAGTTGCTTGATAAGAATATTTAAACATCAGCAGTGGCCATAACCACTGGGACAATGTCATTTCCCAAGGACATGCCAGCCATGAAAATGTGCCAATTTCTGTGTGAGCTTTGAAACGTAATTATTGGCGTATTTGATTTGAAATTTGAGCATTTCAGCTGTCGGGACCTGAACCATCATGGTACTCTAAATGCAGCTGCGTTTTGGTGCACCAAAAATTCCAGTTTTGTTTGCTATGTTTCAAAATTGTCCAGAAAATGTAAAATTATGTTTCAGCATGGTTAATTTCTAAGTTTAGTTGCATACGCGTTTCTGCAACATCAACCAAAAAAAAAAATATTTTTTTGCATAAGTTTAAAGCAAAACTGTACCTACTCTTCTACCATACTCTTCAAAGTAGTAATCTCACAAACTGCATACACAGTACACACATGTTTCCATGAGAGAAATAATAAAAATCTAGTATTTCTATGCACAGCATACTTCTGTTTGTTCATTGCTCATATTGCATGGCTTAAAATATTCTTGGTTCACACTGACCCGCATGGCCTCCATACCATCCTCCCCCCTCTGATTCTCAAGATCACATTCACATCTAAATCTCTATATCTGCTTTCACCTTTCATTTCATTACCTCGGCCAAAGATTAATCGTGCTCCTTATCACGCATCATCTAACATGACATTATTTCCTGCAAACCTGAACAATTTTAAGTCACAAAATATTCTTTGACATGTTGCAGTTTTTGTCCAAACTGCGGTGAGTTTGAGGTTCAAGCCTCAATCGTTTTATGTTTCATAAGAAGGCAGCAATGTCGGGAATCAATTCTCACACTCGCTGCGGGTGCATTCAGTTTGCATATCTGTTTAAATGTATGCGCGTGTGGTTGTTGCTTGCTTTGATGAAGATCAGAGAGGTGATTCTCTTGTTCTCTCTCTCCTCGTGTCTCACTGCCAGCTGTGGCGTTAGTAAGGTCACTTTCCAGATACAAAAGCTTCTGTGGCTCTTCTGTTGTCCTCCTGTGATACTGTCATCAGACGAAGATAGCGCTTGCTCTAAATAGCTGTCGCTCCAGTTGTGTCTGCAGTGATTGGTTGTGTGATAGATGTCCCATTATACTTAAAAATCCAAAATGTTTTTTGCATTAATGTCACTCTCATCTGCACACTGTTATTGAAAATTTGACTTAAACATTTCAAGCTCTGCCTAGGACACCTCTGTGCAGCTGTGACTGCTCTAATGAGGATAAGATGCAGTGTGTACAGGGGTCATCATCCTTTGGGCCCTGCTATTTGGAGACAAGCTGCAGTTGCTGTAGTTGCCAGTAGCCCCAGGCCCGGTGCTCCGAGTATTTGTATGACTCACACCTCTGTTCCCAAGCCACTGTGCTAGAAATTGTTCTGGATTATTAGACCAACTAACATCCTACGCTGTCTGCACACCACTGTTGTTCACTGAGTGCTACAGGGATGACGGCTGTTACGTTGCCATGTGAATCTGAGTTTGTTGACATGCACAGGTTTTCTTGTTTCTTTTTTTTTTAAACATACAATTCATTGAGATATCTCAATAGATACACTATACGCTTCAAAGAACAAAACAAAACATGATTACAGTTAGAAGAGCCTGACCGATTTATCGGCTAGCCGATATTATCAGTTGAGGTTAGTTATTTGCAAATCTATTGGTATTGGCGTTTAACCTTTCAATCATGTTCATGAGTGTTGACGTTGCATAGTCTGTCACCAGACTGCACTCTGCGATTTCCCTGTTGGCTACGCATGTGTTTGGAATGCCACAAACACAACATCCAGCTGATCCAAACAGAGTTGGGCAGAGTGTAAGCAAGTACATAGCTACATACAACAAACATCAATCTGTTTATGTTTTGCGTGTCTGAAAGAAAAAAAAATATTGGCCGATATATTGGAATATCGGTATCAGTATTGGTCTTAAAAATTCAATATTAGTCGAGCTGTACTTACAATAGTACTAGGACGCAAATTACTTGATTGCATTGCATTAATCATAAATAAGCATGCACCTACTTTATACATGCAAAATGTTAGTAGCATTCTCCCCAGTTGAGCATCCCCATCACCAATTTAACCCCATTAGGATTGCCTACATTCTCGTCACTCCACTGTTATATTCTTAGTGGCATTACATTCCCCCTGGTTTGTTCTGAAAAAAGACAAGAAAAATAAACAAATAACAGAAGTAACAATTTGTTATGCACTCAATACTTGTACAGTAATACATCTTTTCAGTGGCTATTGACTGACAATAACACATCTACATCTTTTACTGGTCTACTTGTGCAGGAGGGCGTGTGGTTACTGAATGTTTAAGTATTCAATGCATCCTCTCATCTGCCTTGAATATACAGTTTGAAGCTGTTATGTACGCATCTAGCAGTGACTGTGTGCGCACTGGTGTGTCTTTGATTTAAATCAGCTAAACAGTCACTGGGTACAGAGAGACAAGGAGAAGTGGGATGGGAGCAAATGTTAACAGCTTTCTATGACACATAGTTCACATGAACATGTTGACCCGAGGCATCTCCTGTTCTGTCCACTTCCATTTCCTCCCGCTCCCCCACTCGAACCCTGAAGCTAGTTTAAATACTTTTTTGGATTTTGTTTTTTTTAATGCTCCCTGCATATTTTGTTTATATGCATTTTTGAGATCCTTAGCTGGTGCTATAGTTCATTAGAGAAGATTTGTAGCCTGCAGTGTCCTCCAAGCCATGCACTGTACTGATGCTCCAGAAATGCTTTGGTTCTGATTGTAGACCCAGTACAATGATCTTTTCCTGTTGGACATATCCTTTTGATACCCTGTGTACGTCCGGGTAGAAATCAATGTCACTGGTTCATTTTGTTTGGTTCCTACACATATTTACAGCCTAATCTCCTATTTTCTGTCTTGCAGAGAGTTAGAGGGAAATGCTCTCATTTCAGTAAAGTAAAAAGGCAAAGTTTTATATGGTTGGGTCATGTGGTGACAATACCAAATGACAGAATTCCTAAAAAAGCTCTTAACTGGCCTTCACCAGGCAAAAGAAAGCCAGGTAGACCCTGAATCATCTGGAGGAGAACTGAGCTACAAAAGAGGGGCCATACCTTGTGGCAAGCTCAGCATGTGGCAAGGGACAGGGTTAAATGGAGGGAATTTGTTGTGGCCTTATGGCCCGCTCAGAGGTGAAAAGGTTAAAAAAGATGAAGACTCTCATTCCTGTACATTAAATATGACTAAAAACACTAGCTTAGCATAGAAACAGAAAGCAGTAGAAAACAGCTAGCCTGTCTTTGACCAAGCCAAGCACTGTCGCTGGATGTCACTAATTAAAATGTCATTTCTTTTTTCTTTAAATAAAAACATTTTACATTTTTATAGGCGTTTATGCAATTGGATGTTAGCATTATGAGCGAGTTCTGACAGATCCAGTCTAGGTGTGCTCAACTAAGCCAATAGATGTCTAGCGTTAGCTTCATATTTAACAAACTGATATGAGCTGTGGCATCTATTTTCTAACCTGTGGCAAGAAGATGAATGAGAGCATTTCTCAAAAAAAGCAAATCTGTTCCATTAATACAACAATTACCATTCCATGGCTGCCTCTGCTGATTTTGATGTCTTTCAACAGGCTACAGTTGAGCAAGGAAGCAGCTCTGTTGGGAGAATTAGTATAGCTAAGCCAGGACTGATGTCTGAAACATGATTTTATGCTGGAAAAATACTTAACTGTCATGAATGATTGCATAAAGAATCATACAAAATGACGTTACAACACACTCAAACACATACACGCGGTCTGTTGAGGTCACACGAGGCCACATACGATATGAGCGAGCTGCAAATAGGCTGTTCGAGCCATGTTGCCACAGAGGCACTGTCATGCTGCCTGCGCCTCTGCTGCCTGAGAGATTGTCACCCATGAAGACACCAGATGTTCAGGACTTCACTGCGTGTGCACGTGCCAGTGTTGCAGTTAAGCCCCCTCAATTTTTTTTTTGTGCTTTCATTTATAAATCCATAATATCCAAAATTACATCATTTTATGAGTTCACTTATTGATGCATTCTTTGCGTGTGTGAATGAGGAAATGTGGGTGTGTCAGCACTGAGGAGATGCTTTTAAATTCAATGAGGTGTTACCTTTACAAGTCCTTAAATACTCCCTCACCCCTCTCTTCACTGCGCACACAAAGACAATTGGTTTGTGGTGAAACGTACGCATGCATGTAACACATAAGTACAGTAATAGCTCATTTCCTTTAATGCGCTGAAGGCATTTCTGGGTAGGGGAAATATTTGATATACAAAGAAGGATTTGGTGCAGTAAGGTTTTATAACAGTTGACTGGCTGAACTGAAGGTACCAAGGGGGGGAAGTATTGCAAGATTTTATGATGTACTGAACAAGCATTATATTTGCCATGGGGTATTTAGTTTTACTCTTGCCGTTGCTGCTGTGTGTGTGTGTGTGTGTGTGTGTGTGTGTGTGTGTGTGTGTGTGTGTGTGTGTGTGTGTGTGTGTGT
>JAVDPK010001260.1:257783-273470 GCA_034780415.1 Cichlasoma orientale | reverse complement strand
CTCTGCTTAGGCTGCTGCCCCCGCGACCCGGCCCCGGATAAAGCGGAAGAAAATGGATGGATGGATGGATGGAGTATACTATACTTCAGTTGTTCTGCCATCAAGATCACATCCAGTCAGCACTTTTACTTTCAAGATGAATATCACCCTGACTTGGGGATTTCAAAGACTCAAGACAGAATAATGGCAGGTAGGATGAGAAGGATAAAGAGCTCAAGCTTGAGAACAGGGAGCGGGGGTTCTTATGGGGACTGAGACAAATGAGATAACAGAGGGATAGCAAGGCAAAAAGCATTTCAGTGGCCAAGCGCCAGGTAGGGTTAGAATAGATGGTGTGGGTGTGACTCAGAGGGCATACAAAGCTTTTTTGCACGCATTTTGTCATGTGCAGTGCCCAGGGACAGAAGCTCCAAAAAAGCTGTTTGGGATCAGGGTGACAAGATGAGTTGTGATATCACAACTGTCACATGACACCTTCACAGATCAGTGTAAGAAAAATAGCGATATTTTGCTCATGCTGCTGTGAAATGATCCAAATAAACCACCCTGGACTTGTGAAAATACTGCTGTTATTCAGGGGAAACTGCATTTTAAAAGGGCAAAAATCTAAGTGCTCTAATCCACCCCAGAGAGGGTTTGACAGAAAACAGAACTTTGGAATTACTTTTAACCAAAATCCAGAGAAACAATAGAACTTGTAATTCTCTGAAGTCCTTCTATAGCTAAATAGAATATAGACTGTGAAGCTTTTGCACACGCATCAGTGCAACATCCTGATCCTTTTATCGGTTTCCCAGTTCAGCCACTATAAAGCGGATGACTGGCTCTTTAGCATTACAGAATTTATATCAAGCACCTTCAGACAACTGCTGTTGTCAGCTGGCAATATATAAATAAGAGGGAGTTGAATTAAATTGATTTTAGGGGCACCATTTTTATATCCCTTTGTGGGGTAATCAACAGACACTGAATCGCACGTCTGCTGATGACGTGTTTTTCTTTTGCCACGTCTCCTGATGACAGAGAAGGAATTTTAGGCGTCGGTGCCTGGATATCACTGCCTTTTAAAGCCAGGATGAAATTCGGTTAAAATTATAGTTGCAAAGGCTCAAAGAGACACAAACAACCAAACTGTTTCATCTCAAATATAGAGTTACAGTGTAACCATTTATTACTGTATTTATGTCCAATAGACTAGTAATAATATTGTAATATTGTCCCATCTGATCCTGTGGCATGGATCTTTCTAAAGAACAGGACAAACTTAAAACCTGTACCTGTACTGTTTATATAACATATTCTCAACATTGTATCAATTTCATTTGATTTATTTACTTTATGTAATATATTTGTTCATCTGCCTAGACAATAGTAGTGAATACTCTCCAGGAATATTTGTTTTATTTTTATGGTTTCCTGTGTCTCAACAGTTTATTGATCACCTTTAAAGCATATCTAATTACAGTAAATTGTGCAGAAGCTATTATACAAATAAACTTTGACTCGTTGGTGTGAATAAAGCCGTGTCAGTCAATAAACATGCTAAGAGTGAGCACCGCTGGTCCAAAAATCCCGACATGAATACCTCAAAGAAAGGCATTCAGTAGCCCTCTCGCTTTCTGTTACACAGCCATTCCTCAGCTGCGTTACAGGGTGCAAAGAACACGTCTCTAGACAGCTACATAAATATTACTGCTGTGTCCCGGTACCACACATGTACAACTATACCTACTACACACGACTTAACACTTGTGCACACTGCTTAATTGTTATTTTAAGCTATAGATTAGGATAAGAGGTTAAAAGCAATTACATATTCGCCACTGATCCCAACATAGACTATATAGGCCTCCCTGTCCATTTGCTGCGCTTGTCCAGCCAGTAAAGGATGTAAAGGAGTTTATTGCCACTCCTAATTTCCTCCTCATTACAAGTCAACATTCTGTGGCACTGACTTAACTAAATTTGATCTAAAAATTGAGGCCTTGGCTCTGTGACTGATTCAAATTGGTGTTTCTGATGGGCCAAAGAGATGCATTTGTATGGCTTATTTGCTATGCCAATGTAATGGGCATAGTAATTAAGTCCATCTGCTGATTTTGGGAGAGAGAGCTGGTAAATGGAGAGCTTGTCAGTCAGTCAAGGCGTACAGTTGGACACAACCGTTCATGCCCACTTTCAGGTTTATGGGGAATTTTGAGTACTTGAGTATTACTGCTAGACCAACCAGTGACACCCCCGGCACAGGTAAGTTTAATGAATCTTCTGATGCACAAACAAAGGAGCGCATGGAAAACAGCTGGAAACATTTCTTACCCATGATTTGATTTGAGCTTCTGTGTTCATTATTCCATCACCAGTAAGATTATTTGTATTCAAATGGCCTAGATATTACCCCTAATAATATTAGCAGGCGCGCACACACACGCAAGCACACAGCACCAATTGTTGCCTACAGACATTGCAGTTGCCCGCTTCAGCTGCTCTCATATAGTAAGATAGCGTGAGTCAGTAACAACAATTAATCCCACAACTGCAGTTCACTCCAGCAATTACTAACAAGCCATACTTGCATCATATTGATGCGCTGCACTGTAACGCACTGACTTTCTGTACTTCCTCGCTCTGAATATGAGGCGTCTGATTCGGTGCTTTCATCTGAGAAGACTGTTTATGTTGGTGATGTCACTTTCAATTGCACTCCCTTTTCCTCTGCAATTATCCACGGCTGTGGCCTTTGTTTCTGTGTTTAATTCCCCCATTCATTTGAATCAGACTGCCGTCTGCTGCTTTCTGTAGAGTCCTTATTGAAGAAAATGAATGGACTGGAGGTTTTAATTAGGAAAGAACAGACCTTGGATTAGGTCACCATTAGTCTTTTCCTGTCTGTCCCACTATTTCTCGCTGCTGTAGAGCTGGGCGATATGGCCCAAAAATGTAATCTTTTTTTTCTTCTTAGTCATATGATGATTTATGATTTCAGTCTGGTTCAGTCAATTTGCAGTCACTTTTAGTCATTCTTTTATTAGCTCTGTTTAACAGGAGTTTCTGAAGGCTTGCATGAGGACTGAAAATGAATTCCTAGCATCGTCCATCTTCTTTACGGCAGACATGAACAAGTCACACAGTACGTCAAACTGCCAAGTGTCACGGCTGTCAGAGAAAATGTGCTAAAGAAATGTTTGACTATGTGACTGATGGAAGAGATGCAAGATGAAGGCTTCAGTGTACCCCTGGAAAGCCTTTTAGCTATATCAGTTTCACTAACAGGTTTTCCTTCAAAAAAAAAAAATGCTGGGATGTTGGGGGGTGGGTTTGTTTATAGTCAGTGTTATCTTATATTTAGGAAAATGTGCAAAGTCTGATGACTTGGCAAAACCAAGTAGTTTTCATATCACAGTAGTGATATGCCGCTTACTTTACCTTTTTTTTTATACCTTGGTACAGTAGCTATTGTCAATATTCAAGTGGGTTTGACAGTTACATAAATTTTTCTTGTTAATTTATGTACCTAGATGACTTTAAAGACACTGGAATTATCATACACATCAGTGCCTCCTGATGTGACAATTTCATACACAACAGATTTTTTTAACTGCTCTACGTTGGCTCTGTCATGAAAATCACCCCACGTAATATAGTTTTGATTTAAAATATTGTTTCAATGACTGACAATGAATTTAATCTCAAATAACACAACAATCAAATTTAGTTAAAGACTTTTTATAGTGATCAGCTTTGATACTCTGTGACAACCTGATGGTGATTACTACACCAACACAGTGGATTATTAATCAAACAATATGTGATCAAAGTGTAGACTTTCATCTTTAATTCAAAGGGTTTAACACAAATTTTGCATCAGTTGTTTAGGAATTTACAGCAATTTTTGCACACAATCCCCCATTTCATTTTCAGAGGCTCAAATTAATTGGACAAACTAATAAATTTAAATATCAGGATCCTTTCCCTCCTCATATCTGTGTGTTGTCGTTTTAATGACTGCAAATCTTTGAACGCTATCTTAATATTATCATTTCTTTTATTCATGTGTTAATTGGGGCTACCATACACACTTCATACAAAGCTTTTTCATTTCAAGGGAAAAAAAATGCCATTATCTGAAATTTGAAGAAAGTTTCTGCAGAGCTTTGAACTCTAACTCCGCAGAGACCCGGAACAACATGTTTTGCGCTGGTTCCTTGTTTTGACAGCAGTGGAGATGTTTGGGGTCATGGATGTGGGCCAGATCCTCCACTCGCATCCTAAAAATGTTAACCAGATAACCCCTTCCCCTGACCTCTGCTTGTCAAAAGCTTTTAGTGTTGCTTTTTTGCAAACGCATGCCTGCCGAAGATTTTCAGTGTGCGCGAGAGGACCAGAGGCTCATTTGTGTGTGAGACAGAGTGGAAAAGTTCAGCTTAAAGACACGACCTTAACTAACACTGTTATTATTTAAAGAGTGCAATTGTACATTGCAGCCTGGGAGGAAGCCAATCAACAACCAGAGAAAATGCTTGTAGAGCCACTACATGGGTGCCATATAGCACTGCCAAAAATGGAAGCATAACACTGTTCAGTTCTGAGACAATTTGTTTATACTGATGGCGTAGATACAACGTGAATTCTATGTTAACAAAATGCTGTTTTTAATTAACTTCTTGTGCGTGTTGTTTTGGACCAAATAAGAAAATCTTGACCACAAGTCAGAAAGTATTTCATTATTGTTATGGTGGGTCATGCCTGGTTCTTTGCCTACTTAGTGTTTAGAGGGGAGCCAGACAGCCGATTTACATTCCAGCTTGATTCACAGTGAAGTAAAACGGCAGTAAAGGTCAAAATCAGCTATCCGGAGCTCAGAATTGGTTAGCAAGAATTTTCCTTTTACTGTACAAGTTTCTTTATTATTATCTTTCTGTCTCCCTCTTCATTAAAAAATAGCGAACAAAAAAATAGCTGTATATTTATAAGGGTGGATGTACGCATGTATTTTTCAATGAGCGATTATCTCTGCCCCCCCCAATTAACCCCCAGTTTATGTGAGTGAGTGTTTTTTGTTGAGTTTCACGTTTCAGCCCTTTTAAGCCACAAAGGTTCAGTTGTCCTTTTGGAATTAAAACAATCTGTGGTCCTGTAAAGACTCTTCATTCTTATCTGGCAGGCTAAGTAAACACAACAGTACAGCTTAGAAAGTTCACGTGAGTGGACTAAAAGAAGGTGACCTCATTTTCATTGGCTCGAGTTCAGAATTTTAGGACATTGTTTATAGGTACCCAGCATATTAATCCTTTAGCAGAAATCTTGGTATCATCTGCCAGCTCATTATGCATAGAGCTCCCTGAAGAGATTGTCCCTTGTTTTTATGCATGCTGTTCAGCTGTGATTGTTTACTTGCTTTGTTGGGGCATTCCCACCTGAGCACTGTAATACCGTGGCATTCCATACAGATAGGAATGAGAAAGGGTTCTACCATTTTAAAGCCAAAAATCATACATGGTATGGTCGACACGAGATTGTAAACTGCAATTATGATACCCTTTGCATATTTAAGTGATGAAATTTCTCTAATTCTAGTAAATATAAAGCATCTTTACTTTACATTGAACCCATGGTTCTCAAGAATGAAGCACTCTAAAAGGATGTTTGAGAGCCTGAACAATGAATCTATCAGAGCTTGTCTGCCTCTTCATTTTATCATATAGCCAGGATAAAATAAATGGACAGACAAGCGGAATTACATCCTTCAGGAAATGGGCTCAGAGATTATTAAGGGAACAGGATGGGTCGTGTTATCGGTAATGTTATCAGTCAAATGTTCAGCAGAGCTGATGTCTGATTAATGAGTTTCAGGAAATATTGCTTCTAGGTCCAGCTGGGTCTGCGACATTAAGCTAATCAGGCTTCTACAGTAAACGTCCAAAAATCTGATAATGGGAAGAAACGTAAAATGCTTATAAATATCATTTAGTGGCCTAGAAACATTTATGAGTATTCTGCAGCAGGCTGAAGTTACGTATACTGCTCAAAAAAATTAAAGGAATGCTTTTTAATCAGAGTATAGCAGCAAGTCAGTTAAACGTCTGGGATGCTGATCTGGTCAGTTAAGTAGCAGAGGGGGTTGTTACTCAGTTTCAGCCGCTTTGGTGTGAATTAAATTAACAACAGGCGCACTAGAGGTGCAACAATGAGACACCCCCAATAGTTTTACAGGTGGAGGACACTGACATTTTTGCCCTCCTCATCTTTTCTGACTGTTTTTTTCACTAGTTTTGCATTTAGCTGGGGCCATTGTCATGGCTGGTAGCATGACGCAATAGCTGGACCATATGGAGGTTGCACAGTTTTTTTTGATTTTTGGGGTATCTTTGAATTGAGCCCTCTGTAGGTTGATAATTTTCATTTCCATCGAACGATGCGGCTTCCTTTCATTCCTAACACATTACCCAGTCAATATCAGTATAGATGTCCAGCATGATTTTTTCCCAGTGAGATCTGAAGTTCTCAAAGTGTTCCTTTAACCTTTTTTCAGCAGCGTACATTTTTCATTTGGCCTGTGATTTGCATTGGACTTATGAATGAATGCCATCTGTTAGTTAATGCTAAAATTATTTGAGATTTTTATTTAATCAACTTTGATCAAGATTTTAGCACAAGTGCCAATATTGCATTAAATGAAGAGCAGGATCTTATTCAAAAGGACTTGAATTAACTAAGTAAAATATGGTGGGTGTGAACAGAAGTAAAGTAAATGTTGCCTCCATCTATTAGCTAGTAATATATTAAACACATAGATTTAATCCAAACATATGGTCATTCCTATAGCCCTAAATTCATCTAAATTAATGGAGTAGCACCACAAGCAGTGGTTGTTTCCTCTATAGCAAAACTTCTAAGGAGATTGTGAAGGCAAGTTAGTGTAATTTGCTTTGTGTGTGCTTGCATAGATGACTCCAGCTATTTGTCCTCCTTTGGGTCCTTGTTTATTTACTCTATAACTCAAATGATTCCATGAGGGAATACTGTTAAACGTGCCTTTCTTGGTCTCCCGCAGACCACTGAGCACTCACCAGCTCGGTGCCCCTTATTTAAAGTGTTAAATCTCATTTACATTCTGACCAACTGGAGCAACGTGGCTCTTAAGGGCTTTTTTTCGTTTTCTGTATATATTTTCACTGCGAAAACAGGATTTCATGCACAATTGTGTTGAAAGAAATATACTATATAGACAAATATAAATCCAATTACCACGGGGACCACTGTTACCTTCCCCTTCCACATCCTTTCATAAATTCTATAGATAGATAGATAGACAATCATAAACAACTGCATGCAAGTAAACATTTCCATAAAACATAGTGTCATGTCTAACAGCCAGTACAAGTTGGCTCAAACATTTGGAAAGTAGAGCCCCTGCTCCTTCATGTCAGAAGAGCCAGTTGAGGTGGTTCAGATATCAGGAGTGCCCTTCTGGTAACCATACAGTTAATTGCAGAATAAACATATGACATCTGCATATTAATGATAAACGTTTTTAAGGGTTGAAAAGCAAAGAGCAGTGTCACAGGGCTGCCACTGACTTTGGATTCATTCATTTTTCTCTGTTTTTCTCCCTTTGCTTTTTCTTCTTGCTGTCTTTCTCTGTGAAACATCTATGCGCGCGCACACACACACACACACACACACACACACACACACACACACACACACACACAGGAATGCAGCTGAGCCTCTTTGAGCACCAACAGCTGTAGTGGTGTGATAAGGTAGCAAAAATCCAACACTGAGGTTTATTTTTTTAGGCATGGTCAGAATCCCAGTGTGACAGAGGTTTTTGCACTGCAGAATTACATGGCTACCAAGCCCATGTTTATCATCCCTCAAACCTTTGTGTTCCCCTAAATGAAGACCAGTAACATAGGCTGAAATATTCTCCACAGGTTCTCCTATCAAAGAACATCTATATAAGAGACAGGAAAGAGAGAAAGATGTGGGGAAAATGCTGTGTTAAAAAAAAAAATCCTTTCTAAGGCCACTTTCCATTTCCACCATGGTGACAGTGATCTATGTTTCCTGGTGGGCAATATAGTTTTTCTCCTTCTGTCCTTTATCTCAGATAGACTATATAGATAGTGAACACATCAGTTCAAGGAGTGAATGATGAGCACCCCACCCCATCCCACCAGCTGTGCCTTATCAAGGACATTCAGGCTGGGAATTCAGTACACATTTCTCACTGTTTTAGTCGGTTTATACTGAAAAAACAACAACAACAACAACAACAACAACAACAACAACAAAAAACGGAGGATTCCTGAATAGATTTAATGCATGCTGTATGTATGACAAAGGTTAAAAAAAAAGTTGGCTCATTTAGCACATGGGACATGGATTCAAACCCAGGTGTGGCCCTTTTGTGTTGAGTCTGCATGATCTCCATGGGCTTGCATGGGTTTTACTCCATGAGCTCTAGCTTCTCCCATCATAGAAAAACACGCCAGATTAATGCTGCCTACGTCAGCCCAGGACACTCTCACAGAAGAGATTCTTCATGTCAAAAGATTCACTTCCTACATAAAACAAACCAAAACCAATTCATGCAGGATTACAGCTCATGGCACCCATCTATTGATCTGAGGTTTGACACATGACTCCAGTCTACTAAAATTTGTGACAGTGAAGCCTTACCATATGGAAGGGAAAGCTTGTTTGATGAACATATGTTCATGTTGCAGTTACAAAAATGTTTAAAATGTGATTAAAGACAAATTATTTTACAATGTTAATTGTCTTGAAAGTGAGTAAAGAATTTTTTTTGAAAGTAGAGTTTTCACTTTGCAGCACACTTTTGGGGGAGTGGGGTGGGGGGGAACAACCGGCTTTAATCAGTGTGATTTCTTTATGTCTTCAACCTGTCAGGGCTGTTACTCCCTGTTACTATAATCACAAAGATGATGCCGTTTTGAAGATCATTCAGATGCAGATAAAACAACTGCAGGTCTGTGGGATGATCAAAAGTGTCAGTGTAGGTGTACCTTGTGTACTTTGTTGCAGTGATGCTAGATGCGCTTTGTAACACTGTCACAGTGAGCTGGAATTCTGCAGTTACCAGTTTCATTTGATAGTTTTATATCTATTAATTAACTGACATGTCAATGAGGGGGATTGGGGAACTTAATGTGGTGGTGCTTCCTAAAACCTCACATGATCTTAGCCGGGCTTTCAAGTAAATGTTTTAGAAGCAAGATGCAATTTTTGCCATTAAACCTCAGTCACCTTATGTTTGACCTGTGCAAAAATAGTGCAGTAAATGCCTCTTATCACAACATGTAATTTCCCAATTTACAAAACATAACAAGTGTCATCTGCTGGAACATGAAGCAGTAGGCTAATGATTAAATATCAGTACCCTGCCGGATCAACCTTCCAGCCATAGCTATAATTACACAAATACTGGACACATACTATGTTTTTATCAAAGACATGGACACACATAAATGCACACAAGACATAGTGCTTCCTTCCACATTTCGAACCTCCCTGTCTCTATCTTGGGCCTTAATGTTCCCCCAATTACCGCCAATTACCGCTCTCACCACCGGCGGATAGCAAGAAGATTAACACTGAAATGCCAAAGTCATTGGGCTGCTTATTGAATGCAACACTCCTCTATCCTAGCGTGCTGTTCCTATATTGATTTTCAAAAGGCGACGCTGCTGATCCATGAAGGCAACATGGTGGCATATATTAGAGCCATTTGAGCCAATTAGAGTGATGTATGTCTCCGCGGCCAGTGCTGCCATAGCCAGCGACACACTTGAATGGAGACACCCTCCGTCATTTTTCAGAGTAATTAGAAAAACATCACATGCCGTGAGTGGAGTATGCACAGACACACAAACACCAAGGGAGAGAGAGAGAGACAACTAACAGCAAACACTATTTAATGTTGATTTATGGTACAGATTTTGCCCGAATAACTCCCATCACTTATCTTCATTTAAAGAGCATAGACATCTTATTTACAAGTCAAATCATGGATGATTTACCTAGCAATATTTAGCAAGAGCACCTCCACAGCTAGCTGAGTTTGAACACCAAGCTTAACATCACATAGGGGGCTCTGGAGCAACTGGGTCACCTGCAGGTCATTGGAAGTTACAGCACAGACTGAAAGGAGTTTAACTCAAGCAGCCAAGCCTGGTGGGCCTATTTCAAAGAGAATGGGGGTGGGGGGGAGTATTGTTCTTTTCAGTGCTTCCCTCGAGAGGCAGAAACTAACTATGGCTCTGACTAAGCAATAGAGAATGTCTTAGTGGACCCAAAGGAGAGGTCTTGGCCTACCTGGGAACAGACTTTGAAACAGGCAAAGTGTTGACAAGCCCAGAAACATAGGAAGTTGTGAGTCTATCCAGGTGAAACAGAGGATTCAACCCAGCAGCTGGGGCTGGCATAAAACTAGCAGGCTAGAGGCTAGCCAACTCAGGAGACTTGTTAGAGTGATGTGGAGGCTTATGATAACCACACCTAGTATGCTGGCAGCAGGGCTCACAGCTCTGGCATAAAAATGGACAGAGGCTAGTAGACCAATTTGTTTCCAGACTATCAGGGAGATTAATTCGAAGAGGGCTAGCAGACATATGAGCTTGAAGCAGGCATTGAAATGGCAGGCTGGAATATTGACAGCGGTCTGCTGACGGCCTGTAAGGCTCTTTTTGAGAATAGCAAGAAGAGCTTGCAGGCCTGCTCAGAGTCAGCGTCGGTGTGGCAATTTAAAATATAATGCACAAGGTTCCAAAGAGAGTTTCACCTCCTCTGGGTCTTCCATGAGCAGTGTCTGCTTGACTTTCTGTGTTCAGTTCATGCTTTGGGATTCTGTTCAAAAGGAGGACCCAAATGTAGACTCAGTGCAGAAAGATCAGGAGAATAAATAAAAGGGACTCTGGTAAAACTTGTTGAAAATGAACAAAAGGCACTGCAGGAAACAGGCAGGTGTAGTTCTATAGACAGAGATAACTAAGGAGTAAGATACCACAGGCAGGAAACAGAGGAGGGAGAAAAGACACACACATACACACAAACTGATAGAGTAACAAGACAGTATTTTAAAAAATGCATAAAAAGAGTCTTTGTTCAAAATAAAATGTGTAACAACAGCAAGAATGACCAAACTCATCCAGCTAGACAAGATGCACTCAGACCTGACACCATGACAGGCTGTCGCAACCTTACCTTTATCTACTTTAGTGAAGATTTCAGCGGTGTGTAATACTGTACTACAAGCGTATTGACCTTGTTGGATTAGACATGTGTGTGCCAGTATCCTCTAGTAATAAACATGCACGAAGAGAGAGAAGAAACGAGGGCCCGACACATAAAAATAAAGTGGAGCAGAAGCAGGCCTCTCATGTGATTGATGGACCCGTGCTTTCTCTGAATAACAAATTGAATTGGAGCAATGTCCTTCGCTCTAATAGAGTAACTGTGACCTGCTACATCTGTTTACCTGTATCTGGCTCTGTTTCACTGTTTACAGAACTTCTGCTTTTCTCTACAGGTTCAGATCAACCTGCTTCATTTGCCGTGAAATAACAAGGCGACGCGCCTCGACTGGCAATGAAACTGCTTGTCAGTCAACTGCCCCACTCATTTGGAACCTCTGAAAATGGGAGACTGTGAATAAAATGGCTAATTTAGCTAAATTAGCTAGTTAATGCAAATTTTTTGTAAAACCCCTTGAATTAAATCTGAAAGTCTGCATTATGGAGGCCTCTGTAATTCCCCTGATTTTTTCCAGCATTTTTGAACATTTATAACTTCTTAAATATAGGAGCTGGAGACATGAAAATTTCAGGGCTGTTATCAGAAAACAGCTAAAACATTTAGGGCACCAGTGCTTGTTTCTGTTGCTGTCTATCAACTGTGATATATCCCACCCAGTCTCCACCCAGCTCTTCTGGGTGGAGACTGAGGCATTCCCAAGCCAACTGAGAGTGTCCTGGATCTGTCTCAGGACCCTCTCCCAGTAGAACGTATCTGAGGCTAGGAGGCAGCCATTGATGTCAAAGAGTAGTTGTTCTAATCTGAGGCCCCCCAGAATGACCTATCTTTAAGAGAGACCCCAGACACCCTATGGAGGAAGCTAATTTCCACTGCTTGTATCTGCAGGCTCATTGTTCCGGTTACTACCCAGAGGTCATGGGCTCAGATGAGGGTGGGAACATAGATATACCGATAAATCATCAGCTTGGCTTTCACGCTCAGCTCCCTCTTCAACATCACTGCAGACAAGGCACTGATCTGTCTGTCAGACTCCTGCTCCACGCTGCGCTCACTCATGAACAAGACCCCAAGATACTTGAACTCCTCCACTTTGGGCAGCAACTCATTCCCAACCCAGAGTGGGCACATGACCTTTTTCCAGCTGAGGATCATGGCCTCAGACTTAGAAGTGTTAACCCTCATCCAAGCGGCTTCCCACTTGGCTGGAACTATGCTTTATTACACAGATAATTTAAGGGGCTAACTCAGTGAACTACAACATAATAACAACAAAGTGGCAGCTGTATAAATTAACTATTTGCAGTATTATTACGGGGCGTTACAGAAGTGATATTAACTCCTACAAACACACCGTAGCAACACTCTCTTTGTGCTTTTTAAAGCTGACTAGTATTTTCTTTAAAACATGCTGCATTAGGTTACTCATAGACCTCCAACCACCCCCACAGCAACCCTTTCTCCTCATTCTCACTTCAGTTGGTAGTTGAAAGCCAGCAACCCAGGAAATCCACTGGGTCTTCTTCGTATCCTTTCCTGCCAAGATTGTATGAAAGGGTTAATTGTGGATTATCAGAATGCTATATTTAGAATATTTTCACAACTTTCTCTTGCTCTCAGAGTGCCATTTCCTGTGGGAACCTGACACGTTTATATCGCTCTCATTCTCATTGTGCAACTATGATGTTGTGATTAATGTTTTAAAACAGCAAAGTCACACAAGATCCCAAAGTAATACAGGGCCTTGAAGCACATTCTAATATCTCATATGCATGTGTTAAAAATCATGTTGTTGCTGCAGCTCCCCTCTATTAATAAGTCCAGAGTTGCAAATCTATCAGGCACATTGGCAGTACCTAACTCTCAGCCTTCTGCAAAGTTCATATAATAAGTATGGTAGCTATGTACGGTATGTACGGTAGCAACGTACGGTATGTACGGTAGCTATGTATGGGATGTATGGGAGAAATGTACGGTATGTACGGTAGCTATGTACGGTAATGTATGGTACGATATGTACGGTATGTAAGGTAGCTATGTACGGTATGTATTGTACAATATGTACGGTATGCACGGTATGTATGATATCTATGTACGGTATGTACGGGAGCAATGTACGGTATCTACTGTTTGTATAGTATGTATGGTAAGATATATAAGGTAGCTATGTACGGTATGTATTGCATGATATATACGGTATTTACGGTATGTATGTTATCTATGTACGGTACGTACGGTAGCAACATATGGTATGTACGGTACGGTATGTATGGTAGCTATATACGGTATGTATGTTGGCTATGTACGGTATGTACGGTAGCTATGTACGGTATGTACGGTACGGTATGCATGGTACGGTATGTATGGTACGGTATGTATGGTTGCTATGTACACTATGTACGGTGGCTATATACGGTATCTACGTACGGTATGTACGGTACGTACGGTAGCAACATACGCTAGCAACATACGGTATGTACGGTACAGTATGTATGGTAGCTATGTACGGTAGCTACGTAAGATATGTACAGTACTGTACGTACGGTAGCTATGGTGGCTATGTACGGTATGTATGCTATGTACGGTAGCTACGTACGGTATGTACGGTAGCTATGTATGGGATGTATGGTCTCTGTGTACGATATGTATGGTAGCTATGTATGGGATGTTTGGGAGAGATTTACGGTATGTACGGTATGTACGGTAGCAATGTACGGTATCTAATGTATCTATGTACGGTATGTACGGTAGCAACGTACGGTATGTATGGTAGCTATGTACGATATGTATGGTGGCTATGTACGGTATGTATGGTATGTACGGTAGCTATGTACGGTATGTATGGTACGATATGTACATATCTATGTACGTATGTACGGTAGCTATGTACGGTATGTATGGTATCTATGTATGGTATGTATGGTATGTACAGTGTGTATGGTGGCTATGTACAGTATATACGATATGTACGGTGGCTATGTACGGTATATATGGTATGTACAGTAGCTACGTACGGTAGCTATGTTCAGTATTGGTATGTACGGTAGCAATGTATGCTATCTACGGTGGCTACGTACGGTAGCTACGTACGGTATGTACAGTAGCAACGTATGTATGGTTCGATATGTACATATTTATGTACGGTATGTATGGTATCTATGGACGATATGTACGGTAGCAACGTATGGTATGTACGGTAGCTATGTACAGTATGTACGGTATGTATGGTATGTACGGTATGTATGGTATGTACGGTAGCTACGTACGGTATGTATGGTATGGTATGGTATGTACTGTAGCTATGTATGGGATGTATGGGAGAGATTTACGGTATGTATGGTAGCTATGTACGGTATGTATGGTACGATATGTACGTATTTATGTACGGTATGTATGGTATCTATGTACGGTATGTACGGTAGCAACGTATGGTATGTACGGTAGCTATGTACGGTATGTACGGTAGCTATGTACGGTAGCAACGTATGGTATATACGGTAGCTATGTACAGTATGTACTGTGGCTATGTATGGTATGTATGGTAGCTATTTACGGCAGGTATAGTAGCTATGTACGGTATGTATGGAACGATATGTATGTACAGTATGTACGGTAGCAATGTACGGTATGTATGGTATCTATGTACGGTATGTACGGTAGCAATGTGCGGTATGTACGGTGGCTATGTACGGTATGTACGGTACGGTATGTACGGTAACTATGTATGGTATGTACGGTGGCTATGTACGGTATATGCGATATGTAGATATCTATGTACGGTATGTACGGTAGCTATGTACGGTATGTATGTTATCTATGTATGGTATGGACGGTAAGTGCGGTATGTATGGCATCTATGTATGGTATGTACGGTATGTACGGTGGCTATGTACGGTATATATGGTATGTACAGTAGCTATGTACGGTAGCAATGTACGGTATGTGCGGTACAGTATGTACGGTAGCAATGTACGGTATCTACGGTAGCTACGTACGGTAGCTACGTACGGTATGTACGGTAGCAACGTGTGGTAGCAACGTACGGTATGTACGGTAGCTATGTATGGGATGTATGGGAGAAATGTACGATATGTATGGTAACTATGTACGGTATGTTTGGTACGATATGTACGTATCTATGTACGGTATGTACGGTAGTTATGTAAAGTATGTATAGTATCTATGTAACGTATGTACGGTAGCTATGTACTGTATGTACGGTGGTTATGTACAGTATGTATGGTAGGTATGTATGGTATGTACTGTAGCAACGTACGGTATGTATGGTATGTACGTTAGCTATGTATGGTATGTATGGTGGCTATGTACGGTAGCAACGCACGGTATGTACGGTTATTATGTATGGAATGTATGGGAGAGTCTCCGGTATGTATGGTATCTATGGACGGT
>JAVDPK010001260.1:246832-257683 GCA_034780415.1 Cichlasoma orientale | reverse complement strand
CAACGTACAGTATGTACGGTATGTACGGTAGCTACGTACAGTATGTACGGTAGCTATGTACGGTATGTATGGTATATATGATATGTACATATCTATGTATGGTATGTACGGTAGCTATGTACGGTATGTATGGTACCTATGTACGGTATGTATGGTGGCTATGTACGGTAACAACGTACGGTATGTACGGTAGTTATACATATATACATAGATATCTATGTACGGTAGCTATGTACGGTAGCTATGTACGGTATGTATGGTAGCTATGTACGGTATGTACGGTAGCTATGTACGGTATATATGGTGCGATATGTATGTATTTATGTACGGTATGTATGGTATCTATGTACGGTATGTATGGTATGTACGTTAGGTATGTACGGTATGTACGGTGGCTACGTACGGTAGCAATGTACGGTATGTATGGTGGCTATGTACGGTGGCTATGTACGGTATGTATGTTATGTACGGTAGCTACGTACGGTAGCTACGTACAGTATGTACGGTAGAAACGTACGGTAGCAACGTACGCTATATACGGTAGCTATGTATGGTACGATATGTACGTGTCTATGTACCGTATGTATGGTAGTTATGTAAAGTATGTACGGAATGTACGGTATGTACGGTAGCAACTTACGGTATGTACGGTACGGTATGTATGGTATGTACCGTGGCTATCTTACAGGAGATAATATAAAAAAATTTCCCCACATATTTTACTGTATATTAACATCTTTTTTTTTTTTGACTTTATTGTTGGTGAGTTTTTTCCCATAAAGATTCAAATTCAAACATCCACTGTAAGCTTCACATCCTTCCTCCATGCTTCTCTGGGCTCTTCTTAATCTAGACCGGCCCCGTGTCTCTTAAAACAGAACACCAAAAGAGCTTTTAATCATTGGTAATTGAAGACCCTGCTGGGAGTAAATGAGCCTTAATCTGACAGCTGAGTGCATACCATTAGCACCAGGGGCTTAGGCATTTGGTTGGCACATTTAGTGCGATGCAGATAGAAGCAGGATTTACACAAGTGTCACTAACTGTGCAGTTGTGTAAGTGAGTTCCTCCACTTCTTTTTTTCCCCATGGGAATTTTACCTCATGCTTAACCTGCAGTTGTTTTTATGCAGCCCTGTCCTCAGATATGCTACTGTAATTTAATTGGTAAGAAAAACAGGATTCTTTGTGTTTTTGTTTTTTAAACTTGGTACAATTTTTTTTCTAACTCATCATAAATCATATCTCATAATTTGGGTTCCCTGGTTTGTTCACTCTCCCCGGAGAAGCCTACGTATAGTCAGATAATACATTTTCAGTTCATAGCTTGTTCCTATCTACTTTTTCCACGTGCACTGTTGAAGTCTTTCTGACTCGCATCCCATTTGACTGATAAGCTCGGGGTGTGTATTTTTTTTTCCTTCGATGAGAACTGTCCCTCAGTCAACTTAAAAAGTAATGGGATTGAAGAGCAAGTGTGAATTAAAAGATAAGATAAAATTCATGAGATAATGTTTATTTCATTTCCGCTTCATTTTAAAAATCCCATAATAACGATAAGCCCGTCGTGTCTGGAAATATTACTTGGGCTAAAGTAAAGATTAAAATACAGACAGTTCTGCTCAATACATAACCAATAATAGAAAGCAATATTCAATAATCGCATGCAGTAAATTCATGCAAACACCTCGATCCCTTAGGCTGGTTTCTGAAATCTCTAAGTGGAAATAATGGTGGCAACATGTAAGTGTGTGTGCATGGGTGTGTATCGTCTTTCTACATGATTGTTTGTGTTGGGCTAAAAGCTTTACAACAAAAAATGGTCATTTTCTCTGTTTCTACATGACAAACTAAAAACAGCACCTGGAAAAATAAGGTTAACTGGAGCTGCTGGGACACAGAGCCTAAAAAGAAAGGGCACTCTGTATATAATGAGTGAATGATAGTGATATTTATGTACATGCATGAAGGGCAAATTAATTAAAAGTAAAATGTGTGTGTGTGTGTGTGTGTGTGTGTGTGTGTGTGTGTCTGTGGTTCTAGCTCAACTAAAATGATTTTCCCAGTTTCCGCTCCTGAAGTAAAAAAACAAACAAAAAAAAAAACAGAAATGAAATACACTTCTGTTCAGCATCTTTTTAGTTACACTGTACCAATACATACTGTAATAGCTACAAATTGATATGCATTTCTAAGATACTGCAGCTCTGATGTTCAGCACCTACCGTTGGTAGAAATCACTTGTCAAACCAGTCAGATACGGCTGGATTTACTGAACCTTGAGGTGACATTGTTAGGTTCTCTGTGGAGATTGAGCTGTCCTTAATATGCAAGAGGGAGAAAATGAAAAGCAAGTCTATTTTCATTTGCAACCAATATGATGTTTTCTAAGGATAAACCAAGCTTAAATAGAAAGAGGAAGCTTTTCATGTTTTATGTAGAATGATTGATTTTGCATTTTGCTCTCAGCATTCCACCTGACTGGATAGGCTTTTGTCAGATTAAAAGATAAAAATGGGTCCCCAAGTATTACAGTTGTTGAGCTAATGCAGGGAAAACAAAAGCCACACTGCTTTGTTAGAGGCAGTAAAGCACAAACAGCTAGAGTTAACGCTCAGTGTGTCTACAGTAACCATTCTTTATGTGGACAGCACAGTACTAGAAGGTGTAAAACAAAGCAAACAAATGTAAACAGCTCTGCTGGTTTTTGAGTATTCATCTGTTAGGGTTAGGGTTAATGTCCTCCACCTAAAAAGATGACCTTCATTGAATTAAAAATAGAAATAAGAAGAAATATAAAATTGTCTGATTGTTTTTTAATATATGATTTATGGAAGTAACAGAAGCCCTGCCATAGACTGGTGGCCTGTCCAGGTTACAGCTTGCCTGTGACAGCTGGTACAGGCTTGTCAAAACAAAACAAAAAAGTTCCGTCTTTCCTCGCTCTCTGTGATTTCTGCAGCCCCTGTAGTGTTGGAGGTTCTGACCTGGTGGTGGATTAGTAAGTTCTTAGTCAGCTCGACTACAGATCAGGATTGACTTGGTACTCTGACCCATCCTCTTACTGCTAATTGGTTAACCCTCTAATCCAGTTTGCAGTCAGCTATAACACCCAGTCAAAGGCAGCTTGACTGTTTGGCTGAAGCTCAGCGTGTTGCACCAGGAAACTGCTGGCAGCCAGACTCAGTGTCAGTTCATTAACAATGAGCGGTGAGAATACACAGATACTTGGTTGACACATTTGTGTGGGAGGACTGTTGTAAACAGTAAACTTGTGCTCGGATTACGTGACAGAAATAGATAGAAATGTGGAGCCTGTGTAATCATGGTTTTTTTGATGGCAGATCACTTTCTCTGATCACTCAGATCTGTTCTCCAAATCGTGTTCATCATGAAAACTTTGACTCTAATTCTACTGATAATCATTAAAACACACCAGCAGTTTTAAAAAATGCAACAACCTTATTATAGTTCTGGTGGGAAGGATTTTGAACACTATACAAATGTAATAGGAAGCTTTTTATTCATAGAAGTGAAACACTCTGAGGATGGAGTGTTTTAAGATCGTTTACTCAACAATCTATAAGTGCAAATGAATGTAGCATATAGGAGTTATTTGGCAGAATTCAGTCATGCTGCAACCAAATATAATTCTTCTAATTCTCCGATTGTCTCCCATCTGCAAGGAAAGAGAGAAAAGACAGAGATTATACAACAAACTGCCTCTTCTGGCAAATCTCGTTCTCTATATATAAGCAGAGAGTTTGGAATGCTTCCGTGTAAGAAGTAAACCATATTTTTTAAAAAGCATATCACTATTGTTACAAGAATATCGATATCCATTTAGGAAACCATTAAAGCTGCAGAAGGTCAACATCTGGAATTCAGCCCTCCTACAGCCGCTCTCACGTCGCTATGCTTAAGCCCTCCCACCAAGCAAGTACGGACACATATGCTTACTCTTCATAAAATGAAACTTCAAGTTGGAAACAGATGGGAATTTCTGCTTCAATAGCATTAGCTATAGCAAGTTTTTTTTTCTTTAAAGCTTGAAGGCACGAGCTGCATGTTTTTAGAGCAGTGTATTTGTTATGTATGTAATGTACTTACATTTCTATACAGCTATACAGCCTTTGTAGACTTGCCGACTACTCAAAGAACTTTAGTATACAACTCATATTGTAGCACTTTATTTTTTACACTTCATCATCTACCGTGCATCCAGGACCAGCTTAGGATCACCAATTAACTTCACATGTATTTCTGTGGAAGGAAGTCAGAGGATCTGGAGGAAACCCGCCCTGGCACAGGGAGAACACGGAAACTCCATACAGAAAGGCCCCAGCCGGAGTTCCAACCAAGAACCTTCTTGCTGTGAAGCAACAGTCATAATCACTCCATCAGTAGCCCTTTAAAGTTAAGTTGATCATAGAAAGCTGGCTCTATACTTCTATAGGATTTATTACAAAAAACGTAACATAAAATCATTTGTCATTCAATTATAAGCACTAAAGGTGTTATAATTGCAACCATGTTTCTAGCAAGTGTGCATGGCTAGTTACATGGTTAAAAACTATGAAAAAGTCTTTTTCAGAAACAGAATAACAATAGCGTGATTGCCTCCAGCAATAATTAAGAGAAAAGGCAGACGGGGGGATGACACTGACAGCTGAAATAGATAAAGTCATATTTGGCTTGCAAAAAGACACCCTTGATGAACTGATTAGCTAGAAAAGATAACCGAGGGAAGGGGGTGGCCATCTTTGAGCCAAACCTCCTAGTTTAAGAAATTACACTGGACAGATAATCTTAATGAAGATAAACCAGTTGCCCGGGGATCTTAATTACTTCACGTGTAATCTCGTTGTGTTGCCGTGCACAGTCTGCCAGTCTTTCAGTTTATGCTAGCAGCATTACGCTCAAAGAGAACAGGATACCATATGTTTAGGTTGAAGCTGTCAGCTCACATTGAAAAGATTCCAGCCACCGAGCCCTCTTTTCTCTCCATTTGCGTCAGGTATTTCCTCCCTGTGGCAAAACGAAACAAATGCTAAGGCAAATTGATCCAGCTAATGAAATGGCTGCGCCGGAGACTGAGGTCATACACATCCATCCGAATTACAGATTTGCTTATACTACAAGGCAGGAAATGATGGCTGAATAAGAGGGGGATAAATGAGTGGTCAAGGACTAATTAATTGATCTGATGACTTGTGTGGCGTGGCCGTGTGCATGCGTGTGTGTGTTTTTGTGGCCATTTGGATGTAAGTCACTGGCCCAAATGTAGGTATGATTGCTGCTGGGATGGATTTGAATAAGTGGGTCCTTAATGGACAGCTGTGGTCTCATTTGTCAACTCTGGACAGGATCTTTAACCATCACATGAACTCGCACACATGCAGGGTAGCGCCGTGCTGTATTTGAAATGCCCTCTTGTTGGAAGTGCTGACACAGCTATTCAATTAACTGATAATTGATTATTGTTGTCAATTATTTGACTACAATGTCAATTGTTCAATGGACTGAAGCTTCTTAAATGTGGGTTTGCTTCTTTACTTTGGGTTCTATAATTATACAATTTTAATGGCATTTGGAAATGTTTCACAATATTACTTGAGAGCCAGATTTGGGCAACTTGATAACTACTTTCGGGCTTCCAAGACAATGAGAGCTTTGTAGGCAGGATTAAGATAAGGGATATTATTGATTTAGCTTTACTTCCACCAAATTGTGATCATTTTTGTTCCTTGTGTATCTCTTGGGCATGATGTTTGAAACCTGTGCCATTTGCTCTGACTCATAAAGGAATATTCCATTAGGAATCCCGTGTTTAGTATGCCTCTCTGTCTCCTTTCGCTTGCGCATGTTTGTATGTCAGGAGTTGAAATAAAACTGGAGTGAAATAAAACTGTGCTGATAAATGTGCCTCCTGCAGACCCCCCAAGGTGCATTAAAGTGCTACAGTACCAGGAGACCATTTGTCTCCGAGCGGTAAATACACAGTGGAGGCAGAGGAGTGATGGCACAGCGAGCTGTGTGGTCTCTGTCTCTGCCGAGGAAACTGTGCATGAGGTGGGAGGCGTTTTTTTTTTTTTTTTTAATGTGGTGTGTGAGTGTGAGCGTGTCTAGGTGTATGTTCGCAGATTCTCACTTTCTAATTTTCTCTACTGAATAATGTGCTTCATTTGGATCCAAGGTCACGCTGCTTCTATTAAAACACAGTCAAATATCTGGAGCCCAGTCAATATTAGCTAGAATTAAAAGAATTCAAATGTCAGGGGGTGAAACTGATTTCGGACTGTAACCTATTCTGCATAGATGTGGCTTAATGCGGTAAACATCTGTCCAGGCTCAGTTGAGCACAAGCTCTTAGTCATAGTATTGCTCATAAAAAGTGGAATTGCTTTTGTTCCTGTGAGGTCTGGAATGCAATGTTTCATGTTTTAATTTCTAATAATATTGATAGCACATGTTTGTGCACTGAATATGAAGCTACTAGCAGCAAATGAGCAAATAACAATATTTTCCTAGTGCTTAGACTGGAAGTAGCAGGAAATCACCAACCTCACTCTAAACCAGCTAAAACTACAGCACAATTAAAATAATAATGTGTGTTATTTATTTATTTCTTTAGACAGAGCTGCACTAGTTCTCCTGCCTCAGTGAATATACTGAGCTAACTGTCTCAGGGCTATAACTTTGTGTTTAACAGATTTTGGAGGCCTGTTATGAATTTTATTTAGCTCTTGCCATGAAAGCTAGTTGCCCTTGCTTCCACTCTCTGTGTTACTCTGCCTGCTCTGTAACCCATGGACATCACCCAATGCTTCGAGAAGGAACCTGCTCTGCCAGGCCTTTACTGCAGCCACCTGCAGTTGCTGCTTGTTTTCAGTTTTGTGTTCAGAAACGAAAAAAGCATGCTCTGTTGGGTTGAGATCAGATGACTGACTGGACCATTGAAGAACATCCTTGAGAAACTCTTGGGCTGCTTTTGCAGTATACTTTGGGTCATTATCCATTTGGACTGTGAAGTGCTGTCTTTGTAACATTTGGCTGAATCTGAGCAGAGAGTATAGCCCTGTGCAATTCACAATTCATCTACCAATGCCACTTTTATCAGCAGTCACATCATCAATAAACACTAGTGGCACAGTTCCAGTGATAGCGACATTGCCTCCATGTTTGAAAGATAATGTGGTATGCTTTGGATCATGAACTTTTCTCTCCTTCGCCATACTTTTCTCTTCCCATCATTCACAATTTACAATT
Organism: Cichlasoma orientale; assembly: GCA_034780415.1. Classification (NCBI taxonomy): domain Eukaryota; kingdom Metazoa; phylum Chordata; class Actinopteri; order Cichliformes; family Cichlidae; genus Cichlasoma; species Cichlasoma orientale. Next base: position 250,415 of record JAVDPK010001260.1, on the reverse strand, counting down.
TAACCTTGGTTTCATCTGTCCAAAGAATTTTTTCAGAAATGTGTGTACTCCTTTATACACTGTATTACTAAAAGTATTCACTCATCCACTCGAATGATTGAGTTCAGGTGTTACAAGTACTTCCATGGCCACAGGTATATAAAAACCAAGCACCTAGGCATGCAGACTGCTTCTACAAATGTTTGTGAAAGAATGGTTCGCTCTCAAGATCTCAGTGAATTCCAGCGTGGTATCGTGATAGGATGCCACCTGTGCAACAAGTCAGGTCATGAAATTTTCTCACTACCAGATATTCCACAGTCAACTGTTATTATTATTATTATAAGAAAGTGAAAGTGATTGGGAATGACAGCAACTCAGCCATGAAGTTGAAGGCCACGTAAAATCACAGAGCAGAGTCACCGGATGTTTGTGGTGCATAGTGCGCAAAGGTCGCCAACTTCCTGCAGAACCAATTGCTACAGACCTCCAAACTTTATGTGGCCTTCAGATTAGCTCAAGAACAGTGCATAGAGAGCTCCATGGAATGGGTTTCCATGGCCAAGCAGCTGCATCCAACCCTCACATCATCAAGCACAATGCAAAGTGCTGGATGCAGTGGTATAAAGCACCACTGGCTCTTGAACAGTGGAGACATGCTGTCTGGAGTGATGAATCACGCTTCTCTGGCAAACCAATGGATGAGTCTGGGTTTGGCGGTTGCCAGGAGAATGGTACGTGTCTTACTGCATCATGCCAAGTGTAAAGTTTGGTGGACGGGGGATTATAGTGTGGAGTTGTTTTCGAGGAGTTGGGTTCAGCCCCTTACTTCCAGTGGAAGGAACTCTTAATGCTTCAGCATACCGAGACATTTTGGACAATTTCATGCTCCCAACTTTGTGGGAACAGTTTGGGGATGGCCCCTTCCTGTTCCAACATGACTGCACACCAGTGCACAAAGCAGGTACAGAAAGACATGGATGAGCGAGTTTGATGTGGAAGAACTTGACTGGCCTCCACAGAGTCCTGACCTCAACCTGATAGAACACCTTTGGGATTAATTAGAGTGGAGACTGAGAGCCAGGCCTTCTCGTCCAACATCAGTGTCTGACCTCACAAATGCACTTCTGGAAAAAGGGTCAATAATTCCCATAAACACACTCCTAAACCTTGTGGAATGGCTTCACAGAAGAATTGAAGCTGTTATAGCTGCAAAGGGTGGGCCGACATCATATTAAATCCTATGGATTAAGAATGGGATGTCAATCAAGTTCATATGTGTGTGAAAGCAAACTCCTAAAGTTTTTGATAGCTTTTGTACTGCCATCTCTTTGGGTCGCATTTTAAATTACAGTGAAAGCTATAAAATACAAATTCAGCACACTGAAATAAACTTCAGATATTTATCATTTGCTTCATTTGTCATAAAATAACATGGGAATAGGACTCACCTGGCCATGAAACTGATTGCCAGCCAGTTGTCTAACTATTTTTGTGCCCATTAATCTTTAGAAAACTGGCTGTAATTCCTAAACAGTTAATGCAAAATCTTTTGTTAAACCTCACAAATTAAAGCTGAAAGTCTGCACTTCAGTCACATCTTGATTGTTTGATATAAAATCCACTTAAGTCGTGTACAGACTACAGAGGCAAAATTTTAGGAAGTTTTGTCTTTGTCCAGCAAATTATGAACCTAACTGCAGATTAAATAACTTAAATAACATAAATAATAAACCTTTTCAAATTGTATTTATGTGCAAAATCTGATAGCCACCAGTGATGGCTATGAAACCCCGCAAGTAACCTTCAGTAATGCTCTCCATTATCTGAGGCGCTTTGATCGGGTACTAATTCATCTTCCCTTGGAAAAGAGGCTGAACAACTTAGTTCTTAGTGCAATTTTGTCTAATTACTGCTTTTCTAAAATCGTCACCACATGTCTAATGATATATATTGCAATATCAGACGTCAAGCATGACAGCTAAAGGACAAAACTTGATACAGTGGGTCATTACTGTATTGCAAAGAGCCACTCAACAAGCTTTGCACACTACACTTGCAGACCCTCACACAAACATACACACGCTTCTAATAATAATAGGGTGCGACTCCTGAGGAATGTGTCCAGGCAAGCAAAAACATTCTGCTGCTGGTTTGGCAGAAACATACGGCCAAGTCTTTTCATTTGCCCTCCTACTATTTTCTCCCTCCTGTGCAATCAGGGTTTTGTGCATTTCCATGTATAGCAGGAGACAAGACAACGAGCAGAGCCTATTTATTTACCAGTTGTTTCATTTGGGGGTTGTTGGTGCGTGACTGGGAGAAGCACTCTGGAGACAATGCTGACTAAAGCAGACATGGTGTGTGGATTCAGCTCAGCTATAGCCAGGATTCTGTCAGTGGCAAAACCACAACACAAAATGAGGCCTTGTTTTCTAATAACAGTAGAATGCTGCAGAGAAAAGAACAGATAAAATCCGTGTAGCTGTAATATCAGCACACGGCTCGAGTACTGTGTAATACTTCACACAGTGTGCTGCTGATCTATAAAAGGTATGTTTAAACAATTCCTAAAATTAAATTGAGGGCCGAAAATGGGAGCCAAAATCAACTCTGTCTATTTAGGGAGTGTTCATGATATGTCATTGTCCCAAGGCCATCTATTTGACCCTTCCCTAGCCCCAACACAATTGTTGACCCTGCCACACCTTTCCATACCGCACACATGGAAACGGGTGGAAATACATGCACACTACATAAGAATTCAGGTTTGTGTATAATTCACCTAATTGTACCATTATTTTCCTTTCCTGTCAGAATGAAAGGGGAAATACTTTTAGTTGTGTTGAACTCCCGCATGAAAAGGGGCTGCTTTCTTTCATTTTCGAGCTTGGACAAGGAAAATTCATTCTTGTCAGTTCAGTTCAATGCTTTTTGTATTGAGAGTAGCGCAATTTATTGGGACGGAGTGTGCTGTCAGAAAATGACAAATTGCCCAAAATATGCTCCAAAATATGCTATTACATTGTCAATTTCCTGCCCAGTCGTGGTGTTTTTGAGCTGTGGTGAAAATGGGCTAGGACAGTTTAATTTGTCTGGTCTACTCCTCATCAGTTTTTATTGGCAGCTTTTATGTTGTTTGTCCTTTTTTTTTTCTTAGTTTCTATCTCATAGATGTTTTCAGCATGCATCCTTTCTTTGAGCTGTGGTCGGCTGCACACATCAACACCTTTGAGCTGCCCGGTGTAAAAACTGTTTGGGACTGAGCATTCAAGGCCATTGTGAGTGTAGCTTAATGATAGTTGTTGAGAGAGAGGAGACCATTACCCCTCCACTCTAACCACCCAGGTTGTTTCAAAATGGGCTCGGGGATGGGGACCTGTGAACCTGGGGAATTTTCACATTGTGGCATGAATCCATAATTTCTTTTTTGTATCACTGGACCAACACATGCAGCAATATACCTTTGTTTGTACAGAGTTTGCTTATTCAATTCAATACAACTTTATTTGTATAGCGCCAAATCGCAACAAACAGTCGCCTCAAGGTGCTTTGTATTGTAAGGTAAAGACCCTACAATACTGCAGAGAAAACCCAACAGTCA
>JAVDPK010001260.1:232307-246732 GCA_034780415.1 Cichlasoma orientale | reverse complement strand
TCTGAATTTAGAAGCAGGAAATTAGAGGTCATCCAGGCCTTTATGTCTTTAAGGCATTCCTGCAGTTTAACTAATTGTTAAGGTATTAATTATAATACCTTAAATGTAAAGCAGTAATGCTAAAGACCTCACTAGCTTATGTGACTTGTGAACAGTTAACATAAAGACAAGGAAACTTTGTGAAATTAACAGGCTTTAGTATTCTATATCATGACGTTTATGCTTTCGCTTCTTTCCCCCAGGGGTCAACAGATGGAAAATGTCATACTTCATGTCCTTATCAAAACCTCACTAATTCCCATTAGCAGGGTTTCCTCACTAGACAAGATCTATCAGCTTACCCTCAGGTGACTCATTTTAATCACAGCTTACGTAGCACGGTGGCCTTTGCCCGCCATCATTGTTGTCACCCGAACCACAGAGGTCCCGACTCCTTTCTCTTAGCGGTCGTTCATCATTCAGACAAAAGCTAATGGTCTGGGATCTTCCATTGTCTGCTACACTGAGGAATTCTGGGGACTTTTCCAAGCCCCAACTGTCTTGCTCAGCAGGACAGGTGCTGGCGTTAGCTTAAATTTAGCTGAATCATTATGATCAATAATCCATTAATAGCATTAATGTACTTGTTGTTGGCCTCAGGGTAAGTGCAGGTAGCTGAAGAACAGCACAATAGTGCTAGAAAGCTTGTGGAGCAAATGGTGCTGAGTGGTGCATGATATATGTCCTGAAGTCAGATGTAATGATGACAGTGCAGCTGGAAGTCCACTTAACCTTAAAGGAGTACTGAAAACCTTCCCAGAGAGTATCAGCAGATCATCTGAGTCATAAAGAGGGTTTGGAAGATATATTTTTTATCAATCTAAACCCTAAGAACAATACTGGTTTGTTTTAAACTGATTTTGATTGAAGAAGGAGGTTGTTTAGATCATATTAAAATGGTTCAAAAAGAGCTTTGATAAGTTACTACAGATGTTTCAGTATGTCTCATGATGATTGGATTAGCTCTGGAATCCATTGTAATCGCAACAATTCATTTGCAGTGTCTGGTTTTATTATAAAACAAGCTTTTCTGTTGTTTTCATGCTTTTGAATTAGAGACAAAAATGTTGTGGTGCCGGGTTTGGGACCCAGGGTTTTCTATTTTGACTTTGAGTTCTTGTCATTATTTAATGTTCTGCTGGCTCTCAGTTTAATCAGTATTGTTTGTTCGTGTTTGCCACTGTGTTAAGCATGTTGAGTTTTAGCTCTTTGTTTCGGTTTCTGGTTATTTTTACTTTTACTTTTTACTTTGTTATTTTGTGTAGTTTATTGTGGTCTTAGTATTCTCCTCCATGTCCTGCTATGTTAAGTTGTATGTATAAATCTCTCATCTGTGTAGTTACTTCCTGTTTTTACTTTGGTAGTCTTTTGTCACCTGTGCTTTATATTTAGTTCTACTTCCCCAGTTTGGTCTTGTGATTAGGTCCAGCTGTGTTTCCCACCTGTTTCCACCTGCCTCATTACCTCTTGTATTCATTGTCTCAGTCTCCCTGTGCCCTTTGTTGAGTTGTCTCACACTGTTGTGTGTGCTCCTTAGTTTAGCGACTGTTTCTAGTGACTCCTCGTTTTTGGGCATTTGTTGTTCCGAGTTTACTTTCCTTTGCACCTTCATTATAGATGCTCGCCTTATGCTTACCGCTGCCTCCTGTGTACTGCATCTAGGTCCACACAACAACAACACAAAAAAATTCAAATGAAGGCCAATTTAATTGAGGAGTCAAACTCAGATCTGTATTTTGTGCATTCAATTTAAGATTTCAGAAAAATAAATGCTGATGATAATCATTAGGATTATCTCAGTTTGCTGTTGATATGTACAGAAAGCCTTGAGAAAGTTAAATGAGCTCAAATAAAAGTGAAACTGATTTGCATTATGGAAATTGAGTCCTGGAGCTCGGCCCACACTAGGGGATTAAATGTATTTTTTGGAATCTGCTACATCATATTTTCTGACTCTATTTTGCAAAGTTTCCATGCCATTTCAAATGTTCACGACGCTTGATCAGAGTGGGGATCTCAGCTCTGTCCCCACAGCCAGGGACAGCAATTGCTTAGGGATGAGCATCACCGTTTCGTGTCCTTTAGAATCACATTAGGGACATGAAGCACAAGATGTTCACCACTTTTGGACATACCTCGTGATATACCACAACTGGTACATTCCTGAGTCCTTGGCATTTTTGTGGGCCTCCCTGTGTCTTCCTGACGTCATGCCCAGGCAGTGTGGAATGCCATCTGTTGTCATTGTGGAGGCAGGAAAATCTCCTGGAGTCCAGAGCATGTCCCTCACCTCCGCTTTTAGGCATTATAGGTAAACCAAAATGAACAGGTCATGGATCAACAGGTATTTTTATTGCAGTCTGAGTAACACGATAAAAGAAGGCTCCTTAAGTTTCAGAATGTAAACTAATAAGCGTGAATGGGTTTAAGCAGAAAACTGGGGAAGGTGTGAAACATCTCTTATTCTTTCATCTCCCCTTTCCTAGAATAATGTGCCATGTTCCCTGCAACAAAAGACAAGGAGAAGCTGGTAGGTTTGATACACTGCTTCTGGCCTCTGTCCTTCATTTTTAAGCAAGGCCATGCATCTCCCCTTCTTCCCCTGCACTTTCTTCCCATGCTCTGGGAGAATATCTAATGCTGTTGCCCTTGCTGTCTGTATAGATTGTGAATTCCAGTTATGGCACATCTGATTCATTGGTATTCAGAGTGCAGGACACAAGTGGCGGATGTGCTGGGCAGAATCGACACGCGCAGGTTTATTGAAATACACTCCTCGTTCTCCCGGTAATTGCTCTTAGTCTTTCCTGTGCTTTTCTGCTTCCATCATTCTCCCTGTCTCCTAATACTGTCTCTCAATTTCGTCTCGTCTTATTCCTTGTTCACTGTTGTTCGCCTTGTATGTCTTCCACCATTTACGACATCCCTTATTACTCCCTCCACTAGCCCTATTTCATCATCTTTCTTTATCCACTTTGTTTCTCGTGCCTTTCTCTCTCCCCCTTCGTTTCTCCGTTCCCATCTTCATTGCCATTCTTCCCACTCTCACCTCACTGTTCCTCTTTTCACCTGTAAGATTTGAGTGCAGGATAACTGAGATTCCATCACGGTTCTCATGAATAGGTTATGCAGATGTCACTGACACCACTGCCCCTCATAAATACGCAACCTATACATACTTCTGTCTGCAGCACACGCATAATGCCTCATGTTCATCTCGCCTAACTAGCTGTCTCTTTAAATATATGAAATTTATGCAGTCTGCATGACATTCGCTGTAACAATGCAGCAAATATATGCAAATCACATCTTCTGTTTACCTGTGCTGCATGTCATCATCGCTCATCTGCTTGTCGTTGGGAGCAGGTAGCTTGTAGCTGCTTCTTCTCTTTCACCGTGCTGCTTTCAGCTCTGTCTCTTCCACAGCTTCAGCTAAAACAAACATGAATCCTGTGCTTTACTCACAGCTGCAGTTGTGTGAATTGCCTCTCTTATAGCCGTTGTTCTCTGCTTCATGTGTTCTGCATTGTCTTTTCTACTCAGAGCATAGTGTTCGTACAGCAACTCCTGGATTCTGTCTGATTCTCCTACATTTTCTCAAGTTGTATCTAGTTTTCCCCTCGCTCCCCTTTTAAACTCTTCAAGGATGTCCCAGAGGGACTAGGAACCATGTGTATATGCACTTTTCACCACCAAAATGCTTGTGTAGTGGTATGTGTGGATATCAGGTACCCAGTGTACTTACCACTGTTCTTTTTACGGCCCTCAAGCAGTAGAGTCAGTGATATATATATAGTTTGCTTTAGGATTATAGGTCTGCCTGGGATGAGTGCGGGCTGTTAACAAAGACAGAATTATGAACACCATTTCCTTTTGTAAACAACAGGAGGTTGCGTGTAACCCCGATCAATTTAACCTCCTAATCAGCTGTGGAGGACTATAAAAAATCATCCTCTTTATATCAGTATCCTCTGTGCCATGCAGGAGCAGGAGATAAGGAAGTGGTGGAGCGAGAGCACATTTGCTTGGGCGCGCCAGTGATCTGTCAACATGAACAGAGGCAGAATTTCAACAGGACAGAAATAATCCTGATGCTGCAGGTGTTGTGTCAATTTGATGTGTACCAGCATTGCTTTTGGATAAAAAAAAATGTCACATCTGATGTGGCAGAAGATCCCCACTATATGATAGTGGTCATCTCCAGATGGCTGAATGCCGAAACACAGCGTGACTTGGCTTTGCTCAGTGATGTCTGTGAGCCACATTGACCACCAGTGTGATCATCTGACCTTGCATCCCACTGTCTTGTTTGTGTCACTGAATACTGAAGGGCCATAGTTGTGACAGACTGCAGTGTGCGCTTTGTCACTGTTACGGTTACAATGAGCCATATTCAGCATGCAGTCGCAGCACAGCTGAAAAGGGTGCAAAGTGTGCGCAACATCAGGATAAGCTTGCTATCCAGTTGCTTTTACCTGCAGTTTGTTTTCCAACGTTGAAGCAGTCTGTACGGGAATAAGAAGCTTCATTTGGGTTTTTCAGATCAGACATTTTTCTGATCTTCTGGATAAGAAATCAAGTTCTTGTTGGAGTCTCTTCACTTTGTAAATCGGGGGTAATGAGGTGGGAAACCGGCTGAGGGTAGGTGAAGCAGGTGTCCAGAGGAAGGGTATTAGCAACAAAGGACACGATGGAGGTGGAGGAAGAATACAATGTGATGGTTGATGGATAGATGAAGAAAGTGTGTCGAGGGGTGTGGAGGGAGAGTGCAGGGGCTCTGTCTGCCTGCTGGCTCTCCCCATAGGAACAGCTGTCTTTCAGACTGTAGCAGATGTAGATTCACAGAAGGGGGAAAGATGGCCTGACGACTCCTTTGGTCTTCTCTCAAACCCCCTTTTCTTGTTAAATAACGTATATATCTGTGTCACTAAATTAACTTTGAGGGTACAACATGGAGCTCCATTTTTATACTCATTTTACGCGATCATCAAAGCATTACAAGAGCCTCCCTGCCGGCTTCATTTTCCGCTATTTACGTCACTTCTCCATTTCACACTTAAGTGGTCAGTGCCGTTGTATACCTTATCTACAGCCCGCCATAGCTTAGTGCCTGCTGTGTGCTGTGCAAAGTGGAACATCCTCTAATGAAGAATTTAAATTTGATCAGAACAAAGCCTGTCTGCAGGAAAGAGATGTTTTCAATTACCCCGCTTCTTTTTGTTTACCTCCCAAAGGCTTCAAGAAGGCAATATATTTAAGATGGTAATAAATGGCAACGGATTACCCCTGCTTGCCTGATTTGTTCTGATTAAATGGTGGATATGGGGGAAAGAGAACGTAATCAATTGTTACTACTACTTTTAAACGCTGCAGAGGGACTAATATTGTTACCCTTCTTTGTGATGCATGGTCAAATGCATAGCTGTGGCACAGGAGACAGAGTGAGTTATCCACTATATTCGCACTGTATCCCCGCCTCCACATGCCAAACTGTCTTTGGGTAGGACACTTAAATCCCACTGCCACTGGCAGGCGAGCACCTTAAATGGCAGCAATGTCGCCACTGGTGTGTGTCACAGAGAGCGAGAGGAAGCAAGAGAGAGAGAGAGAGAGAATGACTGAATGAAGCAAAGCATTGTAAAGCACTTTGTTGATTGCCAAGGTAAAAAAAAAGTGCTATAAATGCAAAAGAAATGCTTTAAAGATGAGACAGTTTGTTTAATAATGTGTATAATGGTGAAAAAGAATGACTCTTCCACATGCTTTACATTCTGCCAAGTCATTTAATACTCATTACAATATTAAGTCAAACAACATGGAATACTTTGAATTGTTGTTATTCAAGTATTTGCCAGGCAGGGAAGCAACTGATTCATTTATAGTAAAGCAAAAATAACCATTCTGAAGTTATGTAGATATCTGTCTTAATGGTTATACATTAACTTCTAGCACCACAGTTTGTTTTTGCAGTGTCACTCATCGCGGCTCTTCTGTCGTGAGAAATGTTTCAATCTGCAAATTCCAGCACAGAGCCCAATTTTTTTTTTTTTGACTCTACCTCATATATCAAGCGTAAACTGCAGGGAAATTTGTATGAAATTATGCTCCCAGTTTAAGCGAACTTCGTCTCATTTCCCATGACACAAGTGTGATGTAATGTCATATGTAATATAGAAAAATGAGCGCTATCACACTCAGAGACTGCTTAAAGGCACATTTGAGAGAAAAACCAGGAGCATCTGGTTTCAAGTGGTTACACGAAATGCTTAGCTGTCCTTTCCAAAATTCACATGAACTGATTCTCATCTCTAGCTGCATGCTGAGATTCAAGACCTTTTTTAAAAGAGGAAAAAAAAAAGGTGTCAAATCCCACGTGCTTCCCTGCTGATGTTTCTAACCCAGTTTTGGTTTCAGCTGCTGAAAGTCTGCTTCACTTTCTGGCTTCATTTGGGGGTTCAGTTGAAGGCTATTGTGAATTATCCCTGCGTGTGCATGCGGCGTAAGAGTTGACGCGTTTGCGATTGCATGTGTGTTTTCTCCCATTGTAGCAAATTATCTTCTTCATTAATTTTGACATAAAAGGAAATTAGCTTTTTCTTTGCTCGAGGCTACACCTAAATTAGAACAACCGAGGTAATCCAGAGATTTCAAGGGCTTCCGAGACTAAGCCTGCGCTCAGCTCAAATAGCCAAATTAAAAAAAGACTGACGCTTCTAAGTGACATTTCTGATTTATCTCGTACAAGGTTATCTGCCAGCCTTTCGTGGTTGTTCGACCGCCCGGGCAGTCACAGGGTGATCGTTTCTGTTGTCTTTCTTGTTCTGATCGCTGTGAGATCCCATTTTGAAACCAATGAATACAGTACAACACAATTCTGTGCAAGCACTATTCCTCAACATGTTTGTCTTACACTGTGCAGGTAGGCACCATCATGTTTTTCCTATCTTTGCTCAAGAACCTATGTCAGTTCTTCATTTTCCCCATCTGTCATCCTTTCTATTGTTCAGTTTGACTATGTTTGTCTAGCGAGGAAAAGCCGGGGATGGCGGGTGGGGGGATCTTGGGAAAGCAGGCGGACTCTCCAGAGAGCCGGTGGCAGATTCCAAACACAAGTCATTTGACTTGGTGTCAGAGGATGCACGCTCAGATACTGCTGATCTGCCCACCCAGAGGCCTGTCTTAGCAGCAGTCAACCAGACACAATGCAGCCTCAGAGAGGAGGAAGGAGGAGAGAGGAAAGAAGAGGAGGAGGCTAACAGCTGAGACAACCATGTACTGTACAGGATCCTGCCCTATGGGAGGTCTTTGAATGAAAGAGCTCTGTGCTTCAGTGGTTTTCATTTGGCAGTCTGCTGAACGCGAGCACTATGCTGCATTTCAATTAGCTTCTTTCATTTTTAATTTTTTTTAATTGCTGCTCTTGTGATTCTTATTTGTTTTTTCGGCCTAAAGTCTCAGAGTCTTTGCACCACAGCCCTGCAAGATTCAGACATTCTGATCAAACCTCAGTTCTTTCTGCAGGTCCTCGCTGTACCTGGGGTCAATATTTGAGCAGGTTTTTACTGCAGGGCGTCCGTGTTCAAAAAACAGGTCTGTTGTCTGTGTTGTCTCACCGCTTCCCTGAGTTATAATACATTGTTTGTTTTGACAGTTTGGCTCACACATGTCACAGAGATTTAGCATCAAGGCCATGGGATGAAGACAATTACATTGCTCAAACATGGCCATCAGAGTATTGTAGAGCTGTATTGCATTTCGCTTATGCTTGGGACAAAGAACACAGATGTAATTTTGGTCCATCAGCTGTAAAATTTTAGTGGTGCTTCAGATTTAAATAAACAGGGATTTATTTTTTTATTTCATAATTAAGATGTGATTGACTGAATTTAATGGGCTCATGGGGAAATCAACATGGAAATTCCCAGTGATGCACAGTGCTGAGCAAAAGTCTTGAGCCACCCTTCATTTTATCATATTTTGCAAGGAAAATAGGAAATAGATCCAGCAATTTATTGAAACGTGCAAATATGGAAGTGCAGTATAAGGCAAGAGCTGAGTCTGTTCAGTTCTAATGGGCTTGAAAGTCAATATTTTGCACGACCACCTTTATTCTTCAGCACAGCCTCTCTCAGGCAGCTTTCCTGTCATTTCTTTAAGTATCCTTCAGGAATAGTTCTCCAGGCTTCTTGAAGGTCATTTCAAAACTCTTCTTTGGATGTTGGCTGCCTTTTGTCCTGTTCTCTGTCAAGATATTTTGCAGCCTGCCTTCCCCCTTATAATATCTGGTGCCACTGATCTTCAGTCCAGTGCTTGTTTAATTTGGCATACCTCAGCCTTTTCTCTCAGCTTTAGGTGACTTAAAAACAACAACAGCCAAATCCATTCCTCTGGAAATGGCCAGGTAAAAGGACTAGACTGAAAATGAGTGAAAAAGCAGCCAGTGTTCAATGAAAAACCTTGAAAGACCTTCAGAGAGCCTGGAGAACTATTGCTCAAGACCATTTAAAAAAAAAAATGACAGGGAAATCTGGCTCCTTGGCAGCGAAATATAAAGAAATCAGGGGAAGCTCAAGACTTTTGCACAGTACTGTATAATTAACCAGTTTTCTGTGCTGTATGCTCTGGGATTGATACACAAAGCAGATTACATGTATCGTGCTCATGATCTGTTATTTTGAGCCTCCTGAGCTTAGGTTCACTGTTATTGCTGCACTATTTCTTCTAGATTACTCTGAAGTGCAAACTTGTCATTTATTTGATTTTTGCTCTGAGCCATTATATCTATATGTCCTGCTATTTCGAGCGGTAGAAGACAGATACACAAACTAACTGGATCTAGCTACAGGAATCAATCATAAACAAATGGATGTCTCTGAGCCACTGTACTTGGGAGACCTGAGGCTAACCAGTCTGTACAGAGGATGGAAGCAAACCAGCTCATCCCTCTATAACTGTTATTATAACTGCAGTTTACTATATTTTGCTCAGGAATTGTTTCTTTATTTTCACTCTGCTCTTGTGAATTTGGGCTCTGTCTTTGCTTTTTCTCATTTTACTGACAACATGAAGCGATCCTTGGATAACAAGAATACCAAAGGAAGTTTAATTAGTTTTCCCTTAAGAGTGAATCATGTTCATCATTGTTTGCATTTGGCAAGATATCTTTTATTCTCTCTGAAACAGTTTGAATTTGGCACTGGCAATTCCTTACGGAGCAAAAAGCGAAACTAAGCAACTGGTGTGGCTGACGTTTTTTTCACAGAGCTCAACGCTTCGCTCCTCTGCTGAACCCTTTCTTTCCAAAAGAAGCCGCAGAGTGGAAATGCAAAGATTGGAAGCAGTTCCTTCAAGCTGTCAGTTGTTCAGTCATGCCTTTTGATTTCTACAATGATGGCAACAAAGGAAAAAAGTGCCATGTCACCGTACACTTTTGGAGAAGCGAGCTTCTCCCAGTTGACTCACTCAGTGTTGCCTGGCATGTCTGCTGTAAAGGAAAGATGTTACATCATAAATATTCACTCCCAAACAGCCAAAGAATTCACAAATCTCATCTCAGCTTCACGCTGGATATTCATGTCCCTCTTTTTGTTGTTGCCGCCGTTGTTTGTTTTTACCACATGATAATCCCAGAGCTACTCATTAGAAATGGCCTTTCTTCCCAGTGGTGTTCCAGGACTCCTAACCCATGGCCTCCGTGTTGCTCGAGCACAGCTACTCTCAGCTAACCATCCCACCGGGGACAGGGAACTTGAAAGTGTAGGCCCCTCGCAGCACTTGAAGTCATACTGAAAGCAGCAGGGACATGAAATAATGAGAAAGTTGAACAATGTCTCAGCTAAATCAATTGAGAAATCAATAGCACGCACTGTACTCTGTGGCCTTTGTTGTAGCACAGGTGAGCATATTAGAGCCGATATACCTCCATGGTTTAGTTAAGTATACATATTTGCATTCACCCTCGTAAAGAGATATTTAAATCTCCAAACATCTTTGCAATATTCATCCAGTGCACTCGTTTTATGATCTTAATCCACATCATTCTTGAAAGAATGTGGATTATGTGGATTTATATCAAAGGAAAACAACCAGGGTACAAGAATGTAATCACAAATACTGACACGTACAAATCCTGGCTCTTTTTCTTCCCTCCCTGTATCTGAGCTTAATGCTGTATATTTATTTCATGTAGTCTTTCGGGACCGCGAGGTCACGGTCTTTTCTTGTTTTTGTTTTTTTTTGCATTTTTTCTGCTCACCCATACTGTGTGTGTTTATTGTATCTCTGCTCTCACATCTCAGAGATGAAAACACTTTCTCGCCGCTTCCCAAAACCACATCAGAACCTTTCATCTTGCTGAAATTACGACGCGTCCATTGAGTATAAGTTATTTTTAGCACGTCTTTGGGCTAGCCTGTGATCAGAATGTTTTGGATTCAAATGAGTTTGGCTATGCCAACACGACTCTTTCGCAGTCTTTTCATGCAGTGCAGCTGCGACTTGAAGTGCCTGAGCTTGAACAGATCTTAGAGATAAACAAGTTTAATGTGGTAATTTACAAAAAAAAAAAAAGACTACACACTCAGGCAGACAAGGCAATGTATTGAATGCTCAACATCTTAAACACTTCATCCCGCGGTCCCCTCCTCCTTCCTCCCTGCAGTTTGAAGGTGCTGCTATTGTTTCATTTCAAATGAACATCACGAATGGCAATTACAGCAAATGCCAGCAGTATCATTTGCATGTAAATTTCCTCTTTTATCCGTTCGAGGTCAGATTCTAACCTAACCCCAACCCTGAATCTATGTTTTAGTTTATTGCTTATAAGCCTGTGATTGTGGGACTACCCGATAAGCTGCTTATTTGATCTATTAAACACCGGCTTTTATTTGTAGAGCCGCGACCTATTTCAACTGGACACTGAACTGTTTTTATGTCATTGTCTGCACAGCTGATGTGAGTCCGTTTTAGCACCTTTTTGTTGTTTGTAAGTAATACGGTAGCGTTCCTTTGCCTGGACTTTTCGGCGCTCCTGGAATACCAATTCATGTATTTGTACATGGCACTAAACACGTTCCTCTAAATCTCTGGAATACATCAATTTCTTTCCCTAATCCGCCCCGAAGAGATGAGGATTTTCTCCTGTGTGACTCTGCATGTCTCAGCCCCCTCCACATGAAGCCAGTTATTTGCTGTAAATAGCTGGCCCTCTCCAGGGAATGCTTTATGGCCTGTGACAGCCGGGATGGTTGCTGTACTTTACAGTGAACTAGTGGCCTGCTCTCTAATCTGCCCGTGTTGTGCGGGATGTTTGCTTGTTTGTGCTTTTAAAACTGCTAGATTAAATGATATTCTATACTGCACTATATGTAAAGCATAAATCACATTTATCATGCAACTTTTTATATTTACTAGAACAGATTGTCCTCTAACTGTAGAGTATTTAAAGAATGTGTAATTATGGCAGAAAATTATATATAAAGAAAACCTGGAATTTAATGCAAGTAAAGAAACACTATAAAAAAATAATATATGTGTAATGAGCAATCTGTTAGCTTTGACAGAGAGATAACGCTTTGTTCGAGATCTACACCGAGATAAAACAGAGTCATGAAGCAGAGGTGATGTGTAACCCCCAACCCGAGGCTAGTAGATGACTCACTTGTTTGGCTTTGAAAAGTATTTGAAAGTGCTGACTTTCATTACTCATAACTGGCTGTGCAAAAAAAATTACACACACTTAGTTGTAATTGCACCAAGGATCGGTGCACGACAAGCCTCCGGTACTCGTATGCCACGGCCTCTTGGCACAAACACAGCTGCAGGAGCTATAAAAGCAGCTTCAGCAGGTAGAAGCTTAGACATGAAGTGGGTTTTGGGGGATGTTCGCTGCTCTTTCTAAGCAATGTTTCAGCATACGGGATGGGACCAGTGCTCTGACTTTTTAACGCAAACGGAGAAACACGACGATGCTCTGGGGCGAAGGAGTATGAAATCGTTTGCGTGGAAGCATCCTAACACTCCTGACAGGAAAATGAGTTTTCTTATCAGACAAGTGGAAAGTGTTGCCCTCAGTAAGTGACCTTGTTTATGCTTAAGCTGTTCAGCGCAGTGTACGGACTTAAAAGCAAATTAACTTGAAGCTGCTCAACTTTGCGTCCACCTTGTACTTCATGGAGTTGTTTAACTTGAAGATTCCTTCAAAAATATCACAAGCGTTCATTCTCTTATAAAAGAGCGCGCAACGCCGAGTGCGCAAATATAACCGCTGAGAATATCTGCAGAACAATCGGAGCACAAATGAGACTCCTCTGGAAATGCATCGCAGCTGCAAAAACATTTGTTCATGCATTTAAATAGGAATATTATTATAATGATGGGTACGTTCTGCTTGTAGATTCTGTTATTGTGCCAGTCTGTTACTTTCTATTTCCGTGTCATTGAGTATTAATCTGTGATTGTTTGAAGAGTGTTAGGCTCTTGAAAAAAAATGAGCTACGACATTTGACCCCTTGCTGCTCTCACTCTGCGCACCCACAGTTGGAGTGTCCAGTCTCACTCTCAGAATGAGAAATTTCACATTGTGGTATGTTGAAAAATGTCCATATTTGAGCAAAAGTTAGATGCCTCTGAGGCAGAAGAAAGGCTGAGAGATTGGAAAACCTTGGTGCAGGATTAAAATTCATGACTATGAGATAAGATTTTCCTTTCAGGGTGTTTGATCCTGCATATTTTTGCAAAAGAGCAATGGCAGGTCACCATTACAAGCCTGTAAATTTCTTTTAAAAATAATTTTCTATAACCATATTTTTTTATAATGAGGACCACCCCCCCGCCCCCCAAAAAAAAAAAAAACCCCACACACACACACACAACTACTGTAAGACTAGAAAGTCTTCCAGGAGAAATGTTAATCATACATACACAAGCTCAGAAACAGAAACTGGCTGCAGATTTGAATTCCCTTCGACTTAATCGAATCCAACGACCGAGAAGCTTGATGAGTCAAATCTGAAGGTAAGATCTGACTCAAATCTTAACTTTAGGCCTCATGAAGTACGCGTCCCCAAATCTGCCTTTTATCACCTCGAAGATATTGCAAGAAGTGCAATCAGGCTTGACAGCTGTAATGTTCTGCTCTCTGTGCCCAGGAATGATATAAATCAACTATAGCTGATTCAGAGCTCCGCAGTCTGGCTGCATACCAGAGCGAGAAGCAGAGAACACATTACACCTGCTCTGAACTCCCTACATTGATTCCCTGTTACTTTTTATATTGATTTTAAAATTATTTTTACTTCATTGTCTGGCTCGGGTATATGTTTCTCACATGCTCACAGACTGTGAAGTAGCACAGCTCCTCAGGTCTTCTGCTACACGTCTGCTAGTTGTTAGAAAAGTGCCAGATGAAAACCTTTGGTGAGGCTGTTGGTACGGTGTGAGACGCAGGACCTTGGAACAGCTGGACAAGATGAATTGCTTTACCTCTTTAGCCTGGTTTTGGAATAGTATGATTTTTACTGCTTTATTATAATATGCTATACTTTTATTGTTGTATTTTAGGGTTTCACTTATAGCTTTTGTGTGTTTATGTTCTAAAACTGCACCATGTTTCTCCTTTTTAATCTAAGTTTTCTCCTTTTTAAAATTCTGTTTACCTGTCACTCATCTGTGAAGCGTTACCTTGCACAGCAAGCCTTTTAGAGTTACTTTTGGCTGCTCTGCAAATTTAAGTTGGCCAGATGCCCTTCCTGACACTACCCCAAAGGGGATTTTTAATCACTGCCTGGAAATGAACCAGCAACCTTTCACAAGCCAAGCGAATGTGTTAACCTCTAGACTATGGCGGCACACCATGAGTGTACATAAGTTTAATTTATTGATGTTACTGATGTTTCTCATTATTTAACAGGTAAGTGAAATGAAGAAAACAACATCTACAAAGTAAGTAAAAAAAAAAATCTCAGCTGCAGCTTCTCATCTATCCAAAAAGCTGGTGCAGACCAGAAGAGGATAGTCTCACTGAGATCAAACAGACTCTAGACCAAAGCCAGACCACGATGCAACACTATAAAACTCTGCGCTTGGAATTCAGGAGTGTGGAAGTATGTGTGGAAGCACAGGTGCCTTTTTGTGCTTGCAGACAGCAAGGTGAAATTTTCAGGTCCCGGGGGGGGTCTGTCTCTGCAGTACATCAAATGTAGTAGAGCCATTCCGTTGCTTAATTGTGTAGCATGTTTGAAGGAGCTTACTTGAGCAGAAAATTGAATATAAAACACTTGAGTCATCAGACTCATACATTATCTTGCGAGAGCAGACGGGGGGTTGGTAAAAGGAGGGCTTCTGTGGAGATGAGAGAGAGAGATTACACTGGGTGGGTTTTTTTTGT
>JAVDPK010001260.1:185001-206629 GCA_034780415.1 Cichlasoma orientale | reverse complement strand
ATTGACAATGCTTTTTTTTTTTTTTTTTTTTCCTTTCTTTCTTCATGGAGGCCTTTCTCTGAGGCTGTGTGTGTAAGCACATACTCCGATAGCTCAGTTTGATTCTGCCAACCAGAATCCTCTTCCCTCGTGCACTTACAGACGTCTACACTGTGAGCTGCATTAACACTGCAGTGCACCTGAACTTTGCCTCCATTGTAAACACAATATTTTGATGCTCTAAAGACTCTTCATATTTGGCTGTCCCCTGTGACAGCTTCTCCACTGGGTATTCTCCTATTTCTGAAAGTGAGCATGAAGCCTGTGTGTTTATGTTGACAGTCCCCACAGCCCTGAGTGAAGCCCCCCATTGAACCCCATTCACAGCCAGCTCATTTTGGGATGTCAAGTCTGCCATCTTTCCTCTTTTTTCCAAGTTATTTTTTTCCCCCAACTGTAATAGGTTACCAAGGCAACATGTAGGAACACCGCTGAGGGTTTTTGGTGCTATGTTCTCCCGTGATCCTGCGGACAATAAGCCCAGTGACAGGCGTCGCTGATATGCCTGCTGCAGTAATCATAATGACTGAGATCAGGGCTTGCTACCCAGTTAGAGCTGTCAGGGTGTCATTTATTGACAGGAAGTGGGGGATTTAAGCTGTACTGTAATTCCCTCAACTGCTTCATTTGATTTTCATTTAGCATATCACTCCTCAGGGGTGCAAGCCAAAGCTAAAGAAGTAGGTCACTATGTGTTGAAAACTAAGTGACTGTGTGAGTATGTGTGGAAGCATTGTGGTAGTATGTTCTGCAAGCCCCTGCCCCCCAAGCCCTTTCTGCTAAATATCAACTCCTTGGAGGAATGCATTACTATAGATGAAGATCCTTGGTCATTCAATCCTGAAGGGTTGGACTCAAGCATGTCCTGTAGGAATACCCTGACTCAGCCAATCGTGGCATGCCTGCGGGCTCTCAGCTGTTAATGTGCTCCTAACTGTATGTCACGTATCCCCCTACTGAAGGTCAGGGGTTTAGTGGAATCATTCATCTGGTCTTCACAGAGGCGGAAAAGGCAGTGGCAAAGAGGGAAATGTGGCTTGTGCTGGGTGACGAGCCGCTCAGGGGCCTGGAACATGCCAAGCCCCTATTTTCCACACATGCAGGAGGTTATTATTAATATTCTGCTTATCCAGAGAGAGGGCAGGAGGCTGGGAGCAAAGAGGGACCACAGTTTTGGTTCATTCCTTGACTTTTCTTTTGAGGGGATAAATGACATATTGTAAAAAAAAAAACAACCAAAAAAAGATGCTTTTCAAAGTTACTAGCCCCAAAAAGTAGCATATTTAAACTTAAACTGACCTTTTTTAAATGCATCCCACACAGCGATGCGCAGGGGTTCAAAATAGTTTCAATGCTATTAAATACTAATATTTTTCATGTGCCTACATGATCAGTGCTCCCATTCTTGCTTGAGTCATGGCACCAGACTCCAGTGTTTGTGTGAAACATCATCCTTTTTTAGCTCCTCTCTGTAAATAAGAAAAACACCCACAGGCACATCATGACTTTGGTTTGAGCTGCCAAATGCTTTGCAGGTCAAACTCAAGGAAAACATATACCGCTTTTAAAAAGCCAACTAGCATTCCAAATACAACTAACTGAGTTACAAAACACAATGCTGGATTCATCTGTAAATGTCAGTTTGTGGAGTCTAGTCTCATCTGCAGACATGTTGTTTTGCAGCTGGGGCATGATTTGCATTGGTTATGTATGTGTTGTGCATTTGTGCTTAGTCATCTGTTTATTACACGTTTATTAAGCATTGCCTCCTCATTGTAAGTTCAGAAAAGTTAAATAGGAACAGAGCAGCTTCATCTATTGTGCGCATGTCTTCTCTGTTTCTGTCCCGTCTGCCTGTCTCCCGTTTTTGTCTCAGAGGAAAACTCGCTGACAGAGGCTCTTTTGTTAATAGAGGGGAGAGGGAGATGAGTACAGGTCATTCAGGCAGATTAGTGCTCACTGAAATCCTATAGGAGGGGGTCATCTACATAGTGCTGCTTGAATCCACTTGTGACCTCATTCATGATCCTATTCAAAATCCTGGCCACATCCACTTATGTCTGACACCGTTTTGTAAACAAATACTGAGCATGCTTTTTCATGTGCCACTTTTATGGGGTTCTGGCACTGCAGTGGTGGGCAAATCGGGCATAAAAGGGAACTTTTTTTTTCAGCGGCCTGGAAGTGGCTTTTTTTTTTTTTTTTTTTTAAGCATAGTTTCACTCTTCTGTGATCTTTGCTTAAAGGCGCTTCGGCTGAGCCGGCCACATTTTTTCAGTATGAATGCTCAGTTTTGTCAGGTTCTTCATACTGACGTGGCCGACAGCAGGATTTCGTCTGGTAATGTTACTTTCCTTAAGTAAGGGTAAGAATGTGGAGACGACCAGCACCGCTGTGATGAGCGTTTGAGGAAAAATCTCTCATTTTTACGACTATTTAGCTTTCAAGATAGTTTTGGCTGTTGCAACTTGTCAGTAAATAGAAAAACCTATCACTTGATTAAACTAATGGAATTAATTGGTAAATTTTGCGAGGAAAATGCAGTCAACCCGGACTGACCCCTTTTTAATAAGTTTCCCAGCTGAACCAAAGCAAGATGAAGAAAATAATTAACCGTAGACTAAAGATGCGAAATTTGTGTGATGCTCAGCGCGTGTGCTCACAAGACTTTAGAAAAATCCCAAAATATATCGCCCCTAAAATGTGAAATGGCTTTGAAGAAAAATGAATAAAAATTCATGAAGCAGAGTTGACAACAAATACATCCAAGGAGCACAGCAAGGAGACGAGAACCTCAAATCCACGATTCAAGTGCTTCAGCTTTACCATGGCAACAATTGGCATTGAAGATGTTCCAGATGTTTCTTTCACGTTTCCCTTTTTGCCAAAATTCTTTATGTGCTGCCAAATATTTGTTGTTACTGTGCTTTGTTGTCTAGACTGTTTGCATGTTGTGTTGCTATACAAGTGTTAATTGTACATTATTTTGCTCCTTCCTTCCTCCTTAAGGGATAAGTGGGAGCAGGCTAGATCACTGAGGGGCAAACAGGCTGCACTTTTGTCAAGGCAAATAAAGCTCAAGATTACTCGTGGTTGGGAGGCACCACCAAGTGAGAGAAAGCAACAAAAAAAAAAAAAAAAAGAGTTCACATGTTTTCTATTTGTGTTGCATTGGCAGAGTTGCTGTTTCCCAAATTTAACATCTATGCGCCTGATCCTTTGAAGACAGAGTGAACTGTGCTGAAGTGACTTTAAGAAATATAGAAATGCAATAATGTAGTAAAGGGATTTTCAAATTTGTGTTCTGGGAGTGATTTTACTCAAAGCAGCAGTTTCATTTAGTTTAGTCCGATCTCTCCCTGGCTCCTCTACCTTATGATACATGACAAATGTAATTTGACTGTACTTGGAGGAATTTCTCCCTCGTGGCTGCAGGTATCTGCACACAATTCAGCACTGCATGCATCCCGCTTCCTTATCACAGTGTGACATTTTATCTCTGTTCCAAAGTAGTTACAGAAAAGTCTTTCACAAGAGGAACCTCTAAAGCGTTTGCTTTAATTTTGTTTGCGTGCGCTGTGATGAATTTGAAATGTGTTAGAGCATGATGAGGTAAGATTCTCTGCTTGCAACACAGCAGGGTGCTGGCTCACTCGTGGAGCTGTAGCTACATCGTGTGTTGTGTTGCATTTCGCACATCGGTTGACTGTGTCTTGCGTCAGGTGCATTAATGCAAATGCATGCGTGGAGCACCTGCACGCGGTGTCCGAGCTGGATGAGGCGAAAACGGACGAACACTCCTAGAGATCAAAATGGGCCACAGCAGATTGCATGCTTGTCCGACCCAACCTGTCTGTGTCTGTCTCACACACACACAAGAGAGGGCCGAGCTCTTTGAAATAAGCTACTGTGCCAGTTAAACAATTGGAAAGTATTTCTGGTAATATTAATATGATGACTCTTTGTGAAGTTTGCATCTTCTCCCTGTGTCTTTGTGGGTTCGCTCCGGGTACTCCGGCTTCCTCCCACAGTCCAAATACATGCAGTTAGTGGGGTTAGGTTAAGTGGTGATTCTAAATTGTCTAGAAGTGAGAATGTGCGAATGGTTGTCTTTTTCTCTGTGTTAGCGCTGCAACAGACTGGCAACCTTCAGGGTTCAGGGTGCACCCTGCCTCTCACCCTATAGCAGCTGGGATAGGCTCCAGCCCCTCGCAACTGTGAGCTGGATAAGCAGGAGAAAATGGATGGATATACATAATTTTCTGTTTTTTTTTTTTCACTACTTTTGCATTTGGCTTGGGTCAGTGTCACTACTGGTAGCATGAGGTCCTACCTGGACCCTACAGAGGTTGCACAGGTAGTTCTGGCCATTGCCAGAAGGGTTGCTGTGTCTCCCAGCACGGAGGAGATTCCAGCGCCGCCGGGTGTCACCTCGGACTGTCGAGGAGCTCAGTGATACCCCCGGTCCAGATCTGAGAGGCTGTTGCCCGTAGTTTGCAAGAAAAATGCCAATTTGTCTGCAAATACTGCCCGACTGCTCACCAAGTGGTGGGGAAACTGTAAAAACGCAAAGCAGCAGCAGAATGTTTGCCTTCACAGTAAAAGTTATGAATGTTGTGCTGCATTTTTTTTCAAGTTTCACTGCAAGTAGTTGGCCACTGTTTGCAGACAAATCGTCGTCTTCCATGCAAACCACAGGTCGGAAACTGTGATGACATTCTTTAGATGTCATTAATATATATATATTTTTTTATATTTATAAAATAAATGTGATATAGCTAACTTTTATTGATTTTCTTTAAACTGTTTGTCACATGTGTGCCAGAGTGCACATCTGTACATTTTTACTGTGGATGAAAATTTATACAAAAAGACTACACAGTCTATTGTGCAGTTGTTTTATTCACTGAGCTTGTTGAGAGCAGCACGAAACTGCGGGTCGCCTTTTTTTTTTTTTTTTTTGCATGAATGCCCCTTTTAATGGTTTTGCTTTAAACGTGCACTGATAATTCTCCACAATGCATGGTGTCAAGCTAACCGCACTTCTAATAGCGCAGAGATGAGGGATGTCGCAAACCATTTCAGGCAAAGTGCAACAGTTGTTTGTGATTACCGTGCCAATGCGAGTATCAGTTTGATTCTAATTGGTACCAAATGGCTTGAGAGTATAAAAGTGTCAGTCATAATGAGATGCAGGTTTCCTTACAGACATTGTTATTGTAGATGTCAGTGTATATTCTGTTGAAGTTCCATCTCATTCTTAAAGCAGCTCATGTCTGAAATTGAAATCCCTGCTGGGAGTAAATGAATAACAATGTGACAACAGAGGAACGCCCAGTAGAACTCCAACTGCCTGCAAGCTTACCCTTTGCTCAACTTTTGCCCTCTTGATTAGAAAAAAGGCAGATATTTAAATTCCAGCAGCTCTGCTACTGTACCACCACTAAGTGACATGATCCCGATAAAACTGCAGGGATCAGTTTTATTGCATGTCAAAGTAAAAGCAGATATTTACACTTTTTTTTTTTTTTTAAATTGAGTGCATGCAAAAAACAATGTGCACATTCACGTAAAGCATATAATTATCATTCTTCTTTTACTATTACAGCAATAAAAAAAAAAAAAAAAAAAAAAGTTAAAAGCATCTCATTAAAAAAAAAAAGTAGTGAGATGCTAAAACAAGAACTTGATGATTCTTTGAGCGTTTCCGAGGAACTGAGATCATGGCCGTGCATTTGTTTCTCTCGAACAAGTCCCTCACACTGATACTCGTTTAGAGCTAATGATAGCCACGGCACCAAAATGCTATTATCATTATCTTGTATGAATAGCTGGTCTCAGAACTCTTCATTAGCCTCCGTCTCCTCTGTGAAAAACTGCTAATGCTGCCTCAGTGATGGCAGCGGTCACGCGCAGGCACCGACCACAGTATTTACCTGACAGTTGGGTGTACAGCTCCGCTCAGACACTTCCAATTTGCTCTGCAATTAAGTGAAGCAGCTAAAATAATTAATGAGGATTAGCGGATTAAGGAAGAAGCTGTCAATCTGTTTCTGAGTCATTTGTTATGAATATTTTATATCCTGAATTGAAAGGTGGCAGGTCGTTCCATAGTAAAATTAGATTAGATTAATTCTCCAGGTTTTCTGAAGGTCCCTCAAAGCTTTTCTTTGGACATTGGCTGCTTTTTCACTCATTTTCAGTCCAGACCTTCTACGTCACCACTTCCAAAGGAATGTTTTTGTTGCTGCTGCTGTTTATTAATCCACTTAACACTGACATATGAATCATTCAGGCATAAAAATGGAAGCTAACTGAAGGGATGACCCAGTGGTGTGTCTACACTGATTTTAAATTGCATCTTTAGGCACTTTACTAGCGGCCTGTTGCAAAAACACCAACTTTGTTCCCATTTCTTTAGTTGAATCTACAAAAATGCCATATTTTTGCACCAACACGTTGATTCTTAAAGAGCTATTATATTGGATGACAACTTGCCATATCTCAGCATGGTGTGGAGTGTGTCCTTTTAAAAAAAAAAAAAAAAAAAAAAATTGTGAAACTGGACAATTGGAGGACAAAAGGACCTGAAAGATGCATCTGGCCCTTCAGTTGATCCACCTACTGTTCTCAGTAACAGACTGACTGACAAAAGGCTGAGATATGCCAAATTCCACAAGACCTGGACTGAAAATCAGTAGCTATGAATCTTATGGAGTGATGAATCCAAATTAGAAATTTTTAGTTCACATTGTTGCCAGTATGCACAGAGGAGGTGGGAGTGCCCTTTACACATTATTGTATATATTGTAACTTAACTGTATGCTCTTGACATCTTATTGAGATCTCTGAAATTATTTGTATTTTATGCTGAATAATTCTTTTTAAACTGTGAGAATGTATTATTTTTATTTTATCAGTACATAGTTGTTTTTTTCTTATTCAATTAAAATATAATTAGACGAATGGTTCATTGTCTAATTAAGTATGGGCTATAGCCCTATTTGATTTAATTACATTTGACAATAACTTTTACATCTGATCAGTTGATGCGAGTCTTGCAGGTCAGCTCTGGGGAGGGTCACGAGCTCGTGGTTTGAAAAGGTTAATTCATCCTCTCGAGGGTCACACAAGGACCGTGACATGCTAAAATGATTTTCCATAGTCAAGAATTGAGTAATGACTTTGATTAGTCAGCTCAAGGGTGTGTTATTGGTTTATCGGTTTGGGTGCTTGTACTATGACTTGCCTCTGTTACACCCATACCTCTTCATAGATGAACCCCAAAACAAGCCAGGAACAGTTCCTGGCTTTAAGTATCAGAAAATCAGATGAGTTTGGTCTTCACTTTGATGACACTGGCAGTAAACTCAATGAATAGTAAGGGTTTATCTGCATGCTCCAGATCATAACAGGTCAGCTAAGCGTCTGCCAGTATCTGATGTCTTATTACCACAGAGCAAAGACAATTTGGTTAATAGAGATGAGCCCAGTGACGCAAATTAGCCCACAGCTTTCTTGGGGGATCATTCAGGGACTGTGTGTTTGCGCAGAGGTGGTCATTAACTTGGCAGGATCGAGTAGCTGTGGCAACAGAGGTGGTGCCACTCTATTGTGAGGCTTGTTAATCAGATACAGTAAATGGCACTCATTTTGAGACAAGTAAAGAGAGGCTGTTTACAGAGAACATGATGCTGTTATACTAATGCTCAAAGGGACTCAGACGAGAGCTGCCTTGCTACATAAGTTGGCAAAGCTTAAATAACCACAGCTCTTGTTCTCACCAAACTTGGCTAAGCCAGACAGCAGTTTTTAATAGGATACCTGCGGTAAATATGGTGTAATTATGCATAAGCAGATTTGAGTCTAGATGAAGGAAAAACTAACTTCAAATCCTTCAGTGATTAACGTGGTTATGTTAACTCGGGCCACGCTTTAGTTCTGTAGAGGTTTTGCAAGCACGCTTACTCAATAACCGGGGGAAGAAAAAAAAATTAATCATTTTCAAAAGGAACTAAAACCCAAGAAGGCGAATGTTTTGTGACATAACCGTCAAACCGTGACACATGAATTTGCATAGCTCGTGAAATTTGTGCCAAGCTGTTTAATCTTTGGTCACAGTGGTGCAGTTCAAAGAGAATTTAAGAATTCATCTGGAAAATTTTGACTGCGCGTTTTAATGCATCTAATCTCTAGTTACTTGTACTGAGGGCGAAAGAAGAATGTCCTGCTAATCAGAAACATTTCTGCAAGTCTAGACTCTGCCTTTCCACCCTGATTATTAGAAGCATATGCAGTGTGAAGAGCAGCTGCTGTGGAGCTCTCTAATTTTAAAGACATTCATATAGTTTCTTAGTTTAGGGAACCAGTAAGTCACATATGAGGGTATATGATGCATTTTGGCACATGTTACTTTTTTTTTGCACATGTTTAATTTGTTTGCTACATAAATTTTAATCTTGCATTTATGACTGCAGCATTTAATCCAGTTGTAATAATAACATTCTTTAAAAAAAAAATCAATGGTAATAATCTGACCAGTTGCTCAGATTCTGGCTTCTGATTATGTTTGCTTTGTTCAGAAATTCATTCTTCCTCGTCATCATGTCCAGTTTATGAGCTGTGCAAAGGGAATTACAGACCGGCCCTCCCCTAATTTCGGCTCTAACGCAGCAGAAAGCATGAGAAATGGATTGGGAGGCTGCAGCAGAGGATGTGCTCAGCTGCTGCCTCGTGTATTGCACAGAGCTTTAATTAGTCTATTACAGCATGGCAGTAGCAATGGGTTATATGATCCACTGCTATTAGAGCACTTAAAGTCAGCATGTCTCCCGCTCATTTAACCCCGCTGAGCCATTATGGCGAATGGCCTGCACGGACTCTTTATCAAATTGTCTCGTCAGAAGAGAAATGCCAAAAAAAAAAGCCACGTAAACCGCTGTGGTTGAAATATCTTCTTACGTGTTGCGCTCGATGTGCTCCACGTGGTTTGTTTCCCCCTTTTTGCAATGGATATTTATTCCATTGTTTTGACTTTAATGATGCATGGCATCCTGAACAGTGGTGTGTGCAGTAGCCTTTGCAATGTACAACACAGAGCAATAACTGAAAGCATGGGACTCGTTGCTGCTACAGTCATTTGTCTAGTACTGGGTAAATCTAAGTGAGCTTATTTGAAACCTGTGTTGCAGTGTTACAGTGTTGTAATTGGAAGTTCTCTTTGATGCAAGCAGGAGAAAATTGTCTTTGTTTGAATTCTCGGCTAAAGTAAGAAGCAATTGCTTATCTGTTGGTATGATAGTGCATTTCAGTTATTTGTATCTACAGTGATTCTGTCAGCAAGTAGGGAGCTTATAGCTGTCACTCATACTTTGTATGCTAACCAACCAGCTTTGATGGTAATTACTTACTAGCGGCACTCGTAGCCTTCGCTGCAGGAGAAGCTGACTGCTCAAGCTGTATTTTAAAACAGACAGCTCTCTGGCAAATTATGTTTGGTACATCTAATCAGCGGAGAAATAAGGGCTAGGTTGCTGCAGTGACATGAGGGAAAGATGCTGAGGCTGAGGCAGGATACTGGCAAACATGCAAGGAATTGCTAAGCAGTCTGAGTAATTATTTCTAAATCAATATTGTGACAAGCAAAGCTCTGGAGTGCCAAATCCCAGCCCATCAGATCCGAGCGAAGTTATCCCCGTGGAATCTCCGAAGCTCAGCGCTGCTGCTGTGATTGATTCCCACATGATACCTTTCACATGATGGCCATCTGCAATGTTAACAGGGCGATCCCCATCGATCGGGTCCTCGACGGGATGTATGTGAGGCTTGCTGTAGATCCGGCTGTATTTTGTGTGGGATCTAATATTATAGCCCTGTATTCATTTAATTAACTTTTTTTTAAAGTAATTATGTCATTGTTAACACTTTTTGTAAATTCATTCCTTGGCAGCTGGAATAAGTGTACATAGACCTTTATATTACCACACACACACACACTTGCGCATAAATCGTAAACCGAAGCAAGAAGGGCTTGACAGATGAGGCTGTACATATTCATTAATGAGTCATTTAACTCCCGCCTTTGAACCCGCCTCTACTGGCTGTGCACACAAGTTGTACTATATTAACCTAGTGAAATTCTTACACAGCCATTTATTTCTGCCTTGTTCTGCAAATTCCTCTTCCAAGGATAAATGTTTAACTGTAGCCTGGCGGTTTGCAGTGTAGCCTGTGCGGCTGTAACTATAACTAATTGCATTGTTCTGTTTTCTTTTTTAAAGCAAATGTTTATAGGTACAGAATCTTTTCACTCACACACTTATGAGCCAGGTATGAAAGCACAGTAAGAATTAAACCTCACCATGCACATATTTCTATCTTTAATTTTTTTTTTAAATATCTGCAAAATGCAAATTTAACATGTAAATGAATCCACAGCAGGAAGAAAAGGATTGCCTGTAAATGGTTTGATAAAGAAGTTGATTTGAACAAACCACGCAGAAAAATTTTTTTCCTTGTATTTTTTTTCTTTACCCAAGGGGGTAATTTCACAAGCTCTTTATTTAGGTTTATTAACCAGCCCTATCTGACAGTTGGAATATACAGTTGTCAGACTGGGTTGGTGTAATGTTTGCAGTTGTCACACATTTTCCCTCCTTTCCTTTTTTTTTTTTCCTGTACATCTCCCCATCTCTATCCACCACTCTTTCTTTCCTGCTTCTTCTTTTTACTGTGACACAAATTTCCTCACACCTATCAGTTCAGCCTCACACTTCCTGACAGACCGCATTATCCCTGCACTGCTTCGTCCAGTAAACTACCCTACTCTCCCAACCCCCTACATACAGACGCGCAGAGCACCGTCTCTCAGATGAAGGCCGGCATATGGCAACATGGAAGCCTTTAAAATCACCTCTTGAGTACTAGTCCTGGGCCAGATCTGCTGTCAGAATGTTACTGTGATGTTCTCGCAATTCAAAAACAGACCATCAGTTGGTCGCATCAACTACTTGCAATCAGTCGCCAAATACCAAAAAAAAAAAACTGAATGCAATCACCGGCCATCTGATTTTACAAGTCACAAGGAAGTAGTGATCCTGTTTTTACTGTAGTGTGAGTGAGCCATAAACAGCTCATACCTGTGTGTTAAGATCTGTGTTTGCTTTTGTTGAATGAAGAATAACAATACGTGACTCCACTAAATGACTCCCCTAATTACTCATGGGTTACTGTTAATAAGTGGATATTTATGTTTAATTGGGTGCATTTGGTTAAGATAAATTTCCCGGCTGTGGCTGGAAACACCTTGTGTAGTCACTGCATGAGCAATAACACAATAGGTCAAGTCTCTTTCAGGACAATGGCATCCAAATGACCGGGCATTTAGTAACACGCAGCTTTTCCCTTCTTCTCGAAATAGCCTTCAAAATCAAGATAAGCTTGAGATTTTAGGTAAGATTATAGAAGTTTGTTTAGGACACCAAGACACCTCCCACATGATATGCTGGCATCGCTGGCCAAAATACTCCAGCTTTTCTGACAATGAAGTGGATGCCAAAGGTTTGTGGTAAAGTTAATGTGGCTGTTTGCTAATGAGGCTAATTCCACAGGAAGGGCTGTGGCCAGATTTTGTACCACCAGATGGACAGGGAGGCAAGAGAGGGAGAGGGAAGCGGAGTGCGATGGGGGAAAAAAGACTAAAGAGGAACAACTTTACGGATAAATTCCAGAATAATAATGATCAAGCTGCAGCTCGGTTTCTGCCTCCATCCTCATCCGTCTTCCCTCCGTGCTCTTTGCATTAAGGATAACTAATGTTCCCTTTCCCGCTGTTTGCTTAAATTGTGTATTCTAGCTGTGTGTCATGTTAGTTAACATGCAAAGCACATTGAACCAGGTGGCTCTGGGGCGCAGAGCTGTAATTTCTCTCACCAGGAGTCAGGTTTTTCGAAACGGGCTAACAATGAGCAAACGTCTCGAACGGAGAAGGATGTTTTTAAGTAAAGACGGATAGAAGCTTTTCATCTAGCTGCATGCTACTTAAATGTGCCATTCCCCCCTCTTTTTTCTTTCTTTCCTGTTTGTACTTGGAGTTGAGGAGCCTGCCTTGAATTCCATCTGGGATAATAAAAACATGAGTCACCCGCAGCTTCATAAGAAAGCATAGATTTCTGCTGCCTGCAGTTATCATCACAAGACATTTTGCCTCAGATTAATAACCATCATGAGTATAAGAAAAAGTGAACTATACTGTATATATGAATCAATTTAGTCTTTTTTTTGAGCAAAATGCTACCCTAAAGGAGCAGCTGCTATTGGATAAATACTTTATCGATGCTTGAACACATGTATTCTTGACATATTGATAGCCGATAGCATATCCTGAACAGGGTTATTAGTACCCCAGGGGCTTTTTTTTTTCTTCACCCTCAATCCCACAAGATATCCTTCTTTGCTGACATCAGACGCGTGATTGGCTGAGTGGGCAGTTGGCATGCTTTCCTTGCCTTCCCTGTAGTGTTACTTCATTCCCTTTGGCTGTTTGAGGGGTGACGTACAGTTCATTTTAGAGTTACATGCTAGCTGCTGGGTCTGTGGTAGAACTTGTGTGTTAAGAAAGGAGAAATCGTTTGAAATCCAGTTGGATAAGGGCAGCAGTTGAGGAGAGTAGGAAAAGAGAGCAAGAAGAAGAAGATGGGGAAAGCGCAGCTGACGGCTGCATGGATCGACCTTTTGTCACAGATACCCGATCCAGCTATTTGACTCGGTGTCCAATACAAGTATTGCATGGCTGCATCCCAGAAGAAAACGTATAACCCAATTATCCCCCAAATCAACAACCCAACCCAAATCTGCTGCTGATGTTGACTGCGTGTTGATTTGTAATCACTGGAGCGTGTGTGTATTCATGCATATTATTTGTAAATCTGCTTTATGTGCGGATTTCTGGGTGGGCGTACGCTCTGACACATGCCTGCAGGTTTGCACCACACAAATGGAAGCTTTTCACAATGACACCCAATACTTGACACGTCCAACTGTGAATCTACAATCAATACGGCAGCACACATTAGACTTTAGTGCAGAGTTGTCCCCCCCCCCCCACCTCTGTTGTCTGACTGTGATCAATACAAAATTACAAATCCTGCCTAGGTTCTACACTTGCATCTTGCTTTGAAGTTTTTCAAAGGATTAACATGAGCCAGTTAGCTCAGATTGCTGGCACACATTGCAGTACATGTAGCCATGTATTATCTCTCTTCCAATAATTGTCCAAGTCTAGCTAAAGCCAAGATCCCAAATGTTAGTGGGGAAATCAGTTGCAAGTCATGTTCACACACTGTATGTGAGCATACAAGCTATAATAGTATGTCAGTGTAGGGACACTATTCAGCGCCCTCCAAAGTCCATTTGTCATCTTCCAGTCACCATTAGCCCCCTCTGTATAATAGATGCTAAAAAGGTTATACACGTTCCATATTTAGATCGAGCAGCTACTAGGTTTAAATGATTTCATGAATGTGTGTCCTCCTGTCACTGATGAGGGACCATAATGCTCTCTGACCTTTCCTCCTGACCTTGTGCTGTCTAGTCACCACCTGGCTCCAGGGGAAATGTGGTGTGACACAGGACACACACAGTCTGCCTCACACATACCTGACTAAGATTAATGGCACCTCAGATATTCATCATTATTCTCCCTAACAGCAGTCAGATATGGCCCTGGGCCAGATCTCTGCCACCAAAACCCACTGATGTAAAATATTTATTTTCACTGCTCGGCTGAAACCTGGCCAAAGCCCCAATCGTACTTTAGAGCTTCTTAAACAGTTTTAAATAAATGCCCGACATTGCAGGATTGTACAAATGGAGATTCACCAGGGTGCCAAAAACATGCCACGGCTACAAGAGTAAACAACTGTTTGTTTGACGGGTAAGTGGC
Organism: Cichlasoma orientale; assembly: GCA_034780415.1. Lineage (NCBI taxonomy): Eukaryota > Metazoa > Chordata > Actinopteri > Cichliformes > Cichlidae > Cichlasoma > Cichlasoma orientale. Next base: position 192,648 of record JAVDPK010001260.1, on the reverse strand, counting down.
CTTTACAATCCTTTGCTATCAGTAGGTCCTGCAAGCAAGCAGTATGCCCCCAACCTCTTGTTATCCATCCTAATTGTCTAGAAACGGGAGTCAATGAAGCTCATACAAAGGACTGCTGGAGGGAGAGGTGGTGGTTGGATGGCGTGGGGAGTGGGGGGCTATTGTTGCAGTTGGATAGATGGAGAGGTAATCATATGGGGAATGGAGGGTGGAGGGGGCTCTATCTGCCTGCTGCCTCTCCTCATAGGAACATCTGCCTCTCAGACTGCAACAGATGCAGAGGCACACAGGGAAAGATGGAGGGTGATGGTGCTGGTGGGAGCTGATGCGTCCTGCCAGGTTGTTGTCGGGAGATTCAGCACCATTGCGGTTTTTAAGTATGTTAGTCGTCTCTGCTGATATTTTCAATCAGTCATCAATCAGGAGGCAGAGAAGAGCCATCATTGTTCCGTCAGAAGTTCTAAAGCACAAACTCGAATGCTAAAGCTATTAAAACACACAACAGATTAAATCAGGAATTGAAAAGAAAATGTTGCGCGTTTAGCAGCTCGAAAGGCTGACCACAAAGCAGGTAAGAATGCAGGAAATCACACCTACCTATTACAGAGCACTGGGCGTGCACTTTTGGCATCATTCTGCGCGTTGCTAACCGGATTTCTATAAATTGTCTGTAATAGGCTGAGAATTGTTATTTGTCAAAAGGGCCTTCCATTATACATGGTACATTTGAATAAGATTCCAATTATTTGATGCCACGTTACCTCAGATTGGCCTCTGAATGGCTCCACACACCATCTGGTGTGAAGGCTAGAATCATTCGCACTGTATGGTCCTAAAATACACTCACAATACACACGAGCGCACGCTCATTCGTTCACCCGCTCAGGCTAGTGCCTATCTGTGATGCGGTAGCACACCTCGACTGATAGCCTGCTGTTAAATCTCAATGAGCCAATTTTCTTCTTCCAATGAGATTCACCCAATTACAGTTCTGTGTATTGGTATACCACAGGACAGCTGCTGCTGCTGCTGCTGGGGAATAGATTGTGGTTTGGTCGAGATTGGCTTCAGTTCCTGCTAGATTTGTTTTAATCGCATGTTTGATTAAATAACCATAGCTCATAGTTAGCTGCGAACATTAAAGGAAAGAGACAGGAATTTGACTCCAAACCAAACGGTGCCCTTTTTCCTTTTCCTGCAGAATTTCTCTCTCCTCTTTGTTTCTCTGTAGTTCTGCATTGTCAGTAGTTTGGGGACGTGCTTGATCTCAGATAGAGGGCTCACAGGCTCAAACAGAATTTAACATTGGTGTCAGAGGTGCCTCGGATGTTTCAGGAAAGCGGCTCCCCAAAGACTTCACTATAAATACACAGTGCAGGTATCTGAGCCTCACTTGTTCAGCAAAGGGTTACAAACATGACTCTGACATTAATTCAGCAAAGATTAGGTTAGAGGACCGAGCAGTGGCTTCCGGTTGCAACCTTGTCATTTCTAGCTCAGTGATCAAAAGAGCAGTTTTCTTTTCTCAGTGAGCCCGAGGCCAGATATTTTTAAAACCATCTTGTGTGGAAGAATCAGCTGCTGTTTTGGATCCTGGGCAGAATGTTATTTAATAGGTTAAATCCATGACTTTGTTTTTTATTCTACTTTTTTTTTTTTTTAAACCCCACTTTAGTTTTTAATCATTACTTCCATCTGTCTCACGTGAAGGTCTTGCCAGGATGTAAGGTCTTATCTGTTACAGAAGTCTGCTGTGGACAGTGATGTGCCAGCAGACCACCAGGCCTGTAGCCGTGCTTATCAGCCTGTGCTGGTGGCACCGGCCTGGACCGCTCTTTATCTCTTATCTCTAACACAGGATGTAGAGCAACACGGATCCTGGCTCACCAGCAGCTGAGCAGGATATCAGGAGGGCCGCTTGCTAGCTGGCTTATTGTGGAAAAGATATCGGAGATTATTAACTGTCACATTCTGCGATTGTGTGCCCGCGTGTGTGTGTCTATGCGTGTGTGAGGTGTGTGTATAAAAGGTGATTACAGTTATTTTCTTTCTGGAGTGTACCGGTTTCTGGCATTATCTTTTCACTGTCAAAATGACAAAATCCAAATTTTGCAGTATTCATGTTACAGTGTTCATGCTACACTAAGCCGCTCAGATTGCAATCTTAAAAAAAAAAGTAATCATCACCCAGATGACACATTTTCTACAAATATTTAAGAATCATATCAGCTTTACAATCCAGTATTTGCTGCAGGGCTGTCGGATTGTATTGGATTACGCAGGTTTTGCCCAAAATGCTGGAAGAGTTTACCTACTTCCATGTCGCACAGGGTGGTGCTCCTTACTACACATAATCCCAAAATCTGTAGCACTTTTTCTGTTGTGGACACATAACTGAGGACTTCTTCCTATGACTTCTGGGCGTGTTGAGGTCTGCAATAACATAAAACAAATGTTGAGTAGAATCAGCCATTATGATGACAAAAAAAAAATGAGTTGAAGATGCCGTCACTCGTTGCTCTACTCAATCCCGTTTGCGTTAATGCAAACTGACCCACGAGAATTTAATACGTGTTGATACGCTGCTTGTAAGTCATAAATATTATTACTGCATTTATACATGTTAATTCCTTCACACACTCTTCGAATCATCACATGCTTTGAGTTCCGTTTCTGACGTTCTCTAACTTGAGGCAGCTTTACGGGGTGGCCCTCTTGGTTCGCTCACAGGCTTTGCCAGTGCTGACCGCAAAATGTGTTTGTTATGACAAGCATGATTAACATGTGTCAGTGAGTGAAGGCGCTGCCAGGGATTTCAGCTAATTCGGGGGAAAGCCAGGATGCCAGGGGGGTTAGAAAGAAGCCCTCGGATGAGTCTCACTGAACTAGGTTAAATCAAAGGTTGCACATTTAAATACCAGGCTTCTTTTGCCTTTAGCATGAAAAGACCCCACACTGTACTTCTGTGACATGTGTTTGCTCTGATAGCATGTTTCTTATCTTTTGCAGAGGATTGAAAATAAAAAAGAGTGGATATTTTCACTGTGTGCTAATAACTGTGTGTGCTTAAGTGCTCCTCAATAACTAAAGTAACAGGTCATTTAAATTATTGATGAGCGACTTGGAGCACAGACCCTGGGGGGAAAACATGCCTCGCCAAGCTGACCTTTCTGGTATTGGTGTGAACTTTGATCCATTCTGAACGCGACTCATTACAGAACCTGCTACAATTCTTGACCTTTTGCAAGATAAATGGGAAGTTCCAAATGTCAGTAACAACCTTCGGCAATATTGTGTATAGGCTGTGAGATTTTTATGAACAAAAAAGGGCAAAAGTCTTATTTGCACTTTTTAACAAGAGAGCGGCTGATTAGCTGCAGTATTACACCATGAGGAATACACAGTAAAACCCTTACTGTCCATTTTACCTAGCAACAGTGACTCTGAGTGATCAGAGGTCATGGCAAATGCCACAGCACTGCTTTACATAGCTGGGTGACAGTGTCTTACGCCATGAGTCACAAAAAAGCTTTAATAGTTGAGCCATAACCCATAATTCCTTCAAGGTTCAACATTAACTCATCTACAGTATATCTCACCCTCATGACTGAATACATGAAATCAGTAACAAGTGCAACCAGTCTCAGGATTCACCAGTATCCGTTTCTCAAAAAGAAAAGGCAAGCCCGACATTTTACTGAAGCCGTATATTTCAAACCTGGACAGAAGAGCCTGTTATTAGCTAGTTAATAATGTGTTTAATGCTGCTGCTTTACTGCGTGTCCTGCCTTAACCTTGGTCTTTAGGCCTGCTTGCTGAATCAATGTGTGCAACAAAGGATATTTTTAGTCAGACTTGGACAGCCAGATTCAAATCAGTTGTGTGTGTGTGTTCTCCAAGTCTGACATAATTATCAAAGATTTAAATGATCAAACACATCCGCGATCACCCATCGCACAGTTCCTGATACGGGATTAAATTTAGCGCAGCCCTTAGGGTGGAAACATCTCTGTAAGCCCTGCCGAGACCCACAAAAACAATATTGCTGATCCTCCGGACCTCACACTCCCACACAATGCACCACTAAGCTGCAGAGAGTGTTGAGTATAACTGCAGCACTTTTTGCTGTGCGATAGATTAGTGCATGCACAATTAAAATGGGTCATTCCAGCAGGCACTGCCAGTAAGGTATTTTTATTGTTGGGAGTATCCTATTGGATTAGCCCCATGTTATGTCCTCCCTGCTGCATTTTTTCCTGCAGAATAAAGGCCGAACTCAGTAGGGAATAAAACTCACACTTTGATAGTGCGGCATTTAGTGGCTTATTAACTTGGCTAATCATGGAAAAACACAAACTTTTGTCTGATGTGTGTGGTAGAGTCAGAACATGGGCAGTTTCAGGGATTTGGCATCAAGAATAGACAGTTTTGCATATACTCTACAATACACATGCGCACGTCTTCCACCATTGGTGTGCTAACTTGGGTTTTGGGGAGGACTCATTATAGCTAATCCCTGTAAAAGCCACATTCATGCCTCCTCCATGCTCGGAGTGCCCTAATGTGATAAACCTGCGGCTTATCAGCACCTCAGAAACTTGAAGCTCTCAGAGCTCTGTCGAGGGCTGTCAAAAGATGACTGGACGGAGCACAGGCCCGAATCAAGTTGCAGCACAAATCATCTGTTGCTGGGGGGGGGGCTGCGGCTATCAGTGACACCCTGTCAAATGGTTGAAATGAGGGAATGCGAAAGTGAAAGAAAGCAAAACAAGGAGAGACAAGTTGAGGTCGGCAGCTGCCCGTTCCTTAATCTGATCATTTGAATTCAAAGCTGTCACTGATCTGATTGCTGGTGTGCAGCTACAGCATCAAAGTGATATTCCATGACTGTTAGGCTTTACAAGGAGTTGTGAGTAGAACACAGAGGTGGCATACGTACACACTCGCTTCCTGGCTTAGTTGCTGGTGTGTACCGTGTTGTTTTGCATTGCTTTATTGTCTGTGTTGTTCAGACTCAAATCCTTAATATTGAAAATTGAAGTACAGAAAAGAGATCATGTTACACCAGTGCTTCACATTATGACGTTTCCAGTGGGAGAGGAAAAATAGGGCAGAAACCTTAAAAAAAATAATAAAATCGGTAGTTGCCTGGTGGTTGCAATTAATTTTTTTCACATTTGGGACCTATTGCAAATAGTTGCCCCAACCAATTGGTCGTCCAGAGGTGCAGGGTGTTGCACACTTCTAGGGAGTTGCAACCGGTCACCAAACAATTGCTGTCTGACTTGGACTGACTGGAACCATATGAAGGTTTGCAAACAAGGTTTGCCAACATGTTGCTATCATCGCGAGTCAGTCTGCGCAAATTAGCGCAACTCGCCTGCAACACGTTTTATTTGCAATAGGGGACTCAACCCAGTTGTTTGACAACTGGTTGTAGTCTGGTTGCTTTGCACTTAAATTGCCATCCTGCAGCAACTGCATCGATATTTGTGGAGGAATTTCTCTTTCAGGTCTTAGATGAAGACGGCAACTGGCATGGCACTCATCTTCAAAGCAACCATTTCATGATTGGAATTTCATTACATTAGGTCACAATCATTTTCACCCATCACTGTTTTCCCAGACTGTTTAAATGCTGACACTTTAAAAGGTTGGCTTGAACAGGAAAGGGAATGACCGTAGCAGAGTTCACCACGGACAGGAGGAAGTTCAAAGAACAGCAAAGATCAAAGAACCTCGGGTTGCCATGAAAAGTTTAGTTTTAATCCACCATAAAGAAGTTATTTATACACAATAACCTGTCAACAGCAGCCTAAACATGGACACAATAGTCTACATTAGCGTCTGTTCCAAGTGGCCTCTACATCATACATGCATCTGCAAAGATATTACTGATGATATACCAAACAGGATCTGGTTCTTATTGGGCCAAAATGCCTTGATTCAGATTAATTAGGCTTTCTACGCCTCCCAGACTGCATCTTTCATGACATCCTGTCACTTTCAGTGTCTGTCAAATAGACAGCAAAGCTATGTCAAGCTTGAAGCCTCACTGACCACAAACGTGTTTGTGTGTCTTCGTGTACTCCTCTTAATTATAAGCATCCTTTCATACCTCCCTTTACTCAACAAAAAGGGTGTATTTGGGTGAATTTGCATTGATGTAAAAAGAGATTCAAGCCTCATTAGATTCCTAATCAGAGAAGGATGCCGAAGGAGGCTAAATTCAGACAACTGTAAGCAGAGCTGCTGTTACTGCTCCTAATCCAGAAACGTCTCGGCTCTTTTGCATGGAAATGCTGCCCAGGAACAGCCAGTCTTTTTGTCTTTTTTGGTGCGATTTCCCATCCAGTCTAACTAGAATTTCAGAGTGTTGTAAAATGAAGCCATCTCTAATATTATTTAAACCGATAAAATATACCAACACAGCAAATTCTGTGTTTCAGTTTTTTGAAAATAAAAAAAAAATGATTACAACCCCCCCCCCCCACACACACACACACACACACATTGAGTACAAGAACTCTATCAGGAGGAAAATTAGTGTCAAAGTGTACTGATTTTTGCTACTAGAAGTGAGGGAATGCCAGTTATTGCCATGTCTATATTTCACAGCTGAACATAGCCATACACAGAGTTTAATCTGTGAAGTGTTGAGATCTGGTGTAGAATGTACAGAGGCAGTCAGAGGCCCTATTGGTCTGGAAGGCTGCTGACAGACAGATTGATGTAGTGCTCACTCCTTTGAGAGATGATGAATGACTTTCTGTGGTGCTTAGAGTTGCCAACTCCCCTCCAGCGGGAGAAATCTTGGCCCTTGAGAGTGGAATATAGATTCTGGTGGCAAAAGCGGAAGAGCGGTGGTGCCAAACAAGCTGACGTTCAAGATGGTTTAGGTTGCACTCGGAGCATAATGAGGTTATGAATCCCTCCGTTTATTATAACACTGGAAAATCCTCTCATAAAATTTTAAGGCAGTGGATAAACTTCCCTTGTTTGGTGTGTTTTGAGCTCGACAGTGTTTTAAACATGGAAACATTCTCATCTTTTTGTTTGGAGAAACCGTCGGATCATTGCAGCTAAATGAATTGAATTAAAGCTAAACAAATCAACACACTGAACTGCAAACTTATCATTTTCACAACTAGCATTAGTTGTCTAAATAACACTATTGTTGATGTTAGATCACTAATAGCACACTCTTGGTTAGGACTATGAGGATACACTCACAGCCACTTTATTAGGTACACCTTGCCAGGTTTGATCCCCTTTTGCCTTCAGAGTTGTCTTGATTTTTCTCTTTGAACTTCAGCAGGTTGTCTTGACCATGTCTAAATGCCTAAATGCTACCATGTGATGGCTGATCAGATACATTAATGAGAAGTTAACCAGGTGTACCTAATAAATCGGCCCATGAATCTGCATGTTGTAGCTGAGGTGTGACCTCTAAAAAAAACACTGTGTTTTCCCCCATTATAACATACAAGCACTTTCATTCATGTGATTAAGGATAGACACACAAACACATGCAGACTGAAATCGGCTGAGTTTGTGTGTAGGTGGAAATTGTCTGCCTGTGCATTCTCTTTCTTTGGGTGGCAAACATCAGAGCCGGGGGGGGGGGGGGGGGTGGCGTTTTTTATA
>JAVDPK010001260.1:153083-168979 GCA_034780415.1 Cichlasoma orientale | reverse complement strand
GCACTGACGTTACACTGCCCCCCCCCCACCCCCACCCCCCCACTGAGGACAACTGGGACAAAATCTGCCTCCCAGATACAAAAGTGGTCTGGAGAGATGGACCTTTTATTTTGCTCTCCTCTTTGAGATCTCTCTCTCTCTCGCTCTCGCTCTCTCGCTCTTGCTCTCTCTCTCTCTCTCTCTCCCCCCCCCTCAGATTCAGTCTCTTCTGCTTTCTGAAAATGAGATTTTTAATCTCAGTGAGTCTCCTATTGTGCTAAAGAGAATATAGGGGACATGTGTACATACCCTCCTCCAAAATGCTTTCATACCTCAAATCCAACTTTATTTTCAGTATTGTACTGTAAGCCTTCTGAGAATGTGAATGCACGCATTATGATTTTAATGAGTTCAGCACTCATCCGTCGCATGTACAGAGTCTCTGTGGTTTTTTAACCTGCTTATTATTCATGAGGTCTTGGTAATTGTAATTATGCTTTGTTGCCTCCCAAATTTGATATTGCTATTGCTTTACTGTATGAAGCAATGAATTCAGGCTTATACGATGTGGATATTTTTTTAAAAAAAAAAAAAAAAAAAAAAAAAAAGCAATTAACAAGCTGCTATCAAAGCAGCATCTTCTGGGTTTCACTTTTCTCTAGCCCAGCCTTTACAAAGCGCCTCTTTACCGAGGTCGACCTTGTCCTTGTATCTCGGTTACTTCACTGACACTGGCACATTGTTACAGGAGCACAGATGTCTGTTGAAAGAGCTGGAGGGCAAAAGCGAGGAAGCATCATAAAATGGAAAGGTTTATTTATTTATTTGCTTGTTTATTTATTTCCTCTGTCACTGGCATGTTGTCTGGGAGTGTGACAAGGCTGCGGCCGCCCCAGGGAGTGGATGAAGATTTGTGGACAAGAATGCTTGAATTCTATAGCGGCGTGGAGGCTGCCTCGTTTCTGACCTCTTTGACACCCACTGTGTACCTCAAAGAAACAAAACGGGAGTTTTTTTTTGTGTGTGATTTAAAGATTGGCAACAGCAGAGGATCAATGAGAATCATAGAAAATCACAATGCAACACATATAGTTGACAGAAATAAGCTGTAGCGTTCATACATTTCCTCTGTCAGCTGTCTAGTCCACTTCATCTACATATGTAAAGAAGGTTCTGGTAAGAAATTAAGGAGCAGCAGATGGTAATGTCACCTGGAGTGTATGCATAATGACAGATGGCCACCTGTACTGGGTACTTCTCTCAAAACAAGTTTCAGCTTTGTATTGTGTTACAGATTGGAGCTGTGAGTGAAACTGGCTAAAGCCACTCCAATGTACTCTTTCTAGTTGCTAAGGACATTACTGAGCCAAATCTAGTAGAGCTGTTGATCAAATGCGCCTGCTGTGTAAAAACAGATACTCGAAAATCACTTCAGTCAGAGAGCCAAGGGATAATCCTTGTAAGGTGATGCCACACATAGAAGCTTCCAAACTTGCAGGCTTTGGAAATGTTATTAATTCCGCAGTCATTACACGGCAGTGCATCAGTTAGTGCTTATTTTTACATTTTCTGAGGGGGCATCTCCAGCGACCTAACGATTACTTTCTGTAATCTGCGGGATATAAATAAGACCGCCAGAGTCTTCTGCAGCTGTGTGAGAAAACACACAGTTAGGCTTAAGTAGTCTATAACTTCAGTCCTAGCAAAACATTGTTCTCTCTCAAAATAAAAACCAGAAATCATCAGAGCAGGCAGAGAATGCAAATATCTCGTTGTTTGGAATATTTACTGGATTTGCTTGCTTTGGGATTTAACAAAAAAAAAAAAAAGATAGCAATGAGTTGAAATGATTCAGGACAAACTGTGTAAAATGTTGGCAAAACATTCACCATCCTGAAACAATAGACCGGCATCATAAATGAACTGACTGATACAGATACAGATACAGTCTTTAAGTTGTTTTTCCAGGGAAAAAGATGAACTTTTTCCAGTCTGTGGCCTACAGTTCTGTTTTGACAGCTCAAATCAATACTCTCAGCACAGTGTGTTGATGGGAGCATCTGCTGTAGCCTGTGAATATGTACATATACTTAATTAAAGCTTTAAATAAAGCTATTACATTCATACACTTTCCTCCCAAACTCGCTGCGCCAACAAAAGAAACTGCAGATTATATATATCCCTCTCTTCTCCCAGCCTCCCTTTATTGTCTTGCTCAAATAGGGAGGGGTTGGGGGGGGGGGGGCTCGCTCCTTAGAGAGCTGTCAGCCATTGCCATCCATTATCTCTCTGGCTAGACTTGGATGGCTGAGCACTGTTAGCCTGTGGAGCACAGTGGGACTCGGGGTTAGCAGGGCTCCCAGTCAAGACGTTTCTCTTGCACCTCACGGGGCCCCCGGTGGATGGCACCACGCTGGTGAAAAGATCTAACCCGCCTTCTTTTTCACCTCTTTCAACCTCACGAACAGCAGTTTACACACTGCGGTTTGTGTCCTTTGCCACTGTTTATTAAACTGTAAAGCTGCTTTAAATTATGGTCCAGTTTTTGGATTCCTTTCAGCTCGACTGGGCTAAAGATGTAATTTTATCCAGAGACAATCGCACCGTTCTCCATCAGTATTCAATACTGCTGAATATTACGTCAACTCTTTTGAATTATGTTTATATTAGTGTCAAGCGCTGTGCTGCTCCTGCACAGATCATTACAAATTCTGAGTCTAGGGTAAAGTTGTATCAGGTTAGATGGCGCTTGTGCTTAAATAGATGTGAACACGCGGTCACAGAACCAGAATCAATCATAACGTCTTTGCCTGTTTACTTACTTTGGAGTTTTTAACCTGTCAGGCGCTGCTCAGATAATAAAGCGATCCCTTTTACAGACACCTATCATTTTCACTTTTAAATAAAACATTTTGTAATCTTTATGGTTATTATGCCTCATTGTAATTACTGCACAGCCGAAATAATTTTCCATAGAAAACCCCTTCAGGATTTTAATGAAGTGAGTGGCACTCCTGGGAGTGGAAGGCTGGATGTAGCAAGGAATGCATGATTAATCCTTAAAATGCCTCTGGAATGTGCCTCCTCGGTCTTGATCCAGTTTTTGATCAAAGAAAAAGAAAAACAGTCTTCTTGTTCCAGCAGTATTATTGCCTTTGATATGATTAATCATTTAGTGAAAGGGAAACCGCATGTTTTAATTATACTGTTTTGGTAGAGTTGTGTTTATGACAGGGAAGCGCGTAATTAACACCTGAGAAAACTTGTTTAATATCAGGGCGAAATACTTTAACATTGCTAAACAGCATCTGAGGTTTCAGAGCTCTTTTTCTGTTGCAAACTGTATTAAGCTGTATTTCCACTATTTTAAATAAACTTTAAATAGTTTTCCCCTCACTAGTTTACATTTCAGTTGAATGTTTTCATGTAGTCAGAATCACATTCATTAAAAAATGTACTCCAGTCTCACCTGTAAAGCAAGTGCAACAGCAGCCTAAACTGGCATTGCATCCATCAGTGCAATGTAAGTTGAAACTACCACAGAGAGGTAGTGGTTCTTCATCATCTCAGTCATTTTTCTATGGGAATCAATGATGCATTATCATCTATGTCCATCTATGATGGTAAGATACGGAGATGCGTTAGTGTGCATGGCATATTTAAATTGCACATCTGGAGGACGCCACTAATGCTAAATGATGTTTGTTTGTTTTTATGAGGGAAGGCTTGCTTATCTCAGTAAGGTATTGCCAAAGCACGAGATGTACCTGTTACCCCTACTGCAACATCATGATGCTGTAAGAGGACTAAAGATGGTAAACTGGAATAAACAGCAGCTGGTCACATTTACTGTATCGTTGTTCTCGCATCAAATTCAGTCTTAACATTCAACATCTCGTCTGATTTTTTTTTTTTTAATATATTTTTATAAAATTGCACATTGCAGTCAAGATTTAAATATCACAATTTGTCATTCTCTGTAATCAGATATTCCCTTTGGTCAGTGTTTTGGTAACATGTAGCCTCTCCTCTTTAGACAGTAGTGTGTAGTCATCAGTTTCTGCCCCAAAGATCAGAGCTTTGAACTGGGGAAAAATGTTCCGTAAAAGGAACAGCGATGAAATATTCATCACGAGTGCCACAACTTTAGATTGGGAGTATAGCAGTTCTGTTCAAATGTTTACAGTGTAAAAGATTCTTATGCATTTTGCTGTCTCTTTGCTCAACATCTTAAATGGGTCAGCCAGAAAGTGCTTCTCACGCTGTAAACTAATTACAGTTGAATCATAGTTTAGTTGTGTCACTAGTTTTTTTTTTTTACAGCAGTCTGAGCTGATAGCTGCACCACTGTCTGTCCACAAACTGCTTTCTTTCACAGAAAGGGAAAGACCTTTTAGACTGAGGCATTTGTTGCTTTCTATAATCATGATTTAAATGGTTTAATGGTGTATATATGGTATCGTTCTTAACAAATTTATATTTTAGCAATTTAGCAATTTAGCACATTAATATTATTTTGATCAATATGCCATATCACAGTTATTTACTTCCTAAACAGAAAAATTAGTTTTCGAGGTTGAACGTTATGCTTGATTCATTTCTGACTTCTCAAAGAAGTCCAGTGTGCCGGATCGTATTTGGGTATAAATACATGAATTCAGTTTATTTACCAAATAAATAGCAATATAATGTTTTGTTTTAAACAAGTTTTTGACAGGGTTTTTTGGGGGGGTTCTTTTTTCCACCCATCTTAACCCAAGTGACACGCTTTATCCTCATATTTACGCCACAACCAGCTTGGTTAATCTTTCTTCAGTTTTTTTTTTTCACTTGTGACTGGTATATGTGACATCTACTGCACACAGCTGTAATGTTCTGGCCAAGAAAGGAGCTGCTCAAATTTTTTGTTTCCATGACGCTACTCCGAGGAGTTGTCACAGCGAGACGAAAAAATAAAAATTCATTACGCTGACTTCAAAGTTTACTGTTGACCCTAACAATGGGTGCAGCTGCTGTAAATGTTGTTTACAATGTAGCAATTCCTTCTACTATTTCAGATAAATTACGTAGAAACCTGGGAAGGCTTCAATCGCTGTAATTGTGATATATTTTACACTCAGTTATTTGTGAGGCAGAACTATTGTTCATGAAACAAAGTCACATCTGCAGGGTCAAGAGGACACGTCAAACCTGGACCGGGGCTAACATCTAACTATTGTTGTGAATTACAGGCTTGCTGAGAATTTGTACTGTACCTTGGTTAGGTTTCAGTTGAGTCCCTCACGAGGATCTCTCTCACCTGACCCTTAAGTGGCCATAGTGAGACAGGTGAGACCATCTTTATCTTGATCATGGCTTTAAATGGTTCTCGGGGTTTCTAATAATGTGCTCTGAGTGCTCTGTCCGTGGTTTGAAAAGCCAGACATAGACACACACACTTAAGAATGCAGACCTCCAGCACTAAGGTGACTCACAAACCACAGGTATAGCCATGCTCACTCGCACAAGCAGGCGCACATAGTCCAAACATTTGCCAAGTAGTCACTAAGCTGATTTTTTTTTGTGCAGTTGCAGTGCATTTATAAACAATCACACTTTTCACTTAAACATCTGTGTGTTATTGATCTCGTGATGGAGTGGGATTGGATGCATTTATGAGATCAGCACTTCATTTCAGACTCGGCCAGATTGTTTTAATGACGGTCCTTTTATGTTGCACTGAATTGTAATCTTCAAAGCTGCGTAAGGCTACAGCAACACAATACTGAGCCTACATACATGTCATAGCAGGATGGGTGTTGCTATTGTCAGCGTTCATGAATAGTTTATATTTGTCTAACAGGTGAGTCGGCTGGCAGCATTTCTTGATGCATATCCAGATTCTAGGTTTTTAGCTTAAAGCAGATTAGAGGAGCAAGATAAAAGCAAACAAATTTATGCCGCTATTATTTTTAATATCTAGCCGCCTTTTCTTTCCTGTGAGACTATTCGCATGCCATGCCACCTAGGGACGATAAAGACCATTTAACATACAAGTTAGGTTTTATCCAAATAAATAAAAAGCTCAAGATGATGCACGGCAAATTTTTAACCTAACCATATAACATAAAAACAATGTCCAAAAGTATATGCATAAACTTAATAAAGTAGAAGAAAACATTGCCTCTGGAATCAGGAAACGGACGCTGCATTTTAGAAAACACTTGTTAGGTTCCATGGAATAGTTCTGTCTCTGGAGGCAGTCATTTCCCAGCAGCCCCCTGAATTTCAATCTTGGGCTTTAGACTTGTTTGGAATGCCGTCAGGTTTTTTTTTTGTAACAACTCCAAGAGGATAAGGGATATCTGTCATTTGTTCCTGCTGTCTGAAAGTGATCCATGCAAGCGTTACTGAAATCACATGTATGAGTCTCCCAGTTTGAAATACTGCACCAGGTGAGGTAGGCAGGTAGGCAGTCTTTTTTTTTTTTAGTGGAGGACAGTCTCCTTTTCAGATTCAAAACAATATGTGGACAAGACCAGTGAAGGTTATGCCTCTGAGAAGTTCGAGTTGATTGTGTTAACCGCAATCGCTCATCCTCCAACAATCCCTGCTTGTTGACCGGCCGTGCAGCCGGCAGTAAGGCTGACCTTAAAGGGTTGTGGCTCCCGAGTCTGCTTTCGGAGTTAACGACGGGCCTCTAAGCTTGTTCCAGCAGGCACTTTAAGAAAACTCACTCCTCTGACCACTGAGTTCATCCTATTCTCAGCGTGATGAATGTGTTAGGAAGTTTAATTACAGTTTATATTCTTAATATCACCACCATGTTTGATGATATTACCTCAGGGTGTGATCTGATTATAAACTCCTTTGATATGTGATGAAATGTTACGTCTCAGACGAGGGCGATGGGTAACAAGCCTTCCCATAAGACGCATCGTTGATCACGGTGTTAACTTTATGACTGAACCGATTCCAGGCAGTTGCAATTCAGAAAAGGCTGCGGGCGCATGGAGCTGCCAGCCTGTCTGTCACATGTCCAACATTCTTGGCCAGCAGTAAAGTGATAGACAGACAGCTGGTCCATAGCTTGTCAAACATGTTATCAGTAGCTTCTTTGCCTCTTTCTTGCCAGTATAGTGATGTTACTGTTACATATATATTAAAAAAAAAAAAAGTTGCATGTGGACAAAGATGTTTTTTCTGTTGTTTTTTTTCTCCAGTGGTGAAGAACGAAGACAAACACCCACTTTATTTGTTTATTTTTGCAAGAGTGACAGCTTGTCTTGTCATTCTGACATTTTTGCTTTATTGTCAATGCACTGCACGAGTTCGGTTTTTAATATAGTCCCGTTTCATGTTCAGGGTCCTTTTGTTAAGCTTTAATCAAACAGAGAGAACCACGCTGAAGCTATTTTAAGATATTTTCCACTGTGAGTCAGATGAAAACTTTCAGAGGCCAGGCGAGACGTGTTGACAGCAGTAGATCCTGCTATCAAATGGGTATGCTGCCATTAAAATATGCGTATGTGTCCATACAAGTTGCAGTGAGCTCTGTTGTATGCGCGGGAAGCTAGCGCTTGCAGCTGAAAGTGCTGCAGCCAGACTGGGGTCATAGATCAGCACAGATACAGTCTGACAGCTGGAGTTTTGTGGGCCCGGCGCCTTTTCTTTGATGTGTCATTGTTGTGGGTTGAACATGATGGGCCTTGTCTTCCTCCGGCTCATCTTGAACCACTCTTCTTTATCACAAAGCCCCACGCTGGGAACGGCTGAATAAAAACAACAACAACAAATTATTCAGCTGCAGAAACGAAGAGCTGATGAGAGGAGTATTAAGCCTGTGATGTTGCCCTTGTCAGGATACACAACCAATGCAGCAGGAAGAGATTACAGATTGTTTTTCCGTTCTCGTAGAAAGAGAGACTGGTTTGAAAGTGTGTTGCTAGTTGTTATGACAGCAAACACACAACCTTGGATGAATGTAATTGTTTGCTTGTGTGGCTGGCATTTTAATGCTGGAGGTGGGAGACAGTTTAGACCTTGAAGGACTAAAAACTGTGTTGAGGCCTTAATAGGATAAAGCATCCAACGGTGTCTTTCATAGACAGCAAACACATTCACATGCATAAACACGCACCAATGTTCAATTTACTTTTTCACACTTACCTGTTCACCTTATTGCCCCTACAAAACACACACGCACGCAGCCCCCCCCCCCCACACACACACACACACATCCATTACCTGTCTGTACAGTGCGAGTGTGATATGATGATGGATGTTTTGACAGTGCAGAGGAAGAGGGTACACTTGTAACCCAGGTTCCTGGAGGGCTGCTCTTGCCTAAGGCGATACCTCCATCCTGAGGGTTAATTGTCAGAGTCAGTCAGCATTAAAACGCCTTATAAAAGTTACATGTGTAAATGTGCAGTTATGGCTCGGCTGTAAAATGATATCCCACCCAGCGTGGCGGTGTAACAGAGCAGCGCTTTATTTATTCTGCTGTGAATAATCTGGATTGACCATGTTTGCCCCGTCCAGCTTTTCGTGTAAACGGCAGGTTTTAAACAGAAAAAGCCCGTCTTTTTAAAGAAAGGATTATGTTGACAATTTTTTACTTTTTTTTTTTTTTTTTTTGCGAGGGATGCATTTATTGGAAAATGTCCCCACAAACAGTTACTATGAAGCTAAAAATTAGATATAGAGATCAAAACCATCTTTTTTTGCCAGGCTGTAAACATGTTATTTATTTTTGTCCTGTAATTTTGGACATTTTAACATGGAAATCTGTAGGCTGTTTAGAGCCCGCCTTTTGGCAGAACTGCAGGTTTTGCCACTTTGACACTGTCTTGTAATTTTTGCCGCCTGGTTCAGGTGAGCCCTCCTTTTATTTATTTATTTATTTTTATTCCTCAACACACTGTTTTTCTCATGAAGTGTTGCAATTGTCTCGTGGTGCTGAGGTGTGAAGGTCATTCTGACAATGTAACCCCCCCTCCCTCTGTACTAGGAAACACAGTACTCATCCTATGCCAGTGTAGACCACAGTGTCACCCTGCAGGTGCCAGCCAGCAACCAGTGTGACCTCAAACAAGGCTGTGGTTGCACACTGCTTGCTGCTGCCCTTCTCCACCCTTACACAGACACTTCTTCTCCCAGTGCTGCCATATGTTTTGCCGCTGACTGTCATACATAGAGGTCAAAGGTGAAAGATGCCCAGCAGTATCATTCCGCCAGAGTGCTCCACCCCATCATGGAAGTGGTCACATGGTGATACTTACTGCATCGTGGTGTGGCATATTATTTTGACAGTAAGTTTGTTTTGGCATTCAGATTCACAGCATGGCTTCTTTATATTTGGCTCTTTAGCCTTATTTGTCTTGCAGAGAAAAATCCTCTAGCTATGTCCTTCTGTGAGTTTTTGCCCATTATGCATTTAAAATTGTTTTTAAATTTACAATGAAATGGCAGCGTGCTACCACAGATATGGAGGTAATGTTTCCTGTTAAATTAACCCTGCCTGGTGCTATACCTTCCTGCTTCCTCTATGTGGCAGAAAATAGGACGGTCCCATGGTGGCCTATGGAGAGAAAAACAGACGAGCTCAGTGGAGTCCTGGGGAGAAGGGGACATTTGCTATTGCCAAACACAGCAATAACAATTTCTATAGTAACGGGAAAAAAAACATTGGTTTATGGCTCTGTTATTTCAAACATCGTGAGGATAAATACACTTGTTGATGGACGTCAAAGACCTATGGCCTCTATGCAGCTAGCATGGGATGTTTAGGAATTTCAGCTGTGTTTGACATTCCCTTGAGCTTGTGGCTTTGTGCTGTAGCAGTTATGACAGGAATGTCACACTATCCCATGATATAGCTGAAGTGCAGAAAGAAGATTTATTTGATCCAGATTATAAGGCAAATGGAGACTGCATTGTATTACAGGGCCTTTGTGGTTATGTCATTTCTTTATTTTGCCTTCAGGTTGCTTCTCATCTGTTCTGTTAATTGCACCTAAGCCTTTGCTGTGCAAATAAAAACAGCATTAGTAACTTTTCCTCAGACTGAAGCTGGACAGAAACCAGCAACTTTCTTACTCTGTTGGTTACCACTTTCCTACAAATCTAATTCAGAATCTCAGCAAAAAATGAAAATTTAAAAAATTAAGATAAGATTTATTTGTCACATGCACAGTTATACACAGTGCAATGCATGTGTTTTGTACCTGCAGCCAATAGTAAGTGGTAGAATTATATAAACATGAATAAAAATAAGTCGTCATAGAAGTATATAAGCAAAATAAAATATGTAATTCACATGTCACTATTTTGAGTAAAAATATAAAATTCTAGTCGTTGGTATTTACACGAGGGTGTGTTATTGCAGCTGTTTCAATAAGTGGCACAGGCGCCACTTATTACGCTGAATAATTGAAAATTTTTCTAATTCCTGTATTTTTTCATATGCACCCTTTCTTTTTACATGATTTACTGTACTGTCTAGAAATAACCCGAATTTATGCTATTATTAATATAGAATGGCATTTTGTGGGATAACACAGAAAGTGACTTTATACATTCAGTTGAATTATCTCTGAAAATCATAGACCATCCCCACTGTGACCTACAGGGAATCTATGGAGGCAAAAAAGTGTATCTGAACATCTAGCCACGTGGCTGCCCCTCTTCACACCAAGGGCTATTAGCAAAATAGCAGTCCATGCATTTAAATAGGAATATTATTATAATGACAGACTATCACATCGTGTGTGTGTATGTGTATGTGTGTGTGTGTGTCTGAGAGTGTCATACTGTTTTTACAGAGGGGAGGAGTTTAGGCCATAAAGCATGGCTATAGTCTGACAGGTTCGAGAGTTCTGGTGGAGACATGCCTGAACAATTGACCCCATGGTTTGATCTTCATGTTAATGCCAGAGAATTTATTATCAACCAGCTTGGGCCTTGGGGGCACTAGTGATGAAATTTACGAGTCTTGGAGGACAAACTTAGGGTGGCAATACATTTATTCTTTTCTGTTTTGTTCCTGTAAGCAAAAATGTTTCAGATCATAGTGACAGCTTCAGAGACAAAAATGGGTTGGAGTTGTAAGAGAACTGTAAAAGAGATGTGAGTTTGAACTGTTGTAGTATTATGACTCAATCATGCTGTACGTTACCTAGAAAGGAGTGGCACAGCCATGAGGATTTATTGAACATTTTGCCAAAAACATTCAACAGATGTTTAGAAAAATATTTTCTCATGGTAATTCAATTCAATTTTATTTATATACCACCAAAATAACAGTTGTCTCAAGGCACTTTATATTGTAAGGTAAAGACTCTACAATAATACAGAGAAAACCTCAACAATCAGGCATTGTGAGAAGGGAAAAACTCAGTTTTAATGGGAAGAAACTTCCGGCAGAACCAGGCTCAAGGAAGGGCAGCCATCTGCCATGACTGGTTGGGGGTGAGGGGAGGGAGACGGGACAAAACAACAAGACTTCTGGAACAATGTCCTTTGGATCGATGAGACCAATGTAGAGCTGTTTGGCCAGAGTTGAAGAACTCATGGACTTGGGCCTCTGCCAGGCATTCCAGCGCACTCTCACTTTATGTTTAGGTGCACCAGGTCTGTCCAGCATCCTCCCCTGGCACCTGATCCAACTCACCACCACATGGTGATCAGTTGACAGCTCAGCTCCTCTCTTCACCTGAGTGCCCAGAACATATGGCCACAGATTTGATGATACAATTACAAAATCGATTATCGACCTCTGACCTAAGATGTGCTGGTGCCACGTGCACTTATGGAAATCCTTACATTTGAGCATGCTGTTAGTTATAGACAAACTGCTATAGACAGTTATAGACAAACTGCGTAGAAGCCCAATAACACTCAGATTCAGATCAGGCAAGGGGTTCCTTCCAGTCACGCCCCTCCAAGTCTCACTGTTGTTGCCCAAGTGAGCATTAAATTCTCCTAATAGGATGACGGAGTCACCAGATCGCCTGAAGGCCTGAAGCAACCCTCTCATCCATGGGTGAAAACTCCAACATACAGGCAGAAAGCAGAGGGGATACAAGAATACTCACCCTGGCCCACCTCCTCTCACTGACGGCAACTGCAGACTGGAACAGAGTCTAGCCCCTCTCCAGGAGACTGGTTCTTGAGCTTAGGCCAAGCGGTGAGGTGAGCCTGACTATATCTAGTCAGTATCTCTCAACCTCACGCACTCGCTCAGGCTCCTTCCCCAACAGAAAGGTGATGTTCCATATCCCAAAGGCCAATCTCAGTAGCCAGAAATCTGTCAGCCAGGGCTTCCGTCCTTGGCCATCACCCAGTACTCATTGCACCTGACCCCTACGCCGCCTTCTGCAGGTGGTGGGCTTAAGGAGGGCCACCTGGGACCCATGTTTCCTCTCTGGGCTGTGCTTGACCTGGCCCAACGGGCTAATGCCCAGCCACTAGGCGCTCCCCATTGTGCACCTACCCCAGGCCTGGCTCCAGGGTGGGGCCCTGGCAACCTTTTCACAGGCAGAGTAATCTGTTCCCTTGGTCTTTTTTCCATAAGGGTTGTCTGAATCACTCTTTGTCTTGCCCCTCACCCAGGACCAATTTGCCTTGGGAAGACCCTACCAGGGGCCAAAAGCCCCCTGACAACATAGCCCCTGGGATCACTGGGACACACAAAACCCCTCCCCCACCACGATAAGGTGGCGATTCGCAGGGGGAAACACAGCACCCATCCGATGCCATTGTGAGGCCATCTGTCCAACAGCTAAAGCTTGGCCAGAATTGGGTCAAGGAACAAGACAATGATCCTACGCACAACAGCAAATTTATAACAGAATGGCTGAACACGCAAAGAATCAACGTGTTGCAATGACTGTCAAAATCCAGACCTCAACCCAATTAAAATGCTGCGGTGCATCAATAAATGTCAGCAAACCTCAATGAACTGATTCAACTTTGCAAAGAAGAATGGACCACAAGTCTATCACAGGGCAGAGAGAGAGAGAGAAACATTCGCACCTACAGCTAATTTGGAATCACCAGTTAACTTAAGATCTACGTCTTTGGATTGCGGAAGCTGGAGTACCTGGAGAGAACCCGAGCACGGGGAAAACATGCAAACATCACACAGAGAAACTGCAGCTGAACAATGAATTCACTGAGAGTCGATGGTGCAAACCAGCACAACACTGTGGCGCCCAAGCTGTGTTCATTTTCTTTGCTTGTTTAAGATTTAGATTTAAAAAAAAAAAGAGTTTAAGAAAAGTTTGATGCAGGATAGAAAAAACAAATAAGATTAATATTGAATTAGTCAGTTTTTGGTTTTGTCTCAAATAAAATCAGGGCAATCTCCCTCAAAAGATAATCACATTTGGCTTAAAAAAATATATGGTGGAAATTTGTTGCCTTTGAGAGAGAGTTTGAAAACCACAACTGTGCTGTGAGCTGATCCAGCTCCAACTGTAATTCAGTGTAAACCTCCAGCTCCAGTCAGCAGGCTGCAGAGAACATTTCAGTGTACGGGGAGTAATAACTTGTGCGTTATTGCAAACAGGAGGTTATATTTCTTTTGGTGATCAGCCTTGCTGAGGACAGCTCCTACAGTGGCAAAAAAAAAAAAGTGGAAAATAAATGAGAGGTTTTCCTTGAATATGAGCCTTCCTACACTGACAGCATTAAATTGTTAGCTGTAACTGAGCAAACGCCTCAAGCAATTTACCTCCACAGAATGCATGGGAATTTTTTTTTTCTTCATTCACTTTGGTAAGCAGATCACAGTAGCTCGTGGATTTGGTTACATCTGCATGTCTGTAAAACTAAAACAGCGATACCTCATTTAAATATTTGATACTGGCTCGCACTGTGTCTGGCCTGCGTCGACACTTCATCCAGATCTGCTCCAACCACTTGTGAAATGTGGGGAGTATTTTGCTTGTCAGCTGTCCCATGGCTTGAGGTGGGACCCAAACCAGATGGGTACGGTAATAGTGAACCGAACTGTAATACTGAACTGCTGCTGAACCCCTGTTCACACTGTAGTCCCTAGACTCGACTATATTGACACACTTGACTTAAGAGTAATTGCTGCAGTTAACTTAAATCAATTAGTAATCCCAAGCATCATTAGCTGCTTATACTTTGCACCCAACGATATCTCACATTCAAATCACAGTGCTAATTCTTAACTCTCTAATGACTGGTTAATTGTTTTAATGATGTAGTATGCTGATCAAGTGACTTTGAGGGTGGGGTTTTTGGGATGTTTGTACTGAGATGCAAATGTTTCTGTTTCCTCTGTTTCTTCCATGCTCTGTCTGTGGATCCTTCCTGTAATGACTTCTTTCAGGTAAGAATAATTTCCTGAATCCGCTACGTTGGCTTTTATCATGCATTCAGACAGATGTGCAACTACAGCAAAAACGTGGACGTCATTGTTTTCATTATTACCTTTGTTATCACCTTACATGCGCGCTAACACTGTCTGATTTTGTTCTTGTCTGCTGATTCTGGCACAATGCGACTAACCTAATTCAGTGAACCTAATTTTGTCACACTTTAGCTTGCTTCACTGCCTTTGGGAGCCCAGTAAAAGAAACACATGGGTGTTTCTGGTGAATTTCACCGAACAGCTCACTGAAGCATGAAACAAAATGACTTTCTAGAACTTTTTTTTTTTTCCCCCTTCACTTCACTGTCTGTCCACCTCTCTAATTCCGTGCACATTAAGGCAAATAAGATGAAAGGGGAATTTAATAAAGTATCACAGACGCATGTAATTGGATAGACAAAGGCCTACAGAAAGAAGCTCCACAAGAAAAAAAAAAACACCCCAACAAGGTCACCCCATTCTTCTTCTGAGCACCCATTGAGCAGTTGAGAATAGGAACAGGAGAAGTGTGCGTGAGACAAGATAACACACAAGAATGGCATAGCGTAATTGAGATATCAATCAAGGAGGTTATTTCAGGGGTAATTGCTGAGGTCCTTTGGTTTGTGTTTGGGTGTGTGTGAGAGAGAGCGAAAGAGAGGAGATTCAGTGTGGGGGAGAAAAAAAACCCAGTGGATGGTCTTTATAATCCATCATTCTTCTTGGTAGAATAGTCAGTATAGTCATTATTCCTATTTTCTTCATGATGCTCGAAGGTTGAGAAATTTTTGGTATTAACAAAAATAAATCGGTCTGCTTTCCTGTCTGTTCTTACAATAATAGAATCGTTTTTGTTATGACTGCATGAGTCTCCAGGCCTATTTTATTTATTTACTTATTTATTTTTTACAAATTTTAATCCACTAGTCTGAGAGACTTCATTTATGAAGTGTGTGCACTTATTTTGGGTCTATCTTGTAATATGGGCGGTGTCAGTGAATAACAAACAATTTTCACGTGCGGCTTATTCTTGTCATGCTTTGCTAAGATAGATGCATGTCTTTCGCTAAATGACACCTTATTTTGAAATGAAACTCTTCTCTGACATTCATACAGCGCTTTATGTTTATGCATGTGGAATGTTTCATTTTATTAAATGCCAATCCGGTCTTGCATTTGTATGGATGGCATTTAAGACTTTTTGAGAGGCATCAAGCTTTGTTTTAAGGGCATCACAGTGCTCATGAATATTCCATTTCCTCATGAGATTACTTCCTGTAATAACACTGCTGCTCCGCTCCTCAAGGACATGCCACTACAGAAGGTACACCCTCTGCTTCAGGCACACACGCTTGTACACACATTTCTTAAAAATGCCACCAGCCTGCCTTGCATGCATCCCCTCTATTTTTATTTATATATATATATATATATATTGCGCTCTTCTGGACAGAGATCTCTGATGTTGTTCCAGGAATACTGGGAACAGCTAAGATACTGCGCAGGACCCTCAAGCTCCCAGGCCTCTGGTAGAGGACCCGAGCTTGAAGGG
>JAVDPK010001260.1:137561-152983 GCA_034780415.1 Cichlasoma orientale | reverse complement strand
AAAAAGACCGCCCGTAGGGGCGAGCTTGGATTTTTTTTTTTTTTTTATATATATATATATATATATATATATAAATAAATAATAATTTTATTTTTTTTAATGCACTACAGTGGGTTAATAGCAAAACAACATAGGTTATCAGCAACCTTGCTTTTATATGGCAATTATTTGCAGTCTGTCTGAGAGTGACTGCAGTCAGTCCAGGTTGGTTTTCTCCCACCAGGTGGCCTGTGCAATCATCTTGCAGTCGAATGTGGTTGCTGCAGCTACTTGCAAGTACTCAGTTGGTCACTACAACTACTTGCAATCAGTCTCCAACCGTAAATAAATTCAGTGCCATCACCAACCACTTTTTTTTCCCCTAGGCACAAGGAGGTTCCAATGTTGAAGTTTGTCAGTATATTTGGAGCACTAAAGAACTGCACTAGTTCTCCTCTTTTAATAGACATCAAAAGTAGCCTTACAAAAATGAAAGTACCAAACTTCCCAGGACGCCTTGCATACATATAGGCAGATACTACCACAGTGATGTTGACTTACTGGCTTCCTGTATACAGTTAAAATGCTTTAGCTCAACATGGAAAAATAGTGTAGCTTAAAACTGACATTTGATTATATTAAATATGTGCTGCACATGCAGGCATATATCAGGATGCCTATATTCATAGGATGCCATTTCCTCCAGCTAAAGCCTCAAATTTTGTCTATATCCACATTTGTCTTATTAAAGGATTAGTTTTTAGCAGTTTATAAAAGTTTTTTTGATATATATATATATATATAAAAATGCTATTGGTAGTGTATTCCACAGCACTGCAGCTTTTTGAGCATTTTTTAGGTTTTTTGCTAGTGGACGGATTTGACAAAGACACTCTTTCATGCATTTCAAAGTCAATGTAGAGCCATGGACTGTTTTCCCCTCTGGTGTGCACAGGGCTTAATTGTTCCCTTCCCCAGTGTCAAATTCTGTCCTTGAGCATCACAAAATTAGATTTTCTTGTTATTATTTTGGTGTGTCTTAAAAGTCAGGGGGAAAAAAATGATAGATAACCTATAGGAGACACCACTGCAGATAAACAGGAGACAAATGTTTTCTTTTATATCTGCAGCATATAGGAGTGTGCTGCAGATATTACATTTTTGGTAAAGGGAAATGCCATTCTACAATGGAATTAGCAGGTTTTTAACTTCTGTTTATTTATTTATTTGGTTTTTTTTTTTATCTCTGGCATCTTGGTGTATTCTCTTTATCTTTTCTAATTCCATTTCTAATTTCTCTTATCCAATTCTCCACCTCTCCTGTGACAGCATGTTGTTAATGACACAAAACTTCACCAGCAACGCTTCATTGGCAAAACATTCTCTGTGCATGTACTTGACAGACATGCGAAACATCCAATTATTGGCTACCAGCAAACAATTATTCGCATTATTCGCCCAATCATAATTGAAGGCCGGCAATTAATGTTGGCTCCAGCCAGCCATGTAACAGACATGATGGGCACATTAGAAGAGCAGTAGGGTGGTGATGCAGCGAGGGAGGCAGATGTTTGAGCATGTTGTCACCAGGCCTGAGACGTAGATGACAAATGGCCAGTGTTGGTTTCTCATTGAACTGATGTTGATGAGAAACCATGTTGATTGGATGATGCAGTTTCAAAAGAGAGCAAAAGGATTAAAGGCACCTTTTTATGTGGAATTGAATATTTTCTCCCACGGGTTTAAAGCAGGCAAGATCATTATTGCTGAAGTTTTCATTCATTCAGAATCAGCATATTGATCATTGATTTATCGGTCAATCTATGTATTGGTTAGTCACCATCACCTGTCTCGATCTGTGATTGCTTTCATCTTTGAACATGTGTCAAGGTTTTTTTTGTTGTCTGTGTCCCAGTTTCTTCTTTCTTTTATCACTTTCTCTTTGTACCTCAGCAAAAAAACCCCATCAAACTTCAGCACCTGTACTGCGTTAATGTGACTTTCTGTTTAAAAAAAAAGAAAGAAAAAGGAACGCCCGTGAGCTAATTGGATGTTGTAGTTAACAATCTGATTCTGATTCTTTAGACTTTGAGGTTGATGTTTAATTCTGATTTTTTTTCCCCCCCTTTTCCATTTGTTTCTTCTTTGCAACAAGTCTTCCATTTCCTTACCATGTTCTTGGTTTGAATTAAATATGGTTATGAGTATAGCCCTTTCTCGGTCGTGAATGTGTCTGAGAGGAAACATTAAAAAAAATAGCTGTGCTGTTTCATAAATTGCTTGCTGCCTATGGGACATAAAAAGACTTTGGCTAGTGTGGCTGATGCTGACATAAAAGCTGTCTGGTGCTTTGAAGGCGCAAGCCTTTGAGAACTGACGCTCTGAATCTGCACTTTGTCAGAACCACAACTGTGCTGCTGCTGCTGGGGACCAAATACAAGGCAATATTTAATAAAAATGGAATGGAAAAATACAGTTCTGTCCACTGAAATATTTTTAGATTGACAAGTATTTATCAAAATTCTAATAATTGAATGTCTCTCGCAGTGTTTTACAAGCTTCTCTGTCATCATGCTCACATATACAGACGCACATATGCTAATATCTGGTATAGAAAGGCATTGCTGCATTAAAGACTCTAATAGCTTGACTATTAAATGTAATTCTGGTGTATTTTTTTTTTAAAGAGATAGACATTTAAGGTGGCAGAAAAGTGAGATGGAGACACAGAGAGCAAGAAAGAAAAATCGCAGATAGTCATCATTATCTAGCTCCAGTCCACCCAGCAGTGAAGCAGATCAATACAGTGTACCCAGCATGGCTCTGCAGTGGAACCAGCTCCACAAAACCTCTCATTACTGCCCACACTCTCATTACTACACACGCAAGCCCACACACTTTCAGTCACAGGGCTGCAAGTGCATGCACACACACGCGCTGTCCGCACTTGCAAGCATGCCTCTGCGGATCGCGTTTATGTGTCACTCTTAGTCAGTCCTTCAGTGCACGTTGCCCACACATTACACATCTGAATAAACATTCGCTTTGATTTTCCTTTGTTTCAGATGTTGCAGTGCTTGGTTAACTGGTTGTAAAGAATTTGAATAAATCCATATCGGTGGCCTTTCTTTGAGCACAGTGTCCGGTGGAGAGCCGCGGTGGGGTGCAGTTTATCGAGTAGCATCGGTTTTGTACAGTAAAGCGTAAATCCCTGTTAACATGTCAGCTCTTTTAGTTTCACGTGCACACTTCCAATTATTCCAAATCCCAATCTCAGTGAAATTAGGTCATGATATTTACTGTGTTAACGAGTTTCTATTTTTGCATAATTAACATGGAGTTAGTGGGATTGGAGGAGGGAATTGAGTCTCAATATAATCCTCCGTGCCTCTAGTGAATGCAGATGTGTTGTATATGAGGCGAGTTGATTTCTGTTCTAGATTGGTTGTAGGAAGATGTGCTAGCCTGCTTGGAACGAGGTTTTGGGATATCTTGTTGCTCGCTATTGTATACATGCACCATTTCTGTTTTGTCTTTTTTTTTTTTTTAAGTCAAGCACTTCTCCCCTTTTTTTTTTTTTTTTTTTTTTTTGAAGAGCAGTATGCGTTTATGTGAGCTCTTCAGCACTGTGGAGCACCTCTAAGGGTCCTCCAGTCCTCTATGATTTGCATTCACCGTAAAGTTCAACAAGCCAAAGGATGCTGCCAGCGAACAGTAACACAGTGCTCTGTTTGTTTTCTCACTCTTAATCAGATGAAGGGCAGGCAGTTTGCACAGCAGTTTGCAGAGTTTCATTGCATTTATTTGCCCCTCGTGACTCTTGATGCATCTAAAATGAAGTTGGTGGCGCTCAGGGAACTGGAAGGTGCTAGACAGTCACTCTGGCACAGTGGAAATCGGATCCAGAAAATACAGCTGTGTGTATCAGTGTGTTTTGTGTCATTTCCTCGCATACACATTGACACGGAAACACCAGATGTTCTTCTGTATTTTATTGCTAGCTGCCCCAGGAGAGAGTAGAGCCACCTTCTGGAGGAGCTCTGCTGCTGGTGCACCATGACCTTGTATAACTATAGAAGCTTCCATCTGCTTCCTTTACTCACCATACAGCTGGGTTACAAAGTAATCGTGGTGCTATGGCTTACTCATCAGTATTGCCACCTCACAGAGACTACACTAAATCCAAAGAGCGTAGTTTTCTTTCTGATTTTAAAAAGCAAAATGTAGCCTGTGTGTGGTTTAAAGAATGCACATGCCTATCGTGTCTACATAGTGAGTCTGTCAGCACATTATTTTGTTATCAATAGTGCAATTTTAAACTTGTAAGCTGAATGAAAAGTTGGATTACTCTATTAAAGCAGCACAATTCTAAATCTAGAATTCATCTTACTCAACCAGGGAACTTCAGTGCTTCCTCTGTTCATATAGCTTAATATTTATAACCAAGCTCATATGAGACTGGCGTGTGCATCTAGATGAACGTAGTTATGTTTTCTCATGTTATCTTCTCAACCTGTCCTGACTTAGTGATGCAAAATCAGCGCAATTGGTTGTCACCCCTCTGAATGTATTAGTTTGTAGCCAAATCAAAAGCGAGACCCATTATGTATTTAAGCTCCTTTCATCTTACTCTCACATACCCAGCCTTCATATTTTGGTGAAAATTGCCATGGCAACGTGTCTGTAAGGCATCAGTGCAAGAGTTTAAGGGACAGAGAAAAGACTGAGCGAAAAATAGAAAAACAAAAAAACATAGCAGCTTTGGACAGAGAAAGGCAGACGGCAAAAGAGGGAAGGTTTCAGTGGGCTGCAGACAGTGTAGTAGCAGTAAAATGCAGCACCGTAGCGTGGCTGTAATCAACCAAAGAAAATCTTGATCGGCTTAAATCATACCCACTCTTGAGACAATGAATTGGTCATGGGATATTTCTATATTAACTAAATCTGCCACAGTGAGTAGAGTGCACTCTACCTTCAGCCTCATTAGCCTAAATGAATTAGCAGCGTAAAGAACTATCATTTTAAAACTCTAAATTATTTTTGCCTTATGTTTACATTGAAGTGAAAAGAGATTCTGAGACCACCCAGCGGACCTCGTGTCCTGAAAGATAAATTTCCATAATTTTTATGTTTTAATGATGATTAGTAGACCAAACATGATAAAATATCCCAGTTCTGATATGTTGACACTCAAATCCCCAAATCATAACCCAGGACCCAGTGCACCAGCGTAGGGTCCGACAATGACTCCAAGGATTTCATCCCAATACTTAATGGCAGTCAGGGTGCCTCTACCTAGCCTGGAGAGGTTTATGCGTCCCTCCATGGATATGGCTCCCCAGACCACCACTGACCCACCACCAAACTGGTTGTGCTGAACGATGTTACAGGCAGCATATCGTTCTCTATGGCTTCTCCAGACCCTTTCGCATCTGTCACATGTGCTCAGGCTGAACCTGCTCTCATCTATGAAAAGCACAGGTGCCAATTTTGCCAAATGCCAATCGGGCTCTGCAGAAACATGAAATGACCACAGGGCCCACTAGATGACATCGGGCCATCAGGCCAGCGTCATTTTATTTGCCTCGTGTTTGTCATGGCTGTTTACATCCTGCTGGGTGCTAAGGCTAACGAGGCACTGAAGGAGCTACACAACATCATCAGCTCGCTTCAGAACAAGCACCTGGAGGCATTTTATGTGGCGGATTTTAACCACCTAAACCTGACAGACATTCTGCCAACGTTTTACCAGCACGTCACCATACCAACACACTGGAAATAACACACTGGACCGTGTTTACACCAACAAAGGAGGCTGAGGAGCATCAAGAGCAGGACCACCAGACTGAGGAGCAGCTTCTCTTCCCTGAAGCTGTAAGACTGTTGGACTCTGGTGGGGCTGTGTAGCTACACTGCTCTTCCTCTATCAATCCTTACACACGCTCATGCTGCTGTTTTTGCGTACACGCACTATTACAAGGGCAAAGCTGGGACCAGAGGACAGAATTTTGTTCCACTGCATGCAAATGTGATGCGAATGACAAAGTATACAGCGCTTTGAGTGCTCAGCTAGAGTACAAAAGCGCTATATAAGAACTCATCCATTTACCATTTACTTGAATCCTCGAATCCTTGAATGATGTCTGTTTCTAGTTGTTTGGTCAGAGACATTCACACCTATGGGCTGATAAAGTTTTACATTTTGTAGGGCTCTGGTAGTGCTCGTTCAATTCTTTCACAAAGGGGCAGATACCTGCTGAAAGACCTTCTACGGCCCTGTCCAAGTCTCTTAGAGTTACTGCTTGTCTCCTGGAATCTCAATGTCACGTAATGATGCGCCATCCTGGAGGACCTGGACTACCTGTGTAACCTCTGGCCTTTTCCTTTAAGTATTTTAGGATAAAGTAACTGACTGAGAAGTTAATATACTCTACAAAAAAGCTTAATCTTAGTTTTGTTAATTGTGATTTTATTCTGGGCACCCAGGTAACTTTGCCAGTTTTAACTAGAATCAATAGTATTTAGTCTTGATAAGATTGTATTCATGGACCTATTCTGCAGAGACACAATGCTAACCCTGAACAGCAGTTTTAGGTAAGTTCATTCAGGAAAAGTGACTTTTACACTTTTATATGCTAATTTCTACTTTAGTTTAACAAGAGTAAATTTGGAAGATATCCTCTGGCTCTGTTTTATAAATAGTTACATTAAACAGAGTGTAATAAGTGTGGAGTATTAAGATTGTTACACTCAATAAATAAATAAATAAAATACTGCTGCATATATTTTATATATATGTGCTGCACTCATTCACACAGCCTAAGGAGGAGAGGGTTACAGTAGGGGTATTTTCAGTTTTCCCAGTGCTCTCAGTAAAGGAACTGATCTAAGCTGTTTCCCATTGGCATTAAATATGCATTAGTCCCAGCCTTTCATGTGGGCGCTGAGCTGTGTTTTGTGTAAGAAGTCCTGGGGATATTTTCTGATAGTTGGAGCCCACCAATTTTTTTATCTTCATCTTTTAATTAAGAAGGAGAATGAGGTCTGTAAGAAAGCAAGCTAATCTTTATTAAATGGAATTTCTGGGACACTGATTTGCTCCAGGGCTACTTACAAAACATCCTGCCAACAAACACTACAAACCCCCAGCTCTATAATCTATTCTCATCAATTAACCTTGAGAAACCAAGGGAAAAGACCACACTGAAATCATACAAGGCATGAAATTAACATTGCCTAATAATCATCTCTACCCTTCACCTGTTATTTCAGTCATTCTCTTTGCATAATGTCAGGCATGGGTCTTGTCCCTGACAGAATCCCACTGTTCACCCTGTCAGTAAGCTATTGCCAGCTCAGGCAGTATGCACAGCTTGTGGGCTTCGAGCTTAGTTCTGTCTTATATGAAGACATGGTAATCAATCATTTTTTGACAAGTTTTAATGGAAGGGTAGGGGGTTTATGCCCACATTGTCCATAGGGACTTATCAGAAAGGGGTGATTCTTAATCCTTGCACTCTGCTGGCTGCTGTGACCACCTCTGGTTGCCCTTATTTCCCCTCTCCTGGCAGGTTAGCCCTCTGCTGTTCTATTGTCCCTCTATCTGTAATTAAACACAGCCAAAGGGAACTGAGATGGAGCAAGAGAGGGGAAGAGCTCAGGATAAGAGTCCATATTTCACACAAAGGGTAGCTGACAGGAAGGACCTGTGCCTTTCCCTGACCTGAGGGATGTGTGTAATGAGACCATTACAGTTCATTTTTTACCGTTAAGTCCTCATACCTTAAAGGTTAGAAAGAGATTGCTGTAGCGTTAGTCAAAAGAATAAAGCCGTAGAAAAGATCAGCTGTCCGTCAGATACAGGACACAAACCTTTGAAATCACACAATTTGGACCTGCAGCCTGCCTTTGTGCAATAACTAATGCTGTCCATTCCCTCCAGAGACCTAATTTTGTCATAAAAGTCATAAGCTCAGCTTAGAACGAGTGCAAAAGCCTGCACTTCATTTTTTGTGGGAGTGTAGGTGTGTGTAAATAATGCTGATACTCAACAATTCCGACCAGCGCACACTAAGACTGTAATATCGCACACTTTAAGCTCACTCTGTTCACACTCATAAATAAACCTCTCCCCGTTTTTTCACTCCCCCCCCCGTCTATCCTCTGAAGTCCTGGAAATTTTAATGCCAGTGTTTTGTGAGTGTAACCCCTTGGCAAGGCTTTATCTGTGGGCCCACGCTGGCTAGAATTGGACAAGATTGGAACCTGTTGCGGTAATGGGGTCTCTGACCCGGTGGGGCCATCACAGACAGTCCGCATGTGTGTATAGGTGTGTAGGGGTGCATATACACAGGCCTGTGCATGCGCTGTGATTTATAGGACCACAAGCCTTCCAATAGAGCCTGAAGGGCATGGCTTGGCTCCCATAAATAAGCAGCCTTGGTTATCAGCAAGGCAGGAAATATTGATTATTTTAAATGGCTATCGCATTACACTCATAAATATGCATCGATCGCACATCATCGGGTTGATGTCCTTCGATTTGGTTTTGAAAAATGCGAAACCGTTAGCAGCTCATGAAATAAACAGCCATTTGTAAAATCTTATTTATCTCCTGAAGGCTCCTTTGAGAAAACGGTGTTTACGAAAAAGCGATCCCCACTGAATGACTGAATTCAAGGATGAGAAAAAAAAAAAGACGACTATACCCACAGTCGTATAAATTGCTGCAGGATAACTATCATTTATCATATAACCCCAAACCATACAAAACAGAGAACCCTCTACTTTTCCAGGAACCTTTGGAATCATTTCCTGGTAGTGTTATCCATCAGTCGTGTTACAGCCCATTGAAAGAAAACAAAGTGTCAGTCACCCCAGAATAGACCCCATGAACCATCATCTCCATGTTCCACTACAGTTTAAACCACCATACCTTCCAGATACAAGGCTTTACCAAAGCACAATCACAGCGTCTGCAAAATATACAACACATCATTAACTGTGGTCTACCTCTGGTTATTTAATACACTGCTTCTTCCCTTAGTCTGTGAACTCCCCTCAGTGGAAAAGCCTCAGGAGTATAGCTGGCTCATGTATACCACTGCCAACACTGTACAAGAATTCTGAAACCCAAGTCAGCACTCGCTCTGAGATGAACTGCGTTTTACCTCTTACCTCTCTTTTCTGTGCATTCACTCCTGAGAAGTTTGGCTGTCTGCTTTTCTTCCTTATTTCCTCCAGCAGCTGCTGAGAAGCGGTGATCACTTTGACGTTGCTGTGCCTCGCACGCCGTGGGTGTAAATAATCAGATTTGTGACAAGAAGGCTGCTAGTCAGAGGAGGTGAGAATTGAATTTTTGAACTCTCGTCTTATTGTTCTGGTATGAATAGTCGTCAGCCGATAAAACAGCATGCCTCCGCTGTTCTCGTGAAGAGAAACTGAATTACTAATTTGAGATGGAGGCGAGCAAAGATTAAAACAGATTCAGTGACTGGCAAAGGGACTCGCGCAGTGTGCCGAGATGCATGCATGCATCCAGTCTCTGCCAGATTTGGCAATTGTACTAAATAAGTGAGAATATCTTACATTAATGAGAATGCTTCGTTTAAAAAAGAAAACACAAAAAAAAAAACAGTTGGAAACCCCAGAGAATAACTCAAAAAGCAGTGTTGTTTTACACACCCACCCAAAATTAGGGAATGTAAGTTGCCAGAATGTCAAGTAAAATATTCATTAAGATGTTTTCCAATGCCACTGAGTGGAAAATAAACAAACGAGTAAACAGCTTGTATATTTTAATCGTCTTTGTTGTTTGAATCAGGAAAAAGGGAGAAAGGTGAGGAGAGTTTGTGCTGACAGGCTGGATATTGTGACGCCTATACAAGCACAAGAGTTCAACATGACGGGGGGGAAAGAAAAGAGAGGAAAAGCCCACTGGCCTGGGCAGAGAATCCTACTTTATTATGTAACATCACTGATTGCAAGCTAAACAAACAGGGTCACGGTTGGGCTGGAGCCCACCCCAGCTGTCATAGGGCGAGATGTGAGCGGTCCACCCTGCACAGGTTGCCAGTCTGTCACAGGGCCAACACAGAGAGACAGACAACCATTCACTTCTATGGCTAATTCAGAATCCCCAATTAACCTAACATGCATATCTTTGGACTGTGGGAGGAAGCCGGAGTAGCGGGAGTGACCAAACTCCAGACACAGAGGCTCCAACCGCCCAGAAGATTCAAACCCAGGACCTACTCACTGTGAGACAGTGGTGCTAACCACCACACCGCTGTGCCACCCCTGTTTAAACATATAAATTTATGTTAATATAATACCTTTCTCAAATGCCAGTGTCCTTCAAACCCAAAGTGCTAAATTTTTACTAATCAGTCGTCGAGGAGCTTGGCATTCATTACTTTTCTGTAAAAGTCATCAGTGCTTTGCCTCCTTTCAATTCTTTTTTTCCACCATTTATCAACCACTAAACGAAATTCTCTCCTCAGGTGAATGCTGTGAGATTTTATTCATCGTTTTTCTCAAAATAAAGGTTTTAAACGCATTAATAAATGAGTTCCCTGGAGCTTGACAGAGCAGGACATGAGCAGATTCGGCCTCAAGGCGAGGTCTTGAATAGAAAGAGCAGCGGAGAGCTTGATCTGTCTTTATGCGCTTTTAATTACACACGGCCGGATGGCCTTCAATCCCCAGAGAGCTGAGGTGAAGCACATGTCAAGACCAGAAAGGGAGAGGGAGAGGGGAGAGGATCACCGGCACCTCTGAGGGCAGCGCGAGGTTAATTCAGCAGACACATTACAACAGCCACAGGCGGCTGTCAATCATTCCGCAGCGTTTTGACTGACACACGGTGAAAACAACTGTCGAGGCAGCTTACAGGTTAGCAGTACGCTCACGGATCCAACTTATGTTTTATTACATGTATGCAAATTTCCCCAGGAGGGAAACGCCCCTTTCTGGATTTATGGTTTTAGCTTGTAGGAGCACCTCAGCTGAGTTAATGTGCTCAGTGTTTCACAGAAATTAAATGTTTCACTTTGACGATCAACAGCAGTGAGCGCTCTGTAACGGGTAATGTGAGAAGACAGAGGTGGTGCACATGTCTGTGTGGCTGATTGATCAGAAAGACAGCAGTCAGCGGTGTCAGGCCGTAGGATCGGGCTAAGGGGAGTGTGTGTGTCTATGTGCCTGCTGCCCATATTCACATGAGACTGAATATACTTGTTCACATGCACCCATCAGCAAACACACGTTCACATAGATTCTCAGGTAAATCAAATTTTACCCGTGACAATATCACAAATTCGCCTCAGCGGGCTTCACGATCGATACTGTTTTCTTCCTCCGTCCTCCTCGCTGCTCTCTCTCGCGCGTTCCCTTTCAAACGCATTTCGTCAACACGCATTCCAACAGTTCAGAGCCCACCGAACAGCAAGAGCAGTGGGAATAGGACTCTCACACAGAGAGAGCTTTTATGTATCGGGGAAAACCTCTTCATTCTCATGAATCTCACCTCCCAGAACTGTACTTTTTCTATGAAATGAATGGCGTAACCTCGAGGCAATGTCAAGGTGACGGAAACGTGTCAGTGCCTCCCTGTTGAGCTTTTTCTCGCTCCGGCTCTCTCCAGTTAATGATTCGAGTGTGGAGAGTGTTACCTTAGCTAGGCCTGGCCAGATGAGCCCAGAGGAGATGGTCAGACTGTAATCACAGACAATCATCATCTCTCTCACTGGATTTCTGCTACTCTGGACTGAACGGCGTGGTCCTGAACCTGTGATTTGAGCAGTAAGGTGGAGTGAGACAGAAGAAACGGAGGGGGGAGGATAACAGTAAAGGTTTATAGTGTGAAGTGCACATGAGAGAGTCTTTGGGAGATTTTAGCACATCAATCAATCAGCACTAAAACACAAAATTTAAATTTGCTTAAATTTCAACTTGATGATGGGAGGCTACATGAATACCAGAGTTATCACAGTTTATACTGATGTAGACATGAGACAAAATTCACGTTATTCAGACTTATAAAGTAAAAATGTCACCTGAAGTTGGAACTGGAGAAAGCATAAAAACCCCAACATTATATGGATTCACAACATCAAAATTTCATAGCAATCACTTCAAAATTGTGTGAAAATTCACCGTGGACCAAAGCGGTAGACTGACAGGGTAAATAGCTGACAGGGGTAAGTAAGACAGTCTAGAAAAAAATAATGGCTGTGTGTGAGAAAATGTCCTTAATAATTAGTCACAGTAGCTGCACAGGTCTGTGTTCTTTGGACTTTTTCTAGTACAGAGAATTCACAGCACACGAGTGGCTTTTAAATAAATAATCCACACCTCAGTTAAACACTTTTTTAAGCTACACACAGACGTGAAAGGATCCGTGAGTATGTCTCAGTGCAGGTCAGTAAGAATACAAAAGGTGGCCTTATTTAAAAAAAAAAAAAAAAAAAAATTATATATATCATGCAGCTTGATATGGTGGGTCCAGGCATTGTGACTTCAAAATCCTCCAGGCTAAAACTAATGGAGTTCTGCTTCTTCCAGCTTGCCTGTCTCTCTTCATCAGCACACAACAACCCCCCACATAGCCCGCAGCACTGATTCTAATATGGAATACAGAATGGTTGTTCATTTTGTGTTACAGCCAAGCTTGCTGTTGTCACTCAAAAAACAAACGGTGTAATCTACCTGCATTGATGGACAGAATCCCATGCTTTAGTAGGCATGCCAGCTCTATGTTTGGAACTGTAAACTTTTACATGTAAGTGGTAGTGTGTGAGAGAAAAGCCTTGGACTTTTTGTCTCCTACCCTCAGCCCTACGTGCTCTGCGGCTGAGTCTGGTTGTCTGCTTTCTACTGTGGTCTTTCATCACGTTCACTCCCCATTCTGGCATGCCTACGTGTGTGTGTGTGTGTGTGTGTGTGTGTGTGTGTAAGACAAGAACTTTACTGCCATCTAGCGGCAGAAACCTACTACTCTTTCTGTGGGGGTCAGGGAGATTAGGCATGAGATCACGTGTAAAAAAAAAAAATGAAATGTATGGAAAACAGTGGTGTGGAGTATTGTGTAAACACTGTTCATGTATATCTCTTGTGTGTGTTTGTGGAGGTTGATGCTGGTGGCTCATTAATGGGAGTCCATATTAGTGTAGCAGGTCAAGTTAAGTCAATGAGCAAGCGCTAATTCTTCTCCAGTCCTGCCACTTGTCACACATTTGCATATAAATTGCTTTAAACGTGATGTTGGTGCTAAATTCCTTAACCGCCACTTGTTTAAAATTCATGAATGCTTTTGAATTTTGTCAGGCATGGTTGAGCTGTCAAAAAATCCTTTGATGCGTTTTAAAAAACCCCGCAGGTGTGCATGCGCACAGGCATTCGGCCTGAGATTTTCTGAAATTCTCTCCTATTTTGTCTCTGAAAAGCTCTGAAGCGCCCTCTCTCTCTCTCTCTCTCTCGCCGTCGCTCTCTTTATTTCTTTGTGTGTGTTTGTGTGCACGTGTGTGTGGGTTCAGACTCATTACCCAGTCTTGGCTGGTGAAGACAGCCTCGTCTCTGTGGGCACGGATGTGTTAATATACACTGTCTAGTTATCGGCGGTCACAATAATCAGTATTCTGAAACAGTCTGCGCTGGAAGGGCAAATGTTTTTGGAAATTTTCAAACTGGGCCGTGCAAAAAACATGCATGCAAACAGTATTTTTTTTTTCTTTTCTCTAGTCTTTAGATGTTTTGCAGCACACTTCACCTATTTCTAACCTTTTAATCGACACGGGCAAACCAAGGTAGAACAATTGCACTGGACATGTTACAAATTGTTTTGGGCACAAGACACGGCCATGCTCTGATGCTGCCATCTATTGCTAGTGGGGGATCAGATTTGAGACAAATTCTCTTGTTCAGAGTTAATTTGTGTCTGCTGTTTGATTGTTTGCCTCAGGAGGAACAAGGATAGTGCTTAAAGTAATTGAATGGCCCATTTAGATTCTGCTAATTGATTCTGAGGGTTTTGATGAGGGTTTTTTTTTTCTTCTATGTGGCCCTATAACGTGTGTGTGCGTCTGTGTTTGTGTGCATGAGAGAGTATTTACTTTTAAGGGAATAGTATTGTATTTTGTATATATTGATTTTGTTTTCTTTGTTCTTTTTAAATATACTTTAAGAAGCTTGCAGTGAATTAAAACCCAGATAAGGGCAGCATGACAGATGTTTACTTTGATTACACAAACATGTAGGAGTAGGTGATGGATAATAATTTGTAAATAATGACCCTGAGAGGAGACGCAAATCTCTTGGGGTTGTGTCAGGAACATCATCCCGTGTTTTAAAAAATAAAATAAAATCTGCCAAAACAGGCGTGCAGAGCTTCTCACATTGGCAACCCCCTCTGACAAGGGAGCAGCTGAAAGCATTATATACACTAGGCTACAAAAATTAAACAATTTAACTTAATAAAGGCTGAAAAAAAAAAGCTATATTCCATAAATACATACATAGCATGGGGAACTGCCTCGTCTAGTGGTTCAAAAACATTAAAAATATTTAACTTTATCCGCAGGAAACGTGCTGTCTAACCATTTGAGCAAAGAATGTTGACCGCATTTTCTCAGTCTGCCTTCATCTGTATGTGTCTACACTCCTAAAGACTGCCTGCTTATGTTCTCTGGTCTCGCTGCACATCCTTGAGATTCTCTTTGTGCCTTTTTTTTTTTGCGATTCCTTTGCTGCGTGTTTATATGAACCTTTGCTCTAAGTTTCCTTCTCTAAATGCTGCAGTGGCAGGTCTAAACAGGATGCAGGTCAGCTGAAATAGTTTATACAGGCGATCACAGCACATTTATGCTGTTTAGACAAAGCCGCACCGCTACGCTTCGAAGATCTAAATTTATCAGTCGTTTCAATGAGTTGCTGCACACTTTGTCTTTGCAGACGAGCTATGCGACGTGCTTCAGGCTTCCCGGTCTATCTTTACCAGCACTGGGAACACAGATGAAAGTGCGAGCTGACCAACCGGGCCTCATGCTGTGTAGTTACATGTTTTTAGAAGCTGCATGTCAGCTCTAGCTGTGGCTTCAGAGCATTTTGAGCTTCCACTGCTTAAATGTGTGCTTTATGACTATGATCTGTTTCTTATTTGCCGCTGTGTCATTGTCTGCTCACCATCACCCTTGTGTCTGAAAGAGTGGTGTACCCTACATTATTTGGTTGTGTCAGCAAGACTGACTCGGTGAGCCGTGTCCTGGCGGGTGGATGTGGGATGAGGAGAAGACGTTTCTCTGGTACCCATCCAAGCCTAAGTCTGCCCTCCGCTGCCCCGCTCCGTTCCATTCCTCTCTGTTCTATCTGTAACCCATTTCTCCTTGCTCCTCTCCCATGACCTCAAGGAGTCCTCAGGAGGTCAAGTTTTCCAAAATGGTCCGATG
>JAVDPK010001260.1:121217-133553 GCA_034780415.1 Cichlasoma orientale | reverse complement strand
ATTATTTTTTTTTTTAGTTCCCCCCCCCCCCCCCCACACACACATACAACTGTTGCAGGGTCTAATTTGGGACCCAGGAGATTTTGTAGACCAATGACATACATGCAGCACCCCAAATATCCTTATCGTTGCAAGTGATCCGCAGTCTGCTGAGAGTTTCTTCATTTTTACAGCCCACCTGCTTTGGTGTGCTCGCAGCTTTGCCAAAACAGTTTATTTTGCAGTCTGCGAAGCAGAAGATTCGCAGGTAGATTTTTCTTTAATGTTTTCAAAAATTCAATCAGTCTTATCTTCTCTCTCTCTCTTTGTGCCAGTTTCATCTCCCTTTATCGGAATAAGATATCTGTGTGCGTATGTGCTTCTGACTGAGTCCCAGCAAAGTCTAATTATAAACCAACGCTAAACTCTTTGTTTTAGGTGTATAATGGGTGTGGTCTCATGTAAGGGAAAATACGTGTTTGCATGTGGTACGTGTATACACTTGGAGTGTCCTGCACACTTGATTCTCTGCAGGGGGCTACACATTGCTCAGCTGGTCCCTGAAGATTATCGCTATTCTTCCACCCTTTCATTTTTTCCCCCCCCTGTAGCTCGGGCTATTGTAATTCTCTGCAGTTCAGCCATTACTATGAAACCTGTCTTTGAAAGCTCATTAAATCTATTTTGAAACAAGTTGGGAGGCCAGGTATAAATCTGCAAAATCCAAGTTTTGAGCATGTCGCAGGTTACGCGTCCTATTGAGATGAGAGGATTACAGCTATTATTGGAGAAAGAAGAACATTCCCTGATTATAGCTCGCCCCTGTGTGTGGATACAAAGCGTTCTGATTACTGCTGGCACTGCCGCCTCACTTCCCAAGAGTCTAAGCATTGACTGGCACAGCAGGGGGTGCAGCGAAGCCTGTAGGCATACACACATAGATGTACCAACACAAAGGCAAACACACAGGCACACATCAAACACACATTGATATCCTGCTTTAATGAAAGCGCATTCATTTTGTTCACGAATTGCTCCGCTATTTTCATAATGTGCATTTAATACAGATTTCACCTATAATAAATACACAGAACAGCTGCAGCCATTTGGACCAGAGCTAATATTTAAATGTAATGTGCTTTTTATGGATTTCCTTTTTTGCATGATGGTGTATAACACATCACTCTTTACTCAGTAAAACACCATCAGAGTTTAATGATCTTATTTAACAACAAGCGTTCACACTCGCACATTTTTTTTTCCCCCTGCTTGTGTTGCCTGTGGCAACGGCTTGGCAAGGATCAGTGGTGATGTCAGCGGTGATGTACGAGTGTTGGAGTGCGAGGAATGACCTCAGCAGAGGGGAAGTCCCGGGAGACTCATATCAGCTGCAGCCAGTGTTCGCCTTCAGAACTTTCTCACACTACAGCCCCACTAATAACTAAAAGCCGCCCCGACCCCCCTCTGAAACCCCTCCATGTGATCCTTCACAGGCATCACAAATCACCAGCATGCAACATGGCAGAGACCTCTGACATGCACACAAGAAAGTCCTACTCCCCACACATGTGAAACCGTGGGTTGAGAATACTTAAAGGGGAATAGGCAAATCAACTGTGACTGCCTTCTGGGAAAATCCATTCCTCCAGCAATAATGTGTTTTGTTTTTTTTTCCTCAAATTTTTTTTTTATCTTTTTGCTGAAGCCTCTAATATCAGTTACATTTAAAGACTTGTAGCGCAGTGCAAACATGCAGTTGTGCGTGTGAGTTGAGCTGCAACAACCTGGCAGACGTTCAGTCTCTGCAACTTCTCAAAAGTGAGAATTTTTCACTGTTTACTGATAAGACCTAGAAAGATAATCAGCAGATGAATTGATACTGAGTCATTTCAATGTTTATGTAGCCTGTACATCGTAAACATCGTAGAGCCAGGCTAGTATACCAGTCATTAGCTGATATTGGCCATCGTCAGATAAACTGTTTCATGGTAAGATGTTAACAAGTTTGTGAAATGCACAAACAATGAACGCAGCATTGAAGCTTTACGGTGTATCTAAGAGAGTGCATGTGTATAAATGGGTTCATGTATAGGAAATAATATTGGGCCATATATCAGTGCTCCAATTATTAAGCTGTAAAAAAATTATAGGGGCATTAGAACTATTGCTGACTCGGTTCAAACACCGACAGCGTTTCGGGTCCTCTCGCTAAACAATGCCGAAAAACGACTTGAAAGAAGTTGGCAGTGCGCTTTGGAAATTTTGAGTTAGTGAAGCGCTGTGGTGCAGTTCTCTTTGATAAATGGGTCTTTCTCTTGTGCTCCGACTGTAAGTGAGGAATGACACGCCGCATTTTTCTTACAGCGAGATTAATGCGAATGTGTGAAATTGATAAATGTTGTTTCCATTTATCTTGAATTCACTGCGTAATAGCGAGAATTGCACAAGCCTTTCTACTTGGCAACGTTAATGATTTTATGTTTATCTAATATGCTGTCGAGAAAACCTGAACTGTGATGTTTTTCACATGCTCAGCACTCTTTCTTTGCATGCCTGTCAGATGCATGCAAGATGTCTCTTGGTTTTTTGTAAATTTCAGTGAAATTTTGTAGCGGTAATGTTGTGTAAATTAGACTAATGTGCCACTAAAAGAGAATGAACGCATTCGTGAGTGTGTTTTGAAATGATCGGTTTTGTGTGTGCTGTAATTTAGGTAATAAATAATGGTTGTTGGAGTTCCTGTAAGTAAAGCTTGTAGTCATGCTGATGAACCTCAGTTTGAGACTTGCACGTATCCCGTGAGCTTTTTTAGTGGGTGGCATAGTCATCAGTGCCTATGTTGTGGGCTGGTGTTGGCATACACATATTTTTATCTGAGATTTAAACCCATTACGTCCTCCTAACACACCAGCTGCATCGCCGTGGTAACATCTACCATGCGAATACAGCTTGTCCCTCCAGAACGGTTTTCTGTCCAGATTGGCGAACTGCTGTCCCGGCCTTGCTCTTGATTCAAGCAGCAGTCAGTCCATAAATAAATGGTTGTCTCTTCCTAGGACAGCTGTGTTACCAGGCATGCACGGAAAAATGATCACAGAGAGTACCAACCGCATTCGTGAGCCACATGCACATCGTGGATGTGTGCACTGTGTTTTCTAAACCGAGTCCGTGGTGCCTGCGCTCATTTGCGAGCGCACGGCTGCGGATGAGCCCGTTCATGTGTGAATAAGTTGTGAACTGTGAAATGTTATGGGATCAACTGCCACTCGTGAATCAGGGGGTGAGTTATTTATCGTGTGTGCATTTGCCCTAATTGATGTGTTGCTCAGAGGTGGGTGTTTAATGATTGCTGTTGGTAAACACGTAAAAGAGTGTGTTGAGAGTGTTGGGGAGAACAGGACGGAGGGAGGAAAGTGCAAATCAATACAAGCCAGTTCTCAAAAAATTAGGTCTCTCCAATGTTATGTACTTCCCCTGTTTGCTGGGACCTTTTGTGGCATCTGGCAGAGGACGATGGCACTGGATGCTTTGGGTCCTGTGGGTTCCGGGTGGGGCTTATATGGGCAGGGCTTGGCCCCACTTATCCTGCAGATGCTAGTTACATTGACGTTGCAGGAATCTGGAGTCCGGGTCAGTGCTTTGGGGGGGACACATCAAAAATAACAGTCATATGAATGCCAGGACCCAAGATTTCCCAGGAGAACATGGAATCTATTGAGATGATCAGTGTTACTCACTTCACCTGTCTGGTTTATTCTTGTGGCTGATGTACGGCCTAACTTAACTTGACCTAGAAAGATCTAATGCATTATCAGTGCTTTGCCCCAGGGGGAGCTGTTGCTCCAGCTGTGTGTTGTAAATCCTCTGTCCTGTCCTGCCCCCTCCTGCCCCCCTGGACCACCTCCTTTACTTTCCTATTTAAATCGTTTAGTCACATCCCGGTTTACCAAAAACATCCCTATTTTCAAGTCACGGACAAAGGCAAACTTTTCTCCACCTTTCTCTTTGCCATTACATCATAGCCCAAACCGAGGCCACAGCTGTAAACATGTTTCCACCACATGTGCATGGGTTTCCAATGCCAGTCATTTGCGTGCATAAACAGACTGAATCAGACGTCTAGTTGAGGTTATGACTGAGCTAAACGTTGGAGAAAATCGAAGCAGACTTTATTCTAGCTCCAGTTAAATTTCAGCGCAAAGTGAAATGCGGTGTTGGGCACTTCTGACTTTATCCCTGGAGAACTTTTCCTTCTTTTCCTGTTTCAGTGAGTAAATGTGTTCCTTTAGATATTTAACACCCGTATAGTGCAAGTACCATGCATGCTCAGTTTGTTTTTCACACCAAAGTAGAGCAGTTGTCACCAGGTGCATCTCTGTGCTGTGAATTTGTTTCTATATTAGTTGGTGCTATCTTTAATTGGTAATTAGTAGGAAAATATTACATTCGTTTGAAATCTGATGCCCCACATTTTAAGGAGGTTAGAAAAGGTGCCCATTTCTACAGTCATAATCATGTAATTACAATTTTAAAGTAGGTGAAATAATCATATCTATACAATGATGCCTGGTCCTGTGAGCTAAACAGGGGAGGGGCCATTCAGCTTTTATGGCATATGTGATGATGTGGGGGTGCGTTCATAAACATGGCATGGGTGACTTGCCCATCTGTAAAGGCACCATTAATGCACTGTGATATATGCAGGTTTTAGCACAATGATACTGCCATTCAGACAACAATCAAGTCAAAATTAAGAAGAGGTATTGTGACCTAAAGTGTTCAAAGAAATGAAAAGCTGCGGTCAAGTATAGACGCCGAGCCAAGCTGGCTCTTGATGTCAGTAGAGGTCTTACTGTGCTCTGACCAATCCGTATCCAGTACATGTTTTCAGACCACAGTTAAATCTGGAGAGCAGAGTGAGGTATACAGCGCCAGTCAGCGAGTTACTCTGTGGTACCTGGAGAACAAGATACCTCAACATGCCTCATTTATTTCTAATTATACTGATACGTGAGTTACCTGAATGATGTCATGATTTATTTAGTTTGTGGTCACAAGACAAAATGAGGCAGGTGACAAATTAAAGGAAAAAAAAAAGCATGTTCTAAGCCACCACCTTTTTTCTTTTGCTCACGTCAGGTCTGTGCTTTACAGGCCATGTGCGCTTATATATATTTTTTTCTCCTCTGAAATCATCTGGATCAGATCATCTTGCAGCTGTCCCTCAGTGTATTCCAGGCTTTGACATGAAGAGGAAAAAATGTGTGTGTACCAAGAAAGCAGGGGAGAGGAACGAACTGAAACTGAGGTGTCCCCGTTAGAGCAGCTGTGTTCACATGTGTGCCTCTGGATTATAATTTGGTAACTGTGTTTCATGTCATCTGCCTCTTGGTGTGCCCATTTTTCCCTCTGACTCTTTCTAGGTTTATATTGATCAAAAATAGAGCGGTTTCAAGTTTAATATCTTGGAAATTTTGAGTCT
This sequence comes from Cichlasoma orientale, assembly GCA_034780415.1. Classification (NCBI taxonomy): domain Eukaryota; kingdom Metazoa; phylum Chordata; class Actinopteri; order Cichliformes; family Cichlidae; genus Cichlasoma; species Cichlasoma orientale. The sequence continues at coordinate 128,092 of JAVDPK010001260.1, read as the reverse complement.
TTCTTTAGGAGAATTCATTTTTTTACAGTTTAATCACACATTTTATGCCTTTTTAGTTTAAAGATTGGCGACATAGTGCAAGAAATAAAATTCAGGATAATCAAAGAGCGGTATCGGCTAAATGCCAGGTTTGCACCACAGGGTATGGATCTCTTTTTAGCCAGCATGGGCTCAGCACCAAGCCCCGCGGCACAAAATGTCTTTGCCAACTCAGGCCTCCTGTGAGTGCATGTATGTGTGTGTCTGTAAGTCCCCCAGGGACTTCATCCCTCTGACTATCGATGCCCTGCCAGATGATTTTTTTTCCTCTTAGTTCTATATGTTTTGCAGTCTGCTGGATCCACCTTATATATTTTTTCTTTTCTACAAATGTTGGCCAAGTTTTGATCATGGCACCTTTACAGGAAACATTTATTTAATAATAATAAAAATATTATCTATAACAAAACTAATAATAGCTTTAAAAATCATAGCTGTCCCTTTCTCTTTAAGGTTATGTGTGTTTCTTATTATAGCATCCATTACTTACATATAAAGACACCTATTGTCTAATCAAAAGTAGCAACTCGTATTACTAATGTGTCTTTACTCAGACAAATTCATCTGTAGCCAGACCTCTACTTTAACCAACATGAATTTTTTCTGCATGGGCCCATTAACCTTTATCCTGCTTCTGGTCCCGCTGAGTTGTGTTGGCTTCAGAGAAGCTCCACTCTTCCAGAAGGGAGAGTGGGCAGTGGAGCCGGCTCTTTACTGGTGCATTGGCTGGCCTCTAACCCAGACAGGAAGGACAACCATTTAAGCCACAAAGCTAATGACCACCGACTGTTCCGTTTGTTTCATTTGTTACCCTGGATGTGGGGTTGTTTGTTCTTGTTGGATGTGTTTGCAAGTTGGCAGGCTGCACGCTGATGAGATCTGCAGGGACGTGGATAGCAGAGAGAGCGACGCAGGAATTGAGTCGGCTAGATTCAGAAAGGTGTGTTAATTAGGTCGGAGTGACCGTTTGGGCCAGAGATTTCAGACAGGACTCCCCACCAGCCCATAATTAGGTCTCGTCAGGCTGAAACAAGCATCAACACAGGGTTTGCCAAACATCACCATGGTAACCATTGAAAGTCATTTTACCGCCTCAAAGCTTCTGTTCCAATGAGCCGACTGCGGAACTAAAATACAGATAAGCGGCAAAGGTGACTGTTGTGTTTTCAAATTATTGATTGTGTTGATTTATGGAATGATTGTGGTGATAGACTTGGAGCTGCTATTAAAGGCCTGCTCAGTTGTCCAGTGAGGTTCATTCATATTCTTTGAAGGATGGTTATAAACACAAGTATTGCGTTACAGTTTTCAAACTAAAGACCTGAAGGCTCGAATGAACTCGAGCCGATTTAAAAAGAACAGGAAGATTTTATTCATAGAAATCTCCTCGGCCTGCGAGACTGCGAGCATCACAAGCACTCGCTTGACAGCACAATCCACAAGTTTGGCCGGCGCTTTGTACATCACCATGCGAACCCCGTTAAGTCATTGGGAAAATATACATGTTTTGTTTTGTGTTTTTGTGGCTCAACGCTGCCACTGGGTTCATATTTTGTCAGTGTAAGCAGGATCCACTGGGACAAAAATGGGGGGGGGAAATTCCTGTGAAAGTGGAGGGCTGCAGTGGTTGAGCTGAGCTTGCATTATGTTTGTGTGTTGTGTGGTTGACTTCTGAGTAGACAGCCAACCAGACAGACAGAGACGGATTGAAACCGTGCTACATGTACGCTCTGAGACAGAGAAGTCTTTTTTTTTTCTTCTTTTTTTTTAAGATGCTGGCATCGTGGTTATCCTGCTCGCCAAGAAACTTTAATTATGTTACTCAAATATGCTTGACTGTAAAATTTTTTATTATGATTATTAAAGTAAATATCAAAGTGGAATTACACCAAAATCAAGTTTAAAACTGAAATTCTAAAATGGCACATAAAAGTGAAAGGGGGAGATTGTGGCTGTAAATGTTTGAGATACTGATGACTTAAAACACGCGGATGTGCAAGCGTAAAACTAGACGTCCCGCCAGGATGTATAAGGCGATATAAATGGAGAGTGGAAAGAGGAATGACAAGTAGGACTAAGAAAATATTGGAAAGGGAAATGTGAAAGTGCTGTGGCGCGTAGACTGTGAACCAAACTAGCCACTGGTGTCAGTGGGGATGTCTTATGTAATGTGCTCTAACCGATCCACATACTGTACATGCTGTCAGACCGCAGTTAAATGTGGAAAGCAAAGTGAGGTATACAGAGTTAGACATTTACTCTGAAGAGCCGAGGCCACAGTTTATTATTGATTACACTACTAGATTATTAGTTTGTGGTCATTTAACAAAATATAGAGAATTAAAGGAAAAACCACCATAAAGTGTCTCTTAAGGTGTTCAGTCACAATGCGTCACCACAGCAGCTTCAGCGGTCCTTGGAAGTGACTCTCCAAGTCTCTGAAACTTGTACAGGAGGGATTAAGATGTCCCCTGATGGAGAGCACTGTCCACATCTCCCGTAGGTGTTCAGTCTCCGTGGAGACCGGGCTGCTGCAAAGACCACAGCATCTGATTCACGTCGCTTTCATATTACCAAATTATTCACTTATTCCTCGAGCTCTCTGAATGGGGACATTGTCGACTCGAAAAAGAACCCTCCCATCAGGATCAAAATGTTGATCCTTTCCTTTGAGGGGACAAATGGATCCAGACCGTGCCGGCGTGACGTAACAGAGCCAACGGACTGTGGGCGTTGAGGCTTAAGGTTTTTACTTTTAATTTGTTGCCCATCTGTAGATGAATCCGTTGTTAAAAAGTGGGGTTTTTTTTCTTCCATTTCTTAGATTTCATGTCTGTATCTTGTTAGCGGCGGGGCTTCTGAAAATGTATTTCCATGTATTTTATTGGGTAGGGGCCCTGCCAAGGAATTTGCGATCTAATGGGGGAAAAAAAATGTGATAATAGAGTGTTTATCATCGCAATTATTCCGTTTGAGAATTGATAACATAAGAAAATTATTCAGATCGGTGAGCAACTTAGTTTTTCAGCAGAGGTCTAAAAACCCATTATCTTTGTTTAAAGAGAAAAATAAATTAATAAAAAAGGTAATTTTTTTTTTCTCCATTCTTTGACTCTTGAAATTGAATAATCGTATTGGGAAAATATTCAGCTGTGGTGCTGAGTGCATACCAATATCTTTACCAGTAAGACTTTAACAGCACAGTGCATTAAGACATGTTTGTGTTGAAAAGCACTCTGCACTGAGGTTTTGATATCCATCCACCAGTGCGAGTCAGCATGTATTTCAACATGGCTGTTTATTTTCCTTTAATGTGCAAATGGCCAAATATGTGTGACAGATCATGTGTTGCGGGCTGCGTGCGTGTGAGATATATGACGGCTGCGTGAATGCTGACAGTAATTACAGAATGCCGTACCACAGCAGCCCGGAGCTGGCTGACTAACAAGTTATTATAACATCTAATACATAACCAAATGTCAGCCGCGTCTGTTTGCTGCTACCAAAGAGATATAAATCTACAGGGACAGTGAGACTGTAAATGCTCGCGATACACGGCAAACTGAAAAGATGATAAATTTGGGCTTGTGGTATTCTAGATTTGATTTGCAGATTGCATGCTGCTCCTTATTCTGACAGTTCGTGCACTATACGTACAGTGTGTGTGTGCCGCGGATAATGTGGCATCTCCAGAACAGGAATCCTCCTCACGCCACGCGCACAAGAGAGCTTCTGTCTCTCTCTGCTCCTGTAGGACCTGAATGTTGTCTGTCTGCTTGTTTCCACTAACCGGCCTTATTCGCAGCAGCTGCTTTGACGTGAAATAGTCGGCGAGCACGAGAATTACCAATCGCATTAATTAAGGCTCGCGTCTAAATAGAACAGGAGCTTCATTAATAACGCCTGTGTTTACCTCCTGTTTCATGTCAGAATGGTTGCTGTGAAAAAGGTCCATGAAATGGGCTCTCTGATAATACACACCTAGCTTTTTACAGTCCAGGCTCTAAAGAAGGACCGCTTTCATTGCAGCCAGTGCTCAGTAATTGAATGTTGGGACAGTTTTTGTTCTGTCTGCAGTGTTTAATTCTACCCCAGCATTAGGTGCAACAGCAGGTGAGAGTACTTGGGTAGAGAAACACAGCAGAGACAGACCCATGAAATCTTTATTGAGCCCCACTGGCTACTGTCTTGTTAGCGTTTGGATTTGTACAGTAAAGGAAAAGCTACCCTATCATTCGCCCTCTCTGTCTGTGGAAGCTTCAGTGTGCACGCCTGCCTCTGTTCCTCGGTGCATATTTGAGTCCCATAAACCTGAAGCGAGTACTATAAAACTGATCTTTGGATGAAACTGCAGGGCATAATTATGCAGTGTGTTCACAGCACACATGGTCATTAATAACATTGGGGCCAAGCCTATTTTTACTGTATCTAGCTCTGAGGCTAACATATGGCAGCCTGGCTAATTTGACATAAAAGGATGTGCAAGAGGATTTAACAGTCCAGCGTCCGGCATGGGTGAGGAGGGCATGTGCACTGTGGCTTGTAAGTATATATGACGACAGCAGGGGGACCCACTACATCCCATATTCATTCTCACATAGAGGCATGTGGAAGAATATGGAGCCTGGAATCACTGTGCACTCCATAGAGCTTAAAGTAGTTGCTGCCCAGGTAACAGCAAGTATCCATACAGGCAGTGAATAACACCTTGTGGTTATGTTCAGTCTGGTCTAATCAATTATAAAGCTGTGTTGAAGAAAGTTTTTTTTTTTTTTTAAGTTTATTCTTAAATATTAGGCCACTACAGATAGATATAGATATATATATATATATATAATTTTTTTAATAATTTGTGTCCAGAAAAGTGGTCAGTTCTGGATCTCTTCCATTTACTTCCCATACTGTAAAACTGGGCTGTTGCAGTACAGTGTAGACCTCCAGTACACAGTGTGAGATGACTCACTGGACATTAGCTGTCAGCCTGGCAGTGCCACCCTGACACAGCTGCCAGTCGAGCCTCATGACCTCCATCTATAGTGAAACCAGCACATCACCTCCATCTGCACCTGTGGACTCAAACTTTTTTTTGAAAATAACCACCGAGCTCACACACAGTAAACACTCAGTGCCGATCATCCAGTTCGAAACTCGTTTACATCAAAAACAGCATCTGTACTTTCAGTCGTGCCTGATTAAAATGCCCTGGAATCTCAGTACACACTGTCACACACGCACAGTGGCGTAACATAATCAGCTACCACATGGCCACGGAGGCTTGCTCTGCATGGAGAATGTGGGAATCAGGGGCTTAGCAGAAATATGCTGTGTTTTTTTTCTATATTGCACAAAGCACATGAAAGGGGCCTGCAATTGCAAGTGCGTTACTAAAAGCATGAATGAAGACTTGTGAATGCTACTCAGATATGCATGGGGCTGTCGGAGACATAATTTATTGTAGAGACACTTACTTAAGCATGCATACCACAGTCGGACAACAAATACAGGACTCTTACAGTTTAATGTCAGAGTCACTTAAATGAACCACAAAGCGTGGGCGAAGTGAACACCGAAAGCCAAGAAAAATGCTTTGTCTGTTTTTTTTTTTCTGTTTTTTAATCAACAGTGTCAGTGGGTCATGCTGTAACAAACACAGAGAACCTCTTGCTTCATTCCAGACTTTTTCCTTCTGTCTTCATGACATCTCAGTGACACAATTTTTCTCCCTTTCCCTGAATTCCTGCATCCCATTAAAACACAGAATATCATGCAGTGAGATGCATGTGTACAGATTCGGTAGTTTTTGACAGTATCCCCTTTCCAGACTGACATACCAGACGCTGCATTTTTTTTTCTTTCAGTGTGTATGGTGCTATGCACAGCTGGTTATCACGTGCACCTCATACCCCTGGCAGATCGTCTCCTTTTTTTCCTGTATCTATTTGTTGTTCTCAGTGGTCTCCCTGTTGCCCATGCACATCACTCTGTGTGCTTATTTCTCACACTCCGTTGTCATCCTCTCTCTCTGCTTTCTGTCTCACTGTAGCCCAGAGGTAATTCCTGTGTTGATATTTGAAGCTAACATTTTCTCGGCTTTCAAAAGACTCCAGTGTTATGGTTGACCGCCCTATGAAAAGTAATACCTAGAACACATAAATAGCAAGTGCCAGGCGATCATTATTACTCCCGCAAAGCATTGTTTTCAGAGCAGAATGTTGATTTAATTTAGCGAGTTAGCTTAGCTGAGGGAGGGGACCAGGAAAACAGTAATTAGTTGTCATGCTAATTGGGTCTGTGTGGGAGTTATCACATGTCTGTGTGATAACTCCCACACGCATGTGAAGCACAGTGGGGCTGGCATGCCTCTGTTCATCTCTCACTCTCTCACTATCTCTCTCACACACACACATACACACTCACTTTTTTTGTACATTGAAATGCACATAAGCGTGTATGCATGCACACTGATAATGCCGAGGGACTGCCAGGCCTTTGACCCACTGACTAAGAGGAATTAATGATGCGAAGATCTTGATCCCAATTATTTATCCAGAGAAAGCAGCTAAGGGATAAGGGTTCAAGATTTTGGATCCAATTAGCTTTGGCTGTAAATTTAAATACGTTAATTTTAACAAAGGAGGAAAATGGAACAATATAAGGTGAGAAAAGGTGATGAAGAATTAGTGTCAAGCTTGTATAGCAGGACTGTATGTCATCTTGTTGCTTCCGCTAATTGCCCAATGAGCTGATTCCTATGCAGTCTGTGTTTGTTTGTTTGTTTGTTTGGGGGGGGGGGGCAAAACAAAGAAAAAAACACCCAACCACCAATCATGTGGTCA
>JAVDPK010001260.1:105785-117857 GCA_034780415.1 Cichlasoma orientale | reverse complement strand
AACAACAGGGAGAGGCAGAGAGTTTCAGGACTTCATTACAATAGAGGAGCCTGCCTGCTGGAAGAGCATAACAAACAGCTGATCAGACAGGATAGCTGTGCAATTTCATGCTTGTACATAAAGTATTAATCGCCCACTTTTATTCAAATGACATCTGCAGCAAAAAAAAAAACAAAAAACGCCATAGCTGCTGCACTATATGTAAATCAAATTAGGTACTTCTGGTTAAGTAATTACAATTCTTGTGTTTTGGTGTCATTGTCCAGCATTTTTGGACAGATTTATGAGGGCATAGGGCACCGCATGCATGAACCTCTTAAATCCATTTCTTTTCCCCATACGCTTTTTTTGTTTTTCTAACAATTGTGTGGGGAATGTGCTTTGTTCACAATCCCTATTGAAAACTGGCTGCAGAGATGTATTGGTGGAAGGCATGTCAGCCTGTGATTAAAGCGATTTCTGGGCTGTAAAAAAATCCCTTAAATGAACTCGATTTTAGCAAAACTGTCAACTCTGCATTTTAAATGTATTCACAGAAGGCAACAGAGAGATAAAAATAGCCATTAACTGGTTGCTGCAAAGTTGTCAATGTGTGGAGAAGATGATTGAAAATTCCCAAAAGAATCATTTTTGGGGTTAAACAAAGTTTGTCTGTCACAGTGTAGTTAGTTACTCAACCGAATGCACAGTATTATATGGAAAAGTATATTTATCATATGAATGTGTGAATTAATGCTGGGACATTGCCCTCCTGATGCGGGGGAGGAGTGTGTAAGGGGGGAAGGAGAGTGAGGGAGTGAGAGGCGCTGGGTGAAGAGAGGGGGAGGCGCCTTGTTTGGAGGATTTGCTGTGTGTTCCGGGCGTTCTCTCACTCTAAATTTTAATGGAAATACGTTTGAGTGTTCTCTCTGTTCTAGTTTAGAAAGTTTTGCGACACTCACTGAGGGAGTTCATTAACTTTTCGGAAACTTTTGCCCCATTTCGACGACTTTTCCCCCCCGGTTGTGGGGCTTGGTTTTATACCCTGGGGGACGGATCTGCGCACTGCGGACTGTGGAGCAGGGAACACCTCGCTTCAGAGCTTTCAGACGAGTGACCGGGTGTGGGTCTACACAATTCAGGGCCGACTTTCTTTACTTTTTGTGTTTCTCTCGGAGTTTTGCTAAACATGTCAGGACGCAATTTACGCACTGAACTTCAAATCGCGCCAAGCAATGTTGGAGCACTTTACCAGCGCGTCAAGGGCAACTGTCTGTGAAACAGCCTTGGCACGGGTATCTTGTTTACTGCTGGGGATTAAGGTCCCTGCCTGTGGGCTTGGAATCGAGCTGCACAATACCGTTCTGACTTTGAACAAAGTTTTCTAGCGTTATGGAAGGTGATCAGGGGACCGGTGCGCCTTCCGATGAGCCCCAGGCAGACGGCGCTTCTGCGTCCGACAGTTTTTCCCAACTGTGGTCGGACGTCATGGGGATGCTGGTAAGTTTTGGGGGGAGGGGTGACATGATAATTGGCTGACACCACAGACTCACAACTAACTGAGATCGTTTCCTTCATCTTAAAAGTTAACACTCAGATTGCCGAAGGAGCGTTTATGTCGCCAAATAATAGGTGCATCCAAATTGCGCATGAAAACAACACTCGGCAGCGCACTCTGACAGGCCCCTGTTCCAAATCCACCAGTGCTCAGCGTGTAACCTTGTATTCTGGTGGTTTTGGCTCTAGGCTGCCAGTGATGAGCTCATACAGCCGAGTCGGTCTTAGATCAAAGCAAACGGGAATTGATTGAGAGTGTGGTGTGTGATGCACTGAAAAGGTTACCCTTTATAGGTTATGCGTGTGTGTCTGTTGGGCCCATTTTGCATTTCTCTTCCCTTTTGAAAAGGTTCAGTGGAACTTCACTGCGTTCTGCTGATTGTTAGAGATGATTCGGAGTAGAATTTGGCAGTGTTGTGATTACTAGGAGAAAAACATAACTTAATATATTTGATTCCACTTAATTTTTCAGGTCCCCTGGATCATGAGAAGTGTTGAGAGCCCCGTTTTCTTTGTGAACTGCTGTTATCTCAGCCCAGTGATGTGTAGTATGCAGTGTGTAAAAGGTTTATGCCTTCAAATGCTTATCAGAGTTGTTCTGTGTTGTGGAATCCACATTCTTGCAACAGTGTTCTGTGTGGCCGCCAATACATTCTTTAGTTTACTGCCTACATGGGATGTAATAGATCTGCTATCTATAGGCACTGCAGTCCCGTTGGTCTTGTACTGAGGATGCATGGTGTATAAATGCAGAACTGTGTATGCCTAGGGGGGAGGAAGATACTGTCCTGCCCCTCTGACACTAGGTGGGAGACCTGGCTCCCCGCCAGGCAATTTATTCAGATTTATTGCCCCTGGAGGCAAATGTCTGCTAGGCTGCACTCATTTATGGGGTTTTTTTTTCCCACCTTGAACCAAATCACACACACAAGAAAAAGTAAAGTCTTGTTTAAAAAGTGCATTGCATACACTCAACTCCAGTGTTTTGCAATAATTTTCGAAGGCATGCTTTAGACAGCTTCACACAAGCTTCTGTTTTTTGGTTGGTTTTTGTTTCTCCTGAAGCACTCTCTAAGGCTATAAAAATGAGAAACTATTCCAGCAGACAACGGCACAGTCTTCCATTGTTCCAAGGTCACTGGCCTCGGTGTCGTTGCTGTCTGCTTCCATATTAGTTTAATAGTTTAGATCATCTTATTTTCCTGCAAAACTGCACAAGAAATTTCAGAAACGTGAAAGCGTGGAACTCGATTGGCTCCCCCAGCTTCTGAAAACCATCATCGTTAGCAGGATCAGCAGCTCCACCTAACAACAACTGATTTAACAACCATGAGAATGCAAAATATTCTGATGGATACCAAAACAGAGTGAACATCTGGTGTATAAGATCTTAATTTGGTTCGTTTCTGTCAGCTTGTCAAACATCACTTCATTCCTCGCCGCTGTTTCTTTGCTTTTGTTGAACTTTCTTGCGTGATTGAGTTTCTGCTCGTTTAGAAAGCTGCTTATTTCCCCCAATGTTGCTTTAGGCGGTATTATTGGAAAACCATTTCTAAACAGATTTAACTGAACCGCCCTTCATGGGAAACTTTATCGTAACATTTTGCTCGCGCTCATATCTCTGAACACATTGTGAGATGCTGAGCACAATGAACGATGCTATATATAATCAACGCACTACGACTTTCAATGCCTTTTGTTGTGCTTGAGCGCTTCTGCGGGGCTGCCCTTTAAATTGTGATTTTTCTCCGAGCTTGTTGGCCCAACTTAGCTCACTGTTGCAAATGTGTCTGGCTCTCTGCACATGCAAACAGGCCTAAATCCTTTTTAGAGATAGGTTTCCATTGTGATAAAGATCTGGTCAGCAGGCTTACTGTACTCGACCTTCCGCTGATTGCCGTGTGTTTCAGCACACATGCCAAACTTACTCTTACCCTCAAACATAAATCAGCAGTTCAGATAAGCGCTGAAACCCTCCACAGCAAAGAGTTTAAAGTAGGTTTTTCATAAGGCTTTAACTGTAAATCAAAAGCTGCTTCAATCTGCTTTATTTGTTTCTGAGGGCCCCCTGTCTCTGAGGTTAACCATACACAGTGACGTGTGGTGGAATGCGTTTAATAAGAATACCTTAGAAAGCCATTCATTTATGTGTGGTTTAAGCTAAGTAAATAGCTCTTGAAGTAATTAAGACTCAAAGGCAGCTCAGGACAGTGTGGCGTAGGAGCTGTGAACTGTTTTAAGTGGTTGGATTTACACATGTTTGAAAGGGAATTTGCTGCTTCTTGTCCCACCCCATGTCTGGAGATATGAGGGTCTGAACTTCTTTACTGACTTTTAAATAAATCTGACTCGCTTTAAACCCAAACTGTGCCGTATGCGTTTGTACAGATGCTGAGATTTCTGAGGCAGTCTCGATTTCAGTTCCTTTTCATTGAATCCCACTTGGGAAATATTCTGTGGGATTCGGCTTTAGCTGGAATAAGTGCTGTTCCTCAATAAAGTGTAGAGGAGTGACACCGCACAGATTTCAGACATGCCTTTGCCTAAGGCGAGCTTTAAATTGTGCCCCCTCCCCGTGCAAAGGTTTGTTCCCTAACCTGGACAGCTGACAGTCACTGCTTCTTTGTTTCTCTCCAGAAATTTCTCCCGTCGTAGCCTTGTGGAAATATTTTACTTGCCTGCGGGGAGTCCTTGTCGTTTTGAAAGGAGTTTTGTGCTGTTTTTTACAGTGTGGGTGGGGGTTTGTCCATTTGGAAAACACTGATTGTGTAGGAGACAGTGCGCCGTCTTTAAACCTAAGGATCTGATGCTTCTCTTGAGACGCGATTATTGATCGTGTCTAGGAAATATATGGCTAGATGATGTGACCTCCCTGTGCTTCCTCCCACATACCATTTCATACACAGTGGCAGCATATCCTTCAGCTCTCTGTTTTCACTTAAAGTATGGCTAGCCTGGCCAGTTTATATCTTTGCCAGCAGTGTTCTCGACACAGTCTATAATAGCTGAATTTAGTCTATTGTTGCCAAGGCCAACCCCGGTCACTTCTCCTTTGCTACCCCTCCCTGACCAGACTCATTATTGAGGTCACTCGGAGATCTGGCAGGTTTCCTTTGCTGGGATGGCAGAGCACTGTTCTGCTCAAGCCACGGATATCCTGAGGAAGCTCTCTAAAAGACTGAGTTGTGGCCCCTGGCCTTACCCTCCTCAACAGTCTCCCCCAACTGGCCTTTGAGGCCAACTTTTAGTCAGATGTGGTTCCTGGTTTTGGGGTTTTTTTTCTAGTTCTCACCTGCAGCAGTTTAAACATTTTTAAGAAATGCAGTTGGGTGATGCGACACGTGAGAATCTTTCTGTTAAGTTATCTGATCAAATTCACCATCTTGAATATTTCTGCTATCAGATAACATGTTCTCGTTCGTGTCATTTGTTAGCAGTAGAATGTATTAGTCCGGGGAATAAGTAGGGGTCAGCTTATGGAGGACTTTTAGGGACCAGTTAATGGATTTTGTGATTTTTGGACTGTTGGGAAGGTGATCTATTGTTATTGTCCATGACTCAGGAAATCTTTTGATCCACTTCTTAACAAAACATGAGTACAGTGCACCTCAATACAAACCAGCTGGTGCCAGTTTCAGTCCTGTCTTGCGGTCGCTTGGCTAGTGAAAGTGATCATACTACTGACGTTCTAACATTACATCAGACGGCTCTTGTCATCCATTGTTATTGTTCTCGAACATAAAAAAAAAGGGGCAGTCACCAGGGCATGGCTGGAACAGTAGTTAATAACATGTTCTCTTCTATTCAGCCCATGGATAACCGAACCCCAGTATGATGAATGGAGGAACGTGATGCCTAAACAGGCAAATGTTATATATTGAATATATGATCACAGCTACCTGGGCTCATTTTCATAACGTGCCAGTGGAGATGTGTTCGGTGTGTTAGCAGTGTGATTAAAATGACCCTGATATGCAGGCTGCTGGAGTGTAGCACAGTGCGCAGACATGCCTCATGATTAAAGTGATGCTTCTCCAGATTGACTCTCTGAATGGCTGTGGAGAGGAACTGTCTGTCAGTAAGAATGTGAAGAATTCAATGGCCAGTTGACCTGAGGCTACTGAGCCTTCATGCTCTTTCCATTCTCTGTGCAACCTTTGCACACAGAGCAAATACATGCATGTCTTTACTTTGAATATCTAAAATAAAGCTGATGATATGGGATTTGTGTTCTTAAGTAGTGTGACATATTAACTATATTTTTATTTCTGGTATGGATGTAAATCATCGCCTCTGAAGCAGTTGTAAGCGGACTTTATGCACTGTAAATCACTCATCGGCAGCTAAATCACACATTACTGAAGTGGCAATCCGCTGTGATGCAACAGCATTAATTTCTATTTGGATGGTGGTGCAACACATCAGCCACTAACTTGTGGTCTTCATCCAAACTAGTGAACAGTGTTTTCCGCTGCAGCATCCCGTAACATTTTAGAACCCTTTCTGTTTTAAGTTGCACAATTTTTCTTTAACAAAAAGGGGGAAAACTTCAGCTGTAAACTGGGAGCACCCATCCTAATGGAACGACAAACTCCTGGGCTTGGACACCAAATGGCACTTGCACACTCTTTACTGTGAATTCCTGCAAACACCCATTCTTGCTTGGGTGGAGTTTTTTTTTTTTCTTTTCTTTTTTTGTACGGCCATTGTTGCCATTGTTCAAGTTAAAATGGGGAGCTGGCGTCCTTTACATCCAGGGTGGAGTAGCTGTTACATCGCATACATCGGCATTAGTTTCTATTTCCAACATCTGTGAAACGAGATGTTTTTATAGTGTTTCATGTGTGGATGCAAAGCAGTTTTACTGTGAAGATCTTTTAAGGCGTATTGTCAACAGACCCTTTTTGTTTAGGTTAGATAGAGTCTCTTACAAATGAAGGATCTCTTTTATCAGATTTCAGATGTTTTATTCTCCTCTCACCAAACAGCTGCCTTGGACTGTAGCCCGCAGATTATCCCCTGCCCAGCCTCAGGGCCTACCCTGCCGCCCAATTTCTAAACAGCTCTCCTATACTTTTGCTTCCATGTTGACAGATTTACTCTAAAATGTGGACGAAACACTTGTTCATGTGCTGACACAACCGGTCAGTCCAACATCGTGAGAAAACAGTTGGTTTACCTTTCTTAGCTCGTTCCTTCGCCCGCTGTGATTCACCCAAAAGCATCTGGGCTCATTACACAACAGAGCATGTGAACGTGTCATTTGTACAAGGTGACGGTGGAAGTTGGAGGCCTGAGGGTCAGCTGTGCCGAACGCCTATGAGGTAATCCTGCTGGAGAATCAGAGGAATCTCACTCATCTCTGCACACACATTGTTTGCACACACGCGCGCGCACACACGCGGGGGGCGCCTGCTGTAACAGTATATCCGTAAATATGAAAGCATATACAGCTTTACCTGTCCACAGCTGAGTTAGTGCTGCGAGTGAAGGCACAAGATTTCCAAAACTCGAATGTTTCTTCTGCTAAAAATTAGAGGAGTAGGAGGAGAGGTATTACTCATGCCATTTGGATATTGCAAATATATCTGGACGATATTGTCATCTGGTTGGTGATTGTAACATTTTGGGATTCTCTAATGAGAGCGTGCTTTCAGTCAGTGTGAGGAATGAAGGCGAAAAAACATGTGTATGCTCGGGGAGTGTTTCCACTGGGACTCTCAGTCAGCTCAAACCATATGTCTGGCCAAAACAGGATTTCTCAAGAAAGGAGGCCGGGAGGATAGATCACAGCAAGCCAAAGTGCACATTTGAGACAAAACATTTGTTTTTCACTAGTGTTCTCATCTTGCAATTAATCAATCGTAGCTGTGTCTCGGCGAGCTGTGTTTGCGATTGGCTTGCCTCGGTTTGTTTTGGTCCGATGCTTTTGAAATCCCCGGCATGCAATGTGTGCGCATACTAATGTGCGTTCTCCCCGACTAGACACCAGTTTCTGAAGAAGGCCCTATGCCCCTGTGTGTGTATGCACGGGTGTGCGTGTGACACCTTTCTCACAGTGATCCATTCATTTGTGGCCTGGCACCCAGATAGGGGAGTCCAGTTGAGAAAGACGGAGACTGAGAGAGACTGTTCGGACCCTGCACAGTGACTCAATGCTAGCTGTCTGCCTGGCACAGATTAGATCAACATTGATGAATATTCAGCTGTTGGCCATCGCTGCCAGAATGGCCTACATTTTAACCAAGGCAAGACATGGGAGATGAGCTTCTCTCCCACATTGTACAAAAGTTGCTTTATGTCCTGCTCCATATTGCTATTGATCTATACGATCTATATTCCAAATCTGAGACGTGGGCTGCTGTAAGCATAAGTCACCCCAACTCTTTTCACATATTGCTTCGTAACAGGCCCGCTATGTTGACAGTTTATATTCAGCCACACGTTTTCATAAAACTTGAATTCAAAATTTGCCAGAGCGCCCAAGAGTGTTATCTTGTGTTGGTAAGCTCTTTACTGTTTGGAGCAGAACTTCCTCCCTTAATCCTAAGCAGGTCTTCCTCACAAAGGCAGGAACTCTGCCGATGTAAACTGTAGCTTGCCGGAAAAAGTGTGTTTGGATTGGAGCTTGGCGAATGTCTGAGGAGGTAAAGGGCATCCTTGATATAAAGACAAAGACCCAGGAACAAACCGAGGGCTGCCAGTGACACTGAATGGAGCCTGATAAGAAGGAATAAATGGCCCTGAAGCCCTTTTACTGACGGTATTTTTAGGTTTTGTTTGTGTGGCGTGTTTTGGCACATGGGTGACGGGAGCACCGTATTTCTTTGAGCATGTGGTCTCAGTTTGTAACACAGTTGAGACTTCACTGCCAAGAAGAACAGTGTGCGTATAAAGAATAATATTGTTTCTACTACTCGACCAACAACATTTTTAGTTTATTGAAGCTGCATAAGAGTGAGAGGGAATATCTGTACCCTTTAATCTGTGTCAGGCCTACCAAAATGCATCCTTGTCAGTTAGCAACTAACTTTTATTTGCCACTAATTGTAAGTGTATGGCACATTGGTTATACAAAGCCGTGCTCGGAGTAATTGGAGAAGATGGAGGGGATGTGA
The DNA here is from genome assembly GCA_034780415.1 of Cichlasoma orientale. Taxonomy (NCBI): domain Eukaryota; kingdom Metazoa; phylum Chordata; class Actinopteri; order Cichliformes; family Cichlidae; genus Cichlasoma; species Cichlasoma orientale. The sequence continues at coordinate 109,203 of JAVDPK010001260.1, read as the reverse complement.
ATGTTACACAGTGTGCTAACTCAATTAGGCTTTTTTCCATCCCTGCAGTACTGACGGGATGCTGTGAAGTGAAGCTACATAAAAGAGTGCACGCGTATAAAGGACGGATTGAGTGCACGAAGCACTGATGCCCAAACGCTTTTCGCTTCTCACAAAAGTTTTTCATGAGCAAAAAAAAAAAAAATTGTCCTTTTCGTTTTGAGTATTCACAATTTGTGCAAATGGAGTTTTTGCAGAGCATTTTCGGCAGAATTTGCAGCAGTTTTAGTTTCCTGGCTAAACTGTCCCTCCTCTTCTCCTCAGGATGGTTCTCTGGGCAACATAGATGACCTTGCACAGGAATACTCTGAGTACTACAACACCTGCTTCAGTGACGTCAGCGACCGCATGGAGGAGCTACGCAAACGGCGAGTGTCCCAGGATCTCGACATGGTGAATACACGCTCTCACCCGTGCAGTTACCTTGCCTAATGAAATACAAAGCATTATTTTGGCCCTCTTCTGAACTTGCATGCTTCAGTTTTTTTTACACTCTTTGCAAACCACCAGACAAGAAATAACAGTGACTGAACAAACATGAATTTGTGTTAATGTGTAAGACTTTCCCCGAGGGCATTGTGCCTGAACGCCACTGCAAATCCTCCTCAGAGAGATGTAGGATACTAAAGCACCCCTTTGGTTGCCAAGTTGCAAGTAAATGTATGATGGAATGCCGGTGCTGCTGTGGAGGGCCTAGCTTGTGCGGCACGCAAACCAATGGGCCCCACGTATGTGCAAGGACAAGAATAACATCAACTTCCTAATTCCCTGTAAACAGAAATTGGGCAAATCAATTCATGCAAAACAAAACAAACCCCAAAATGCTTCACTCTGTTAGCTGCTGCTCTCTAGCACATCTGCCAGAAAGTCACACAGAGTAGTGCTGTTGCATGGAAAAATAATGAATCAGCTCTCCGTCCACATATTTTGCTCACATTGCCGTCGTGTTAGAGTTTCTTATTTTAGACCTCGTGCAGATTATCTCCTTATTTGCTCATATGTTTTTGGCTGTCATCACATGTTTCCAGTTTAATAGACGGCCCTTCTTGCTTGAATGCAGCCATGTGGTTTAGGTTGGGTTGAAAAGCGCAGCTCGTGTAGACAGCTGATTTATTGCGCTGTGCATTTAATGGCTTCAGACATCCTGTTGTCACTGCTTTCAGGATGGGGATTGGTAAGATTGTAAATGCATTTTGCATCTTGTTGCATCTCTTTGGCTACGGACTTTGATCTGTGTTTACCTCTAGGCAGTTTCTTTAGTTTTGAAGGGAAACTCTCCTCCTGAGGCCTTAAAACAGGGGAAAAGGAAGCTATGAAGGCTGATTTTGCAGCCTGTGTGTGTGGTGGGGGGCTGACTGGGTTCTGAGCCTGAAGCCCAGTGCAGGAGGAGGATAACGATATGAATAGTGGAAGAACAAGAAGGAAGTAGGATGAGGGGAATGAAGAGGAGGAGTGGAGTATGTGAGAGCCTGCAGCTGTCCTGCCACTCTGCAGAGTTTGGCAGCAAAATATAGGAGAAGAGAAGAAAAATACATGGAGGAGGGGGATATAGGTCAGACAACACCTTATCAAGAGCTCTCAAAAGTGCAGTATCAACCCACACTATATGGATTTAACCTTGCCTGGCATTTAAGTGCAGGGCTTTTTCTAAAATTAGTTTTGGGTACTGTTCAAGTTCAGAGCAGCCTTTTCTCTACCGATCCTTCAAGGACACAGTGGATTAAGACACAATTTCTCCTCTTAGGCAATATTGTTAAGAGGCATTGTGAAAGTAATACATAAGGCATGGTAGCGAGACAGAGCACAAGAGACTAGATGAACTGAGAATGAGGGTAGACAGAGGAATGGACACCCAGTCAGAAAGAGAGTAGCAAAATGACTATTACAGCTTGTGTGTTCAGAAGTCAGTGGCTGCAAGGCAGCATCATGCAGTCGTCGCCCTTAGGACCAGATGTCGGATGGTTAGGCAAGGTCATAAGAAGCACATTAATGGAGACGCATTTGGTAAGTGGAGCTCAGGAGTTAGACAGGGAAAGACTCAAAAAGGGTACGGGTGGGTGGTAAAGCAGACAGGACTCCATAAGACCCCCTTCCTCTCCTTGGCCAGTGTCTTATTTTTCATCTCTTTTAAAATATCAGATTTCTAGAGCAATTATTTTCTATTTTTTTTGACTGGCAGGTAACTTGTTTGTTCAGAGCTCTCCTAATATAACCTTGTCGGTCCAGATCAGATCTAATCAGACAAGATTTAAGGGCAAAGGTCACCCTAGCTTTGAGCTTTCCTGATCTGCACTCATACTTTCCTAGAGAAGGATGACATCAATATAAAGGTAGTATTGGAGAAGATGCCATCAAAGCGGGCCCTCAAGTTAACATTATAACTGTCTGCTTTGAAGTCCTCATACTCCGCGTTTAACAAATCTGCTGACACGTTTATTTGCTTCTGGAAAATTCCCATGTGAAAGCCCCACTGTCTAGAGTTTTGTTGCGGTCAACTTAGTAACACCAAAAAGTAAGAAGAAGGCCTTTTGAAGTTTCTGTTCTCCAAAAAAAATTCTCAACTTGACTCTTGCTACAGCAAGTGTGCTCATAATTTTTTCTGGGAACCATTTGGCTTCTCTTTTGGGGTTTTGGGGGGTTTTATTTTTGGTTTTGGTTTTGTTTTGGGGTTTTTTTTGGCTTCTTTTCCTTAATGCGTGAATGGAATGTAGCATTCAGATTTTTTCTTTTCCTTGTCCACTTGCACAATAGCCGGCTCTTTCATTGAGAAAGAGGGTCTCTATTAAGAGTTGATGACCAAAGCGCTCTCTCCTGGCCTCATCTCAGTTGTTTCTGTGACTCGTTTGTTAGTTTTATAAGTTAGTGGGATCCAAAGGGTTAAATAAACATCCTCTCTGGGAATGTGGATATGGATTAGCGATACACCCTCACAGCTTCCCAGCTCTCTTATAGATGAGCATTCGGACATGGTTACGTGATGATGCGTGAGGGTTGTTATTGAAGTGATGGGAAATGCTGAAAAAGAGCAATATGTTCAGCAGTTTTAATAAAATCTGTTGTTTCTAGTGGCGGGTCAGTAAAAGGTCAGGTCAAAGGGATAAAGAATGCTTCTGTTTTGTTTTGTTTTGTTGCTTTTTTTTTGCCTGGGATTCAGTTGCAGAGTAAGCAACATTTTAGAGTGTTTACTGCTGGTATTATGCCTCTGTTATATCCGCAGATCTTAACTAAACCCACAGACTGTAGATAATTTGGATTAAAGCAGATTCATTTGACCTTATTAACACATCGTACACCTGCAACCACAAATCCATTCATTTTTTTTTCAGTGTCTCTTTTTCCCCCCAAATATTTCCTTCAGAAAAGATTAAGACAACAAAAA